>JAVXUO010002955.1:0-413448 GCA_033065855.1 Escallonia rubra | reverse complement strand
TGGAGTTGCCTATAAAGGGAATTATAACAAAAGAATTTTCTAAGACCAATATTTATTTGGCATTTCCTTGGTCTGTGGTGGAGAAATGGGAGTAGCGTCACTAGCTTTTTGGCCTTCATGCAAGTTTTGAGAAGTTTCATCTCAATACTGTGGTGGTTGAGTGTGTCGGTGACCAGTGACAAGGAGTGGGGGCACCGAGGTTAGGAATGGCAATAGGGCATGTCAGATATGGATTTTACAAGATCCGCGCTGCCCGGTGCAGCCATCGGGTCAAGGGATGGGAATACCATCCCTGATCCAATTGACTATAACAAAATCTACCCCCGCCCCGCCCTGATCTGCCTCGACTGGTTGTCACCAACAAAGAATAACACCACCCCACCCCTACAGTTTTGTACCCAAAAACTCACATCCACACTCCTCATCCCCAGCATAACACACAAAGCTACATACATACACAAACAAACACAGGGTGCTAAAGTTGGAGCAAGTAAGAGTTCGTACACATAGAACCTAATGAGGGCCATGTAAAATGATCTGATCCGAATTCTATACCCGTCAGATAAAAATGAGGACTCTGATGATGAATTTAAGATTTTGGCGGATGAGAACTAAATATTTCAATCTCGAAGGAGGATAAAGCGAATACTCAAAATCCATAAGGCCTCTGATACACCCTGTCGTCGCTGCAATTAGAGGGGGAGAAGCTGTAGTGGCGGAAGAACGTCGGCAATAGAGTCGTTTATTCAAGGTTAGAGGGATGTGGTGAGGTAGACTTCAATTCATTAAGAAATGAGTCATTCTATGAGGCGGTTGGTCCGTGGAAGGGGTGACATTGCCATGGCACAGAGATGAGATGTGAGGAACTGAGTTTGGCAAAAATGAGAAAAGAAAAGAGAGAAGAAGAAAATGTATGCTTAGGGTTTTCTCCACCTTTTATTTTGCTTAGATGGATGGTTGATATTACACACATTTAGGTTTAGAATAAAACAATAATCATAAAAATATATACTGGGAGGGTCGGGTAGGCTACCAAACTTGATGCCGCTGCGAGCTAGAAAAAAAGTACCATACTCGGCCCATAATACTGTAGTCAAAATAACCCGCTCCTATCGGTTCAGGGCGGGTTAGGAATCCAGCAAAAATGGACCAAACTGCCATCCCTAACTGAGGTCAATTACTTGATATTACAGTATTAGTCTAAGGGCAGAGATACTGAAGAAGGAATTGGATTAGGAGAATTAGGAGTTAATTTTTGGGTCAAATACACGTAGGTACCCTGAAACAACCACAAAGTCTCAATTAAGGGTCCCAAAGTTTAATTTTTACACATGAGGGCTTGTAACTCCAAATTTGCAATAAATAAGGACTTCCGTCCACTTTCTAAACGATTGAGGCTTTTCCGTCAGGGGCATTTTTGGGTGTTTTTCTCTCTTCTTCTTCTTCATCAAAATTTCATCTCTCTCATCCCCATCCAGCCCAAAGATCCACAGAAACAGAGGGAAAGAAAACTATTACGCAGGCAGAATACAAATTCCAATCTCGCTAGAGATAATGACGGACCCAGTTATTCTCTCCTCCGGCCACACCTTTGACCAGCCGTCAATCCAGCAGGCAGAAGAGCAGAAATCGGCGGCGCGGGTGGTGGTGGGATGGAAATAATTAGATTTGGTGCAGGTGGAGGAGCAGAAATCGGCGACGCGGGTGGTGGTGGGACGGGAATTCTCGTCGGTGTCGGATTTGTGGGTTGGCTATTATCCCCACTTTTATCCCCATTGTGTGGTTGGCTATTACCGCCGATGCCACTGTGGGAGTTGACGAGAGTGCCAAGGTAGAGGAATTTAGAGCTGGCCTGAGAGGGCCTTCGTGGTGGCTTTGGTGCTACGTTGGCAATAACAGCTCCATTGCTGAAGATTCTACTGCTGGTGTCGGATCTGTGGGGTTGCTGGTCGCTGAAAGTCTGTTCCTTTCTTCATTTGTAGATGTGGAGGAAGATGATGATGGAGACGACGCTGATGGCGGCGAGTACGGCCGCGATGGAAGTCGCGATGAGTTTGGATGATGTGGGTTTGGGTTTGGGGGACTGGGGGAGGGAGAGGGAGGAAATGTTGGCCGGGAAGGATGCGGAGGAAGGGGAGGCCGGTGGTGGTGGTGGGGAGGGGAAGGAAGGAAAGAAGGGGGTCTCGTTGGTGGGGGTGGAGGGGCAAGTTGAGAATGGGAGCTTGGGAAGCGGAGGTGAAGGGAATGGGGGTTGGGTCGGTGTCTTGTGGGACGAAGGGCTGGTGGAGGATACGGCGGTGGTGGGTGGCGGCAGTGGTGGTGGTAGAGGCAAAGATGAAATTTTGATGAAGAAGAAGAAGAAGAGAAAAACACCCAAATATGGAAACCCAAAAATGCCCCTGACGGAAAAGCCTCAATCGTTAAGAAAGTGGACGGAAGTCCTTATTTATTGCAAATTTGGAGTTACAGGCCCTTATGTGTAAAAAATAAACTTTGGGACTCTTAATTGAGACTTTGTGGTAGTTTCAGGGTACCTACGTGTATTTGACCCTTAATTTTTCTTGGGCTCTACAGCAATATGAATTAATGAGTTAGGCTGGGGGTTATACTTTGTATTATGTCGTTCTCTACAGTGGTGGGGATATATTGGGCTCGTTTGGTTTGGTTATACTTAGATTTGGATTAGGTCTAAAAGAGGCTTGAAGGCTAGGTTAGTTATGAGGGTTAAGAGATGCACTGGAAGGGATAGCACATGCCAAAGACTTAAGGAATTGGAGTTTGATCTCTACCGGAGAAAAAGATGTATGTTGGTGCTACCTCACCATTTGATGTTGGACGGTAAGTTCAGTAGGTGGGCTGGTTTGGTTGGTCTAGATAATGTGGTCGACAGGTAGTCGATCTCGTGGGTCAGTGGCATGGGGGTGGATGATTGTCCATTTTTTTTTTTACCTTTGGCAGCATAGAGTGGTTCAAGTCCAATTCTAGCAAGTCTGAATTTGCTTGTGATTGTGTATCTTTGACATTCATGAACTTCGACCGAAGATGCCTGACATATCCGTGCCGTTGGCAAAAAGCACAATTGACTTCATGGGTTAGTGATTGCTCGGTCTCTAATTGTAACAGATTTAAGCAGTGCTCTAACTAGGTTTATTTCAACATTTGCATAGTCGGTACAAGCAATAGTGATTTTGTGTGTGTCAACTTTAACAACTCATATGATGAGCTTCACAATTTTGTACACTGTAGTCAAGTCAAAATATTATGTTGCTAGTTTGGGAAGTTGAATCCACACCTATCACCATCCTTAATATGTCCTTCGAAGAGCGAAAATTTAATTCCCGATGTCAAATGCATAAATATCTATTGAAGAAGAATGAGGCCCTCCTAGCATTGTGGCAAGAAATTCTTTTGGTTTTCCGAAGCTAACCAAAAAAAAAATCCATGTCCCAAGTCCATGGTGTAGAATATTGGCGGTGAGTTTTGAAAGGCATATGAATAGTTTGGGAAGGTGTTGTAGCGTTACGTTCCCGCCCATTAGCTTAATGATTAGATTTTCATTCCATAGTTGTTATAACCACTTCAATGCATCTCCTTTAAATTGATTCTAAGGTCTTACTTTGTGTTTGGCATATTGGGGTATCTGAGGTCGCCATATTGTGTAGAGTCCACATCTTGATATATCCACTAAGGAAAATATACATGTAATGAATCTTTTATAAATTTGCCTTTATAGGTTATGGACTTGTTTGATAATGTGGCCGTATGCAATTACCTATTTAACAACAAATTAGTCTCCAAATAATTAGGAGGTTGTCAAGGACATAGATTGATAAGCTCAGCGTATGGCCTTATACAACTTCAGCATCTGCAAGTTGTTAAGTCATCCAGGCCAACACTAAAAGAATTAAGAAAAAAAAAAAGAGAAAGCACACAAAGAGAAATTGAAGACAAAGCTTGTATCAATAGCACTTAAGTACAATGCTTAGTAATGGTTTGGGCAAACAAGCCTTCCCTTATTTATAGTGTCTCAACTCTTGAATGGATGGTTGAGATTAATCTGATCTTCTGGTGTACAATAACAATCCAGAATATTCTATGGATTACCCTAGATATGTACAAGCTACCATGCTATTCTAGAACACTTTAGTGTATAAGAGAATCTAGAGTAGTCATGAATGATTTAGAGAATGTCATGCAGTCCGTCCACTAAGATGACATGTGCGTCCAACAAGCGCCTGTATAGGCGTCTGCTGGAAAAACCTCCAGGATGTTGGTTTTGATAGGGCATTAAGCCCCATCTATGTTGGCGACACCCTTGTCGCACCTTCCTTATGTCTGTATCATGTCACGGAACTGCCACAGAGTATCATCAGGTTCCTAACTTGCTTCACTTTCTGGCAATCGCTTCCATCTCAACAACTACTATGGACAAAGGGATGATGTTTTTTCATAACCACCTTATGAGGCATAATATCCTCAACCTCCTTGTCAAAAGATGCAGTGACAGCTAGTGGTGCTTACTTAGACTCGCCCTGGTAGGGTTCTTCCTCGTCCGCATGGTATGGCTTGAGACAACTACCATGGAAAATTAGGTAAAGCTTCAGCTTGTGTGGTAACTCCACTTTGTATGATGCTTTGCCCACCTTGGCAAGGATAGGCAAAAGTCCTTCATAATGCTGAACTAGCCCTTTATGTAAGACTTCTGCTGCTCGACGTTCAACTTGACAAGCACCAAGTTACCCACTTGGGACTTGACACGCCTTTGCTTTTTATCAGCCTATTTGTTCATCTTTTTTGCCGCCTTATCAAAGTAGGAGCTTGTAATATCTACCTACTCATTCCATAACTTATCTACATGGGAAGCTGGTGGGCTCTTTCCCATGTAGCCTGATACAAATGTGTGTGGACTGTGCAATTGCTGCCCTGTAAGTAGCTCAAATAGGCTCTCTTTTACAGCCTCACTGCGCTGCATGTTATAGGAGAATTGGGCCACATCAAGCAACTTAACGCAATCTCACTCGTTTGGCATCCACGAAGTGCCTTAAGTACAACTTCAAGAGTGCGTTGACCCGCTCTACTGGCCATTAGTTTGTGGATAAAAGATCTTTAAGAAAAGTGTAGAGATGACCCTCATCAAGCCAAAGAGTTCAGTATAAATGTGGATCGTGGGTCACGATCACTCACGATCGTCTTAGGCAAGCTCCAATACTTCACACCACATTCTCGAAGAAAAAATGTGATGCCTTCTTCACTGTGGTGTCCCTCAGGGCAGTAATGAACGTGTCATACTTTAAAAATCGATCGATCACCACTAAAATGCTTCCCGACCCTTCTGAGTTTGGTAAAGCTGTAATAAAGTCAATACTGACACTTTCCCATGCTCAATGCGATATAGATTAGGAACTTGGTTCTCCATTTGTCATGTTGGCACACAAGATATGACTTCATATACAACTCGATCTTGTCTTATAGTCGAGGCCAATAGTAGGACGCCTTGAGTAACACCGTAGTCCGCCGCGATCTTGGATTTTGGGCCCACTTCGTGTCATGACACTCCTTTATATATTCCACAGTAGGGTCTCCCCCTTTGGAATATAAATTCGCCGACCCTAAGCCAGAAGTAAGCCATCTTTTACCCAAAATTGAAAGGCAACTCCCCGTGTTCTTTAAAATAGCCGCAAACTCCACATTTCAACTCAGTGCATCGGCTACAAGGTTTGCCTTGCTGGGGTTGTATTCCAACAAATACTCGAATTCTGCTATGAAGTCTTGCCAACACACTTGCTTGGTACTAAGCTTCTTCTGTGTGTAGAAGTAATTGATCGCCACATTATCCGTCTTCACCAAGGAAAGAGAAAGCTTTGTATTGATGACACCCAAGTATAATGTTTATTGGTGGTTTGGGCGAATGAGCCCTTCCCTATGTGTAATGTCTCACCTCCTCAACAGATGGTTAAGATCAATCCAACGGTGTACAATTATAATCCAAAATATGTTAGAAAAATCTCTAGATATGCGCAAGCTACCATGCTATCGTAGAATACTTTATAATGTACAAGAAAAACTAGAGTAGACATGAATATTCTAGAGGATACCATACAATTTTTTCACTAAGCGATGACATATGCGTCCCATAAGTGTTTGCATGAAGAAAACCTCCAGAACGTTGGTGGGGTAGGACAATGTGGGTTTGGTGGGGGATTGTCTGGATAATTACAACGAAAGTCATGTTGCTCAGAGTTATGGCCATGGTAAACGAGAAAGAAAACTCATGGCAGATTCTATCAAAGAGAAAGAGAGTTATGGGCGTAATTTCAAACCGTATGTGTTTTAATGTTTAGAGGAAGGTGTACTAAGCAAATAAGTAAAAGAAGTATGTGATTGGTACATGAATTGTTCCATGCATCTCATTTTCAAGTGTTTGGGTTTAGTTTACTTTAGTTTTAGTTTGTCTAAAAATGTCTAGTCAAGATGTTCTCATGCACATGGATTTTGGTGTAGATGACCTCGACCATTCCATACTTGTACATGTTCGCTTCAGCTACTCGAAGTCGCTTAGGATCGATGTCAATTCAAAGAAGAAACTTTGCAAATGTTCATGAATAAGTCGCTTTGCCCAAGATACAATGGATAGACTACTCCACAATTTTTTTTCTTTTTACAAATCAAATCCTTGGGTCTCTTTTGCTGTAAAATGAATAAATGTGGATAAAAAGAAAACTAACAATTACACTTCACAATAATCTTATTCAATCCAAACCTCTAAAAGGATAGATGAAACGATTTAGGTAGATCCAATCCAATGCGGATGCAACTTTTGTTGCTAAAGAATTGTCTCGCTAAAAGTTATTTTTGTGGCCAAAGTATAGGGCACCTTTTATTACAACTTAAGAGTAGAGATAAATACTACTCCAATTCGTTAATTTACGTTAATGGGTTTCCCCGAAATTTCTGGTTTTGGTAACTATTTTCTTCACCAAGGTTTAGGGTTTTTGGTGGCTTAACGCCCACCATCACATTCCCTCCATTTCCTCTCATCCAGGTAATGCTCCGATTTGCACTATTTCATCTTTTATTTTCAACTCTATACAAATCACTTTACATTCATCTTCCATTTGTAATTGATGCTTCATGGCCAGAGGCCCTGCAACTCGCTTACTCCACGTTTATTTCTCGAAGAATAAACCATCTAAAATCATCAGATTCCCCTACCCCTCCAATCCTTGTTTTCAATCAAGCTCACAAAAATTCACGCTTTACCCTTCCTTTCCCTTTACCCAATTCAACCAATTAGCCCCTTTTGATCCCAAATTTAAGGTTCCAAATTTTAACAAAAACCCATTTTCCACAGTAGCAGAAAATGAAAATTCTGATGTTAATTCCAAAAAGGTAGTGGATGAATCAGTAAAACCCAGTGAGGGTGGTATTGGTATTGAAAATGCTGATGGGTTCAAGCACGTGGCTTCGCTCGATCCTAGAGAGATCTATAGGGAGCTACGCGACGCCCCGAAAAGCTCTAAGCAAACTAGGGCTGAATGGTATGTAATGGGTGAAATTTTTCGGGGTTTTGCAAAGTCTGGCTGGGCATGCAACCAGGCTCTTGCACTATACATAGGGGCAGCATTTTTCCCAACCGCAGTTCACATGTTCCGGAATTTCTTTTTTAAGAAGTGTCAGAGGGATGTTGTCAATTACTTGGTTTCCTTAGGTCATTGTGATGAGGCTGAGAGGTTTCTTTTTCCAATTTTTGCCGAGTACTGTATGGAAGAGCTTCAGGACGAGATGAAGCGCTTTAGGAGTATAATAGAGTCTGCGGATTTAACTAAGCCGCACACATGGTTCCCTTTTGCACGAGCAATGAAACGTAAGGTTATATATCACTGTGGTCCGACTAATAGTGGTAAGACGTATAATGCGTTGCAGCGGTTTATGGAAGCAAAGAAGGGAATTTATTGTAGTCCTCTTAGGCTTTTGGCTATGGAAGTTTTTGATAGAGTGAACGCGCATGGTGTTTATTGTAGTCTCCAGACAGGGCAGGAGAAGAAGTTTGTCCCGTTCTCAAATCACATCGCTTGCACTGTTGAAATGGTGTCAACGAATGAGTTGTATGATGTGGCCGTTATCGATGAAATTCAAATGATAGGAGACCCTACTAGAGGTTATGCATGGGCAAGGGCTTTGCTTGGACTGAAGGCTGATGAGATACATGTTTGTGGGGATCCTAGTGTTTTGGACATTGTTAGAAAGATTTGTTCTTCAACTGGAGATGAGTTGGTAGAACATCAGTATGAGAGGTTTAAACCACTAGTTGTTGAAGCCAAGACCCTTCTGGGAGATCTCAAAAACGTTAGATCCGGAGATTGTGTTGTTGCGTTTTCAAGGAGAGAGATATTTGAGGTGAAATTGGCAATTGAAAAGTACACGAGTCACCGCTGTTGCGTTATATACGGTGCACTGCCCCCGGAGACTCGTAGGCATCAAGCTAACTTGTTCAATGATCAAGATAACGAATATGACGTCTTGGTTGCTAGTGATGCAGTGGGTATGGGTTTGAATCTCAACATCAGAAGGGTTGTATTTTATAGCCTCTCAAAGTACAATGGTGACAAGATTGTTCCGGTTGAAGCATCCCAGGTGAAGCAGATTGCTGGAAGAGCTGGGCGGAGAGGAAGTCGCTATCCGGATGGACTTACAACTACCTTGAATCTAGATGATTTGGACTACTTGATAGAGTGCTTGAAGAGACCTTTTGAAGAAGTTAAAAAAGCGGGTCTCTTTCCTTTCTTCGAGCAGGTTGAGCTATTTGCAGGACAACTACCTAATATTACTTTTACCCGACTACTTGAAAAGTTTGGTGAAAGTTGCCGCCTGGATGGATCTTATTTTTTGTGTAGACATGACCATGTAAAGAAGATCGCTAATATGTTAGAGAAGGTTCAGGGACTATCTCTGGAAGATCGTTTTAACTTTTGCTTTGCCCCAGTTAATATTAGAGACCCCAAAGCAATGCACCATCTTCTGAGGTTTGCCTCATCATATTCTCAAGACTTGCGTGTTAGTATAGCGATGGGCATGCCAAAGTGTTCAGCTCGTAATGACTCGGAGCTTTTGGATCTTGAAACTAAGCACCAAGTGTTGTCTATGTATCTATGGTTGTCTAACCATTTCAAGGAAGATACTTTTCCATATGTGAAGAAGGCCGAGGCCATGGCAACAGATATTGCTGAGTTATTGGGTCAGTCGCTCATCAAAGCTTGCTGGAAACCAGAATCAAGAGGGAAACAAAATCATCAAGAGAAGAAAGATGGTTATGAGAGGCCAAAATCACTCATCAAGTTATATGAGAAGTAAGTTCTGTCAAACTAGTTACATTCTGTAGCTTCTTTTCTCTGTAAAAGTTTTCTGTTTTATTTTCTAAAGATTAGCGCATCAGCGTAGCTGCTTTTTTTCCTTTTTTCCGTTAATTAATACTCCCTCTGTCCCTTTTTATTTGATCACCCTTACTTGCATGCTTATATAGGAGATGAGTTATATCTTATGAGTTTCCCATTCTACCCCGAGAGAGAGAGAGAGAGAGAGAGAGAGAGAGAGAGAGAGGAAGGGAAGAAAGTGGGCCAGGAGAGAGAATAATGGGTTGGTGGAGGATTAAATGTGGATAGAGAAATGGAATAAAAAAGCGTAAGAAGGGTAGACATGGAATAACATTTACGGGATCTTTCTTAATTTGGAAAGTGATTAATTTTTTTGGGACAGCTCAAAAAGGAATTATGATCAATTAATTAAGGATGCTGGGAGTATTATGTTCTGCTATTTTAGTTTTCAAGTGCTGATGATAAGTTAAAAACTTTCCTCTGTTTTACTTGATTTAAATCGTGCAATGATATATTGAACTTCTACTTTGGAGGGCTCCTCAAAATACTAACCGTATACTCTCAAAACTTTTACTTTGAAGGGATCCGTTTTAGATCTTTGAATAGTTTTGACCTTTTCATGTTTATCCATGGCACTTCTCATTTTTGTGCTTAATTCCTTCAGGAAAAAAATTATGCAGTCAATGCGAGTTTAGGCATTGGAGTATTGGTGACAAACAGTGTTGGTCATGGTCAATCTTGGGTTGAATCTAAGGCTCTTTGACTATTTATCAAGGGTAAACATAGAAGCTTTGCTTGGTCTCGCAGATAGGAAAGTTTTCTAAATCCTTGTGGGAAAAAAAAAGGAAGAAGAAGATGCCTTTTAGAGAGCAGGTATGCTTCTTAACTAGTCTGAAATTCAAGGTCTCATAAGAGGTCTAGGCAAAGGACATAACTAATGCAGCAGGATCATTAATTGAAGATTCAGAAAAAAAACTCAATGGCTCTTCACAGATAGACTTGTCAAAGGCTGCATCAGAGGTTATACTTTACCCCACCCCTGCAAGGAACCCTTTAGTGCAAACGGGGCAGCATGTTCGCTAGGATACGTGTAAGGGGCACAAGCTGGTTTGGATGTGATAGGTGGTGATGTAGAACCAGTAGGTTATATCTGGAGAGCAAGCCCTCAGAGGAGGGATACATTAGGAGGATTGAGAGAATACAGAGGGAAAGAAGTAATCTGAAATTAGTGCGTCCAAAGATGCATTCTTTTGTTACCACTGTCGATATAGGGGAACTAAAAAACAAAGAAGATTAAATTGTTGAATAGCAAAATTAAACATTCCTAATATTATAAGGCAGAATGAAAATCCCTAAATTACATAAGTAAAGGGATAACAGTATTCAATATGGCTAGTCGCCTGGGCTTGCGCCTACTCTTGTAGTAGACAAGGACCCCCGGTGTCCTGTCTATATCTCCATGATGGAAATGAGATGGTGGTGCAGAGTTAATGAAAGTGGGGTGTGAACACGGCTGATCTTTGAAGTTTTAGAATGGTTGAGTTGAACCTTAATTGTTTACTAGTTTTGATTCCCGTGCCTTGCACACCGGAGCAACCATGGTCAAATAAATTATGTAAATAAAATAATAAGATGCACACGATACCAAAGTTTTTGACAAAGAATGGAACACAAATAGATGGAATCCATCTACTGGTCACCTAAAATAAACATCTAAGATTAAAACTTAAGGTAACAACTAATTGAAAGTGATTAAACAATGGTGAGAAATCTCGCATCCTATTATATACAGTATAATTCAACAAAATCTAACAATGAGAAAATGACAATTCATTTGAAAAATTATGAACATCGCGACCAAATCTATCGACAAAAAATATCAGCACAATAGGTGAATAAAAAAGTGGAGAGGGTCATTTGAGTCACAAAATGAGCATTGATATCCCAAGAAACAAAATATGACGGGTAGATGAAACTAAAAAAGAAATAAAGCAGTAACTTTCTGTAAAGAGAAATTGCTTAGGAAGAACATCAACAGCTAACCATAAAAGTTAAATTGATTTAGTGGTTTAATGCATAAAAACAGATATATAACAAAAGGGAGAGGAAGATGGCGTTATAGACATCAAGGTTTTGAAAGAGGAGATGAAGTGAAAGAGAAAGAAAAAGAAAAAAAGAAGGGGGGGGGGGGGGGGATTAATTTTAATATCCAATAATGATGAGAGAGATATAAGTTCATGATTAGATGAAAAATGGAAAAGATAGAATGTGAAGAGCTAAGTAAAAAATGTGTAACACCATAATCTTTGCCTAAGAAATAGGAAAGATTAAGAGAAATAAAAAGTTGAAGTATAACAACCGATTTTGAATTAGATTGCGATCGTGATTTAAATGCAAAAAACTGGGCTTAATTGTGGGAAATTTAGGGATTATTTTGGTTGAAATAGAAAGCAATGTATAATCAATTAATCATAAATCCTGTGAGAGAGAGAGAGAGAGAGAGTAAGCATAGAGATAATTTTAAAATTTATAAAATGAGATTATCTCAAGGGAAGCTATGGTCAACTTATTATCATACTGTGAGAGATAATTTTGAAACATAAATAGGATTAGTAGGTTTAAAATTTTATAAAATGTATTTTACAAATCCAGAAATTTATAAAAGGTGATTTTCTCAAATTAGGGGAGGATAAGGTCAACTTATTATTTTATTTTGAGAAATAATTTTGGGATTTTAAATACGATTGGCGAGTTTAAAATTTTCGGAATCTATTTTGAAGTTAGATTGTCATAAGTGAAATTCAAAAAAAGGAAAGGCATAAATAAGCTAACATATAAAGGGAAATTTTAAAAATTCAACTAAGAAGATAATTACTTAGGTTTAAATCTTTTCCTCAATTAGATTTGATATTTCTGGTGTGAAGATAATAATAGCTAACATTTAGGTTTCTATATTTTAGATTAGAGAGAGAGAGAAAGAGAGAGAGGGGGGGGGGGGGGAGATATTCAAGGTTAGAATTAATACAGTTAAAAAAACAAAAGTACAGGTGGCAAGTTGAGAGAGTGTCCACGTAAGCAGTGATGTGGCAACTTTCTCTCAGCTTCAGCTTTCATATATATATATATAATTAGATTTTTGCTCCGTAATGCTTACTTACATCTCATGCTTTTGTGCATACTTTCCTTTTTTTTTTGAAAGAATACTCTTACCTTTGCACGTGTATAAAGTGTTACTCAATGGTGGTGGATAACAAAATAGAGTTAGCGGTATGATGGTGGTGGTGGTGGGGTGCTCTGATGCTGGTGGTAATGTGGTTTGTGGCAGTACAGGTGAAAATCATATGATAGGTGTGACGATAGTCGAAGCGAGTATGGTGGTCGTGGAAATACTTGAAAACTTCTATATCATGGTATTGGCTATACAGCCAATGTGGTAGCAATGCAACAGCATCAGGTGGTCACCAAAGGTGTAACGATTTGAGAAGTAACTAAACATGTGATTAAAGTAATAATTTTTTTAAAAAGAAAAATAAAGAGACCTATAAATGTGGCTTTACAAGTAAATCTTCTTGGGCGCTTCGTTGGAAAATATGTTTGCTTGTGATAATCTAAAGTTGACAACAAAGATAGTTACATATTAGCATGTATTGCCCTTGGTCCAAAGAGCTGCTAATTTGTTTCTCCATGCTTTGAGTGATTTGGATGACACCAAGATTGTTACCGAAATCCTTCACTGTTGGCCCAGGGTGCACCAAGTGATGGAGTGTTTGAGAGGTTACATGTGGGATGTGAAACTGGTCTTCTTGATGTCTTTTGTGCTCTGATGGCTGGCTTTTGCAATTGCTCATTACTTTTTCTGTTAAATTTTCACCAATACTTTTGCTTGATATCTAGAGGATCAATTTTTTTAATTTTTCTAGCGCTGCTTAATGTGTCCTGTTTACCTGGTTCCATTGGCAGTGTTTTGGATGGTAAATTTTTACATATCAACAGAGAAAATGTAGAGTGGTGGTACAAGTCATATAAGTAAATACAGACATAACTAAATACAACTGATATGCATATCCAAAGTTTGAACCTGATTTTCCATGGTATGCAATATGTAGCTTACAATACGCAATAACAAAGGTAGATTTGATAGCATTGATGGTTTCTTCAGGATGTTAGTTGTAGGATTTCTGTTATCTATCTTTATCACCACTGGAAACAAATGTATGTATTGTAAGATGTGTTAAGTTTCCATCTGCTCTAGAAGCTTAAGCTGTTATGGAAAGGGTCAACAATGTTATCATGCTTAACACTCCCCTTATGTGCAATCAGGACAAATCAATGAGAAACAGTGCAGGGATGAAATGGGGGACCAAAGAAGCAAGCGGAAAAAATCGAACCCAAGATTATTAATTTTCACTCTGACATATTCGGAATTTAGAAAAGATTGAGCTGTATCTTTCACGAAATACAGTACCGTTGACAATGCAGAAAACTAGGATCTTGGTACAGAATACTTATATCTATCTGGGAATCGACTGTCCTCAGGGCCCACGATAGCTGGAGCATTGTGCGTTGGGGCCGCTTTTTTAATGCTTCGCGTATCTACAATTTAAGGCACACCACTTAGGGTAATGATATTAGAGATTCCAGAAGTGGTAAATAGAAGCAGCGGTTCAGATGTTTTATCTATCTGATCTCAGCCATTTTCTTTATGTTTGATATATTTGTAATGCTTTGTTTTATTTTGAATACAAAACTTAATCATGCTGATGAAATTCTTGGTTTTCAGGAAAAAGCACGAAAAATCCTCACTGCCTCGACACGTGGAAAGTGTATCTGCATAGTGCTCCAACTAGGTATGTGTACTAGTATAATTATATCTCAATTCGTATATTTGCTACACTGTGGATGCTATTGTCGTTGATGATTATGATTTAAGTCACTTAAAAAGTGCCCATTTATTAGTCTCATATCGTTTTTCCTTTTTTGGTGCCGTTTGGGCGGGGCTTGGGGGGACCCAATGTGTCCTATACTCGGAAAGGGAAGCTAGTTCTCCATGTAGAGTTGCGTCCTGTAAAAGATATGATAACAGCCGCAACCGCAAGCAGAAAAGGTTAACTCCACTAAAGTTCTTATTGGAACCCTACCCCTCTTTTCTGTTTGGGGATGAGGGAAAGGAGTAGGTGAAGTAAGTTGGATGGAGAACCTGCCTGCTGTTGTAGATTTACCAGAAAATCACGCTGCTCCCACTTTGTTTAGGTGATAGATTTACTTGCACTGGGTTTTTTGGATCCTGAAAACTGGTTCTAATGTGGTTGTCTTAGGTTGCCTTTTATCGTGTTTCCATAGACACATGCTATGATTTTTGGGCAATGGCTAAGTATAGCAGTAGCAGTTGGGACTTGGGATATGATGTTTTCTCTATCGAGTCAATAGTTAAGTACTTTACTACTCAATCTTGAAATGCTAGCTATCAATTGGTTGTTTGTGTATGATCTTTAGCAAAAGGAGACTTTAGGTATACAAGTTGTGGTGGCGAGAAGAAAGGAGAGAGAGAGAGAGAATCAGCAGATATCCCCATACTGAGTAGGCTGCCCTATCGTCGATTAAAATGATGCTGTTGAGGCTGATGGACTTTTATAACACTCCCCTCAAGCTTGGACTACAAATACAGTTATACTACAGGCTTGTAACGTACCTGAGACCAACCCTTTAGTAAACAACTTGCATTTAGATGAAAATTTAGCTGTACAGTTGTTTCACGCCTAGAACTTTTCCCTCGCAAAATGGCAGTCAACTTCGGTACTGTCATGTGCAGAGTGGTTGTTTCAATGTAGTTCCATTGCGAGGTGGTTTAAAACCAAGTTTTTGCGATAGATGTGTAGACCAGACTTACACAGTATGTGACATGACAGTGTTTTTCTTACCTACTCCATGATGCCAAACTTCCTCCTTGAAGGAACAATACAGCTGCATTCCATTGAGGCATCCTAGGCTGATCCATGAACTGACTCTCATAGCAGATGAATCATTGGGCGAGCTACTATAAGATAGTTGATTTACCAGCCAATCTCTGATGTTAGGTTTGTTGCTGCAACAATAATTAAATTGCGATCTGACAGGAAAAGAAACAGGCCCCCTAACAAACCAGTCTGCTCCAGAATGTTTATATCGTCTTGTACGCGCTACGTATATTACAATACAGGAAGCTACAGTTCAGATGACACTATGTAATACGTATCGAAAACGAAATTCTTAGGCTTGCGTTCATTGCTTGCCACCGTTCTGTGCCAGGATTATTTCTGAGGAACAGTGTGTACCTAAACAGTGCAGTGATACAAGCCCCGATAGTGGTGAGAAAAGAAATGAATGTTTGTGCACCATGAACTTTCTTTCTTGCTCGGCTTGACAAGATCTTTAAGCAACAGCAAAGGGCTAGACTGGTGCAAGCAAGCAACAACTTTTTATACACAAGATCTTGTTGTTGCAGCGCTGGACAGGCCTCACGTGGGAGCTTAGTTGCAGGATTCTCCAATACTGGTGACGCTCCTGCCCAGGAACCTCGCTTCTGAATCTCGTGCCCGCTCCCCCCAAAAACCCACTATACTACTCACTCTCCCGCTCCGGAACCTCACACCCGCATTCTCTCCCACCTACGCTTCATGCAACCAAGCTTGCAGGCTCCGCGTGATCTTGATCCCATTACTGTCTAATGCAATAAGTCATACACAGATAGCAACATTTACTGCCTAATACAGGAAAAGATCATTTGCACACCATATACGTCTTTCTTTTAGTTTATGGAAAATGTAGAAGTTGAAAGAATTAGTAGCCCGAAATATGTTTCATGTCTTGTTGACACAATGTCTTTTAGCTTTCATACAGTTAAGTTCTGTCCGTGGTAATCACGAGGTCGAACTTGAAGTATTTAGTTTGTCAATTTTTGACAAGTCTAGTATCTGTGATTTTTAAGTATTTAGTTTTCTTTGGCTGGTAAAGGGTTTTTTTGTGGCCAAGGCCAACTTGAGAGTCTGGCTTCTGATCCAGTCTAAAATTCGAAAAGAAAAAGAATGAGGCGAAACGACTCTTCTGCTGATTGGTCCATGTTCATAAACTTCGTAACGAGAATTAGTGCCACTGTGTGTGTAGTATGTGAATAAACATCTGGTTTTGCAGTTGGAGTGTTTGAGGAAACTCTTAATAGGTGCGATAGCACTACACGTCAATCTGAATTTGTTGGTAAAAGGGCTTTTTGTGGCCAAGGCCAACTTGAGCGTTGGGTTCCTGATCCAGTCTTATATTTTAAAAAAGAACGAGGCAAAAATGATTCTTTTGTTGATTGTTTCATGTTTATAAACTTCAAAGAAGGTTAATGCCAGTCTGTGTTTGGTACAGCAGTCTTCCAGTATGTGAATACACAATCTGGATTTGCAGGTAAGTGCTCGAGGAAACTCTTCATAGGTGGGATATGATTGGGGGTTTTACCAATTTGTCAATGAAGGAGATGATAATTTGGACTGCCAATTAAAGATCCACCGCTACAAGCATACAAGGAAGGAGGGTAAACTCTCGAAAATTGCAAGCTAGTCAGCAAGCACCTTTGGTGAGAATGGGCAGTATGATAGCTTTGCATGATTTTGCTTAAACAGAAGTAGATATGCCGTCTCTGGGAACACTAATTTTTCGAGGGTTCTTAATTATCGTGGTTCAAAATAGTGTGCTTTGTGTAATTCTAGATTGGTCTTGTATATTAAAGTTTATGTGGAATCTGGAATAGCGTGTAATAGTAAAATTCTTTGATCTTTCTTCGAGTTCATAAATTGTAGAATCTGGCTGGGTTGCTGTTGGTTTCAAGCATCGTCTTTTATCATGCTTATTCTTTTGTGTCTTAGCACTGAACTGAAGCTCCATCACTATCAATACCTTCGTGTGTAAGAAGTCAGATAGGGTCTCAAAGAAAGGTTAGATCGAGCTGCCATAGTGCCCTCCATTTGCTCTGGATCTTTCTTAAGGGAAGCCACCCGAAGTAGCCATCGGTGGCACCGAGGTATAGGATTTAACTTGGTCTAATTCTTGACCCAGTAACAACCTGTTGAGATGGAATCATCTTTTACCATGACCAGATTACCATGAGCTCAGAGCTGGAAGAGAATGTTTTTCTGTGGCAGTGGACTGAGGCTAATGTGGACTAATTAGTCTAGGGGCTTGGTACCCTACTATTTATTCCCCCAATTCAGTCATTTGTAATTCTTCATCGAGATACAGCCGAATAAAACTGATTTTATGTTAGATGGAAATCAAAGAAAACCTTGATACAGTTGGGAGAAGCAAATCTCATTGCACTGTTTAAACCACAACAGACTCGGTGAACTAGTTAAGTTACACGAATTACAAATTATAGATCAAAGTTTTGTTGCCATTTATGAGCACTACTCCACTATGGCACAGCAGTTTTTACAGTAAAACCTTTCCCCTAAAAAAGAAATAAATTCCTGAAATGCAGCAAAAAAACCGAAGAATCCACAATTCACTGTTTTGACAGCAATGCGCTGCATTGTGCCATTATTTTAGATGCCCTGGTGATTGCGTCCGTCATGTAAAAATTCTCTACAGCAGTCCCAAATGGAGAGGTACTCATCTTTTCGTTGCATTCGGGCTTCAGTGAAGCAGAAAATGTAGCCGGTTCTCTTTCATCCATATGCAAGAGATTTGGGGCCACGATTCTCATCCGGGACCGGATAGCACCAAGGGTATCATAAGGCAGTCGTGCCCCAGCAACCTCGGATAAAGCTCTGATTATTTTCCAATCATCCCTAGCATCACCAACTGTTGGAACTGCCGGTAGAGTTTGTTGGGCACACCCTTCCGTATTTTCATAGGTGCCTTCCTTCTCGCTAAATGCGGCTGCAGGGAGAATTACATTTGCACGATACACGCCACGGTCACCATGGTGCCCCTGATATACTACGAAGGCATCATTTGGAAGCGTTTCCAAGTTAACATCATCAGCACCCATCAAATACACCACCTTTGCCGACTCTATGCTATTATCGGATTCTGGTACAAGTCCAAGGTCAAGTGAAGCAGCTTGGGCAGCATTCAGAAGCAAAACATTGAATCCATTCCAATCTGGTCTGATGACATTCCCTTGTTTCGCTATAGCTTCAACAACCGAGAAAACTGCATCCTTGTCATTTCGTTCAAATATCCCGGCACCAACAATGATGGCTGGGTTTTTTGCATTTTTAAGTGCTGAGCAAAAGGGGTGGCGACCTTCAGCAATTTCCTTCAATGTTTCAGGGCCAGTGCCAAGATGCTGATGGTCATAGTTAAATTCACTTGCAGGGCCAACATAACCCACCTTAGCATGGGTTGCTCGAACTGCTTTCTGAATCCTGGCATTCACCATAGCAGCTTCTACTCTTGGCTGTCATTTCAAGTAAAAGATGCATTAGAAACATGCATTAAAACTTAATCACCAATACACATTCTGTTTCCGTGGGTTTGTTTCCAGACAAAGTTCTCTTCAGCAACCATTGTCAATTACCTCAACAAAAAATCACCAAACTAATATGGCTTACAACAGAGAAAAAATTACTAAGTTACTCCTTATAATGCAAGGGGTCAAGAAACATACAAAACAAATAGAAGTATTTTTTCCTACCAACTTATCCCTTGCCAAAATGGAACCTACCAATCTCTATTAGATACCTATTTCTTTATCATAGAAGCACATCCATATTACTAGGGGTGGCAAAATGGGTGGGTGAGTTGGGTTTGAGTGTTAATTAATTGGGTTGGGTATAAATGGATCATCAACCCATTTTAACCCGTTTATAATGGGTCAAATGGGTTATCTCTTAAATGGGTTGGTTTCACCCATTTACCCAATAATAAATCATTTTACAAACTTTTCAGCTCCTCTTCAATTACTGAAACCACCGAATGAACATGCTGCCGCCGCCGCCACACGTCCGAATCCATCTCTACCGTCGCCGCAGCCACCGCCGCCCATACCCACCTTCGCCGCCACCGCCGCCACGCCATAATTACCACCACACCCCCAACCAAACCAACAACCACCTCCACTACAAGCCCTCTTCATCCTTTTTATCAACTATTTTTAAATTCTCAATATCCATCCACTAAGGCAAAAACTCATTCCTTTCAATCATAGAATCCAAATTCATACCCCAACTACCAACGCCACCGCTATCACGCATAGATCCGCTCCAGATTTGAGGATCTAGAACCACAAACATAGATCTAATACCACAACTATAGAAGGATGCCACTACCGACAGTGACAACAAATGGCGATGGAGTTGCCACGCCGACCGTAGTTGCAGCATCAGGTGAGGACGGCTGCGCTGCAGCAGAAGGTGGGGATGTAGACGGTGACAGCAAGTGGCAACGGAGTTGGCACGGCGACGGTGGACGACGGCACTGCAGCAGCAGGTGAGGACGGCGACACCACGGCATGAGGTTGGGATGTGGATGGCGACGGAGGGAGGGGATGGCTGGTCCGATTGGGCTGAAACGTTGAGTTATTGGTGGTGCTATGGATTTGGCAAATTTGACTCAATATTTAGTGTGGATGAAGGAAGAGAGAAGAATGAGACATATTGATTAATGGGTAATGGGCACCCATTTGTGACCCATATAAATTAATGGGTTAATGGGTTGCAAGATTCTTAACCCATTTATCTAAATGGGTGGTTTTGGGTCATTTATAAATGGGCGGATTTGGACGGGTAAATGGGTTTGGGTTACAATCGCCACCCCTACATATTACTTAGGAAGGCCATAAAACATACAATATCTTAAAGTGTCAAGATCTGATCAACTGGAAGATTTGTCAAGGATGAGCAGGATTTCCACCTTTTTATACTTCTTTAACATGCTTGATAGCAGAAACTTTAGCCAAAACTGCATTAAGCAATTTGAGCGAACAAAACTAATTTGGTTTCTAAAGTAGTTGGAACTTGGAAACCAGCTAGTCTAGATCTATGGAAGAAGTGGAAGTCTAGAAATCTATAATGATGCCTAGTTGGTAATCAGAATTGAGAACCAACAATTCCTAGTTGGTAATCAAACTCCCATAGTGCGTGATATGAATTGATCATGTATATTTTGTAACGACAGGAACACACCTATTATCACCAAAGGTAAGAGAACTACCTGAGTACCAACTAAAAGGAAAACATCCGCGTTCTCCAGACCACTGATGCTACTATTCAAGAGATAACTTGAACGCAAATCAGCATTAGTATGCACACCATTTCCTTCACACCACACATTATTCGACCCCATTCTGTTCAAGAAGTCCTTTAAGGACATCATGGATTCTGCATCAGACAGCTTACCAGCAACCCCAACAATTTCCTCTGGTTTAACTTGGTGCATGGCCTCAGCAACCACAGCAAGAGCATCACGCCAGCTCACAGCCTTGAAGCGCCCATCGGCTCCACGGATCATAGGGTCATTTAACCTCTGCCTCTTCAAGCCATCGTAACAGAAACGTGTTTTGTCTGATATCCACTCCTCGTTGATGTCCTGCAGTATGTCAGTAAAACATATAAGACCGATAAAACGCCAGCAGCTGATTAAATGCTTATGGTAAAGGGAAGGAAATGTAAGACATATATGACCGATAATGCAGAAGCCCAAATAAGCCATCAAACTTCAGAATGCAAAGTCAATTAAAAAAAAAAACTCTTTTCCTCTAGTGGAAAGCAAAATGTTAAAACTTATAATACAGTAAGGATGCAATACTTCTAATGCCAAATGCAGCTCCCTGGTTTCCAAGAAAGTGAGAGAAAAAGAACCCACAGCCTAGCAAATCCCAACTTAGTTATGATTCCAGCTCGTTCCTATACCAAAGACACCCACCAATTCTATCTGCATAGTCCAAATCTAGATTAGAGATTTGCGGGTATCTTTTCTTGGTTAAAAAACCTAGGTGCCCTGCACTCAGAAATCATGGCTACAAGACCCTCAACCCATTTGTCTACTTCTACTGCCAGGTAGAATATACTCCACTCTGCTTTCATAGTCCATATGTATGTGCAGTAAAGGACAATTAGTCAGTTCATTTAGAAGACCCTGCATTCAGAAGAAAAAATTATGAAACCATCCAAAACCATATTATTTAGTTCTACACCGGACTTAGAAACTTGATCATGTCTGTTGTCATCAGGGGCAATGGTTAGGCAAAACAAAGCACAAACTTGAGATGCTACGCGCTAGTACATATATATGGAAGATGACATGAACAAGAGAAAATAAAACACGAAATCCACTCCATGAGAAGAATACCTCATTCAATCGTGGCAGAATGCGCATGACCTCTGGACCTCTGCTATCAATTCGAATGTTGGAACCCACAGCATCTGTAACATCGATAGTCTCTGTACCCTTTAACTCCCAATTTCGGGCTTTAAAGGCAAAAGGTTTTGACGTAAGTGCTCCTACAGGACAGATATCTATCACATTCCCGGAAAGTTCACTGGTCATAAGTTTTTCGACATACGTCCCAATTTCTTCTCCGCTTCCACGGCCCAACATGCCAAGATCCTGAACTCCAGCTACCTCAGTTGCAAACCTGACACATCTGTGCAATAAAACATGCCCATATCAGTAGCTTGGTAAAAGCCGCACAGCCACAACTAATTAGCACACTTATCATCGACATAGAAGCAGAAAATTCAACTTTAACTTATTATAGTCTAGGATATTGTAGCTTAACCAGAGGCGCTTCACGCACAAATCTTTAACAGGTTATTTCTGTACTCTCATGTACATTGGTGGACCTCTTTTTAAAAAGTTTTAGATCTATAGTTGCTTATCAAAAAAATCATTACTTTATTTTCTCCATTAATCAGCAATTTAGAATCAAGGTAGAAGCAAAGTGCTGACATCAAACAATGAAGAACTTGAAATGAAGAAGGATACATATGGGCTGCAACCTGGTTCTGGCAAGAGGCCACAATCCCTCCCTCTCCCCCGCACACCCCACCCCACCAAACCCCCAAAAAAAAAAAAAAACTCCAAATAGCAACAATAAATAGTCGCTAATTGTTAGTCACGACATAAAAATGCTGCTAATAATGTTCCTAGGGTTGCCTATAAATATGTCACGAACCATAGCTAACAAGCCTACCATAGACCACCAATACCAATTGAGAGTGGAAGTTACCGCACACTAAGCGACCAACCCCAGGCCAAAACAAACCTTTGGCGCCCAATCAAGACATTCCAGGGGATCGAGCACTGCAACGAAAGGAGATCTATTTTGCTTTGCGGGAGTGTCCGTACGAATTTGAAATGAGTGGTTCAGGCTTACAAAAGCTTTGTTGAGAGAATAGGAGTGCGCTGCAAATGAGCCCTACGAAAGCAAATCAAGCGGTAAGAAAGCCCATATCCGTTTCGTGTTTTTTTGATGATCTCGTTTTCTAAGATAGGACAGGTCAGGGGCAGGTGTCTTCGCGATATCCGATACTCTTTCCCAAGTAGGTCTGAGATATGGGGTATGCGATGCGATGCGATATGCGAGATGCGCTTTCCTTTCCGTCCTCCCGCCTACAAGACTTTCCTACCTTCTTAACAGACGAAAGAAAGCAATCGATTGAACGAAGTATAGCTTAGAGTTCATACTGAATGACACAGGGGAAGAGGCCTAGTACTGACCAGCCACTCATAAATCATAATTAATGCAATGTGGTGGGAGGGAGGGTTATAGACTTATAGCCTCTTGCTACAACCCAGGTTGCAGCCTCAAATGGAGAATGATATTAGTGACACTGACATCTCCAAAAGAAGTGCATATACGTTCGTACTTATTGCAATAAGTCACTATTGATCCATAAATTTGTAAATTGCTGTTAAGCATGGTTGCTTCACCAGTTAAAGAAAGGAGAAGAGAACAATCGTTTTCCTTTTCACTCCAGCTACTAATTAATGCTAGAAAGGTTGGTCATATTTTGCCTGAAAAAGCAACATAAACAAAGTCCAAATTTCATCATTAGAGACCTATAATCAATGATAATACGAATCTTAAGAGTTAATCTTACATAATCCAATTTTCCATGACCATCCTTAACATGGTAATACTGCTTGTCCAGAATAACATCTGGATTTTGAAGATCTCATCAGAGAAGTCCAACATTATTGGCATGACACACAGACATGCCACTACACATGAAGACAAGCCCATCACTACGGAATACAATCACTTCTTTCAGTATGATACATGACAAATGACAATGAAAACGCTTGCGAAGTAAGTTGTAGAATAAGAAAATAAAAGGAGAGAATGAGTACAAGTAGAATCAATAGCTAATTCAGATACTGGAATCTACAAAAAAAAAGTAAGTTCTCACAGCAAGATGTCCAACACGAACACCAGTAGGACTCTAAGAAACTGTTAACCACATCAAATGCTTAAAAATGAAACGATTTAAGTACCCAATAAATTCTGAGCCTTTAACCTTTGCCTAATTCTCACAAAATCACAAACGCATGGAAAACTATGTCATGGTGACTCAAATTTTCACTTGAGTAGAAGATTGTACATTAGGTAATCTTTAGGTGATAAATAACTCTAATACGCTACTTTATTGGTTTCGATAGTAGTGACAGTACTGAAACTTCCCCGTTCTAATTTTCAGTTTTACCATTTAAGTCCTAAACTAATGCATACCCAAAACTTCAGTTGTAACTCTATGTGCATAATTTTCTATGCGTCACCACAGTAAGTACTTCCATTTAATGGAATTAACCATGTTTCAGTTGATATGAAGAGAGAAACGAGCATGACTTAAGAAGTGAAAGCTGACAAGACAGATAGTTTTATTTACCCCTCAAGGAAATGAAGGAATAATAGTGGATTCCTCATAGTGTCTTAAATTTAAAATGAAAATAGCTCAGATAACAGGTGCCTGAAACAAACCTTGTACACTGAATGCAGCGAGTCATCACGGTTTTAACCAAAGGACCCAGATTCTTATCAACCACAGACCTCTTCATTTCAGTAAAACGACCTCGATCAGAACCAAAAGCCATAGACTGATCTTGTAGATCACATTCTCCTCCTTGATCACAAATTGGGCAATCCAATGGATGATTCATCAATAAAAACTCCATAACCCCTTCTCGTGCCTTCTTTGCCAGAGGGGTGTCTGTCTTTATCTTCATCCCTAAGACAATAACCCCAAACAAATTACAAAAAAGAATAGCCAAGAAAATTTCCTAATCTCTGAACAAATTCACTTATACTTTATAAAATGATGATCAACAAAAAAGACGTATCAAACTCTATACTCGAGCATTTACATGTCAAGAAGGAACAATGAAACAAGACTCGAATTAAATCATCAAACTCAGATAGCTGTAACATATTCAACCAATGGGTTTCACACACCACAACACCACAAGAAAAAAAATGCCTGGCTACGAAACTGTACATATTGATTTACACAGCACATCATATGGTAGACTAGTGGTAACAAGCATAAATGTCAAATGATTAGGGTAATTAAGGGACATATACGGACAGACCACTTCAGTCAAATCACCAAATGCTACTAAAGGCTTAACGTGGCAAAAGAAACATATCCCTTTTAACCCACAAGCAAAATTGAAATTAATAAACCAAGATACTGAAAGCAAACAGAATTCATATAGGTAAGCGGAAAATCAAACAAAATCAGCATTATTGCAACCACAATAGCTCCAAATCACCAGATAGACCACAAAATTGATCCAGATCACCAAATCAAGGGTCAATCAAAATATAATCCATCCTATTAAGGCGTGCGTTTCGATATCTGACCTGGAAGAGCGGGCATGGCACACGAAGCGACCGGCTTGGGCGACTTCTCGACCTCGACGAGGCACATCCGGCAGTTTCCGGCGATCGACAGGCGGTTGTGGTAGCAGAATCGAGGAATGTCCACGCCGGCGAGCTCGCACGCCTGGAGGACGGTCATTCCCTTCGGGATTTTGACCGGATACCCGTCAACGAACACTTCGATCGCGTCCTCCGGATTAGGCAGGTGAACCCTAGCTCCGGCCACTGGAGTCCGCTTCGGTAGATCGGCTTCCGGCTGAGCCACGGCGGCAGCCGCCTCGGGCTTCTGCAGCTCCGGGGTGGACACGATGGTGCGTACATTTCTAGGGTTTAGAGGTGAGAAAGCTCTTGTTGATCGGAGGGCTCTGGACGCTAGCAGGCCTAACCCCATCTCTTCGAGTGTGTCTCGGGCGCGCACACAGTGGATGTGGAGTGCGTGTTTGTGTTTTGTATCAGAGCTGGGGAAATATTTGGGGCGTGTGTGAAGTGTGTAACCACACAACGTTTCTGCTGTGTGCACACTGAGATGTCAAACGGGCCGGGCGGCCCGCGGGCTGGACCGACCCGGCCCGGTTCTGGCCCGGGCTGGCCCGGCCCTGTCGATGAACAGTAGAGGCCCGCGTGCAGAGGGCCTGGGGCCTGGGCCTGGACCAGGCCTTCAAAATCTGGAAAAACGGCCCGGCCCGGCGTGCAGAGGGCCTGGGGCCTGGGCCTGGACTAGGCCTTCAAAATCTGGAAAAACGGCCCGGCCCGGCCCGGTTTTGGCCCGGCCCGGGCTTGGCCCGCTCTGCGGCCCGGTTATTTGGCCCGGTCTGCGGCCCGGGTTTGGCCCGGTTTTGGCCCCACTTTTTTGAATCTTTTGCTTTTCCCCCCCTTTCTTCCACCCCTTTTCCAAACTTCCACTTTTACCCCCCCAACAGCTATATAACGGCTAGTTTGGGGGGTATTTTAGTCTAACCTATATTTTTTAACTCCTTTACACTATTACCCTCCCCAACAACTATAAACGGATAGTTTGTAGGGGTATTTTGGTCTTTTGTGAAATTTCTAAAATCTATAAATTCACACAATTTCTCTCTAATTTTTCACACCAATCTTCTTACTCTCTTCTTACTCTCACAACAAGCTTTGCTACTATTTTCCTCTCCAATTACTACTCTTGCTAATTACTACTAGTATTTACTAATTAGTACTCTTGTTTATTAATTACTAGTCTTGCTAAATTCTTTTTAATTACTAACTCTCTAATATTTGTTACTCGTTCATTCTTTTAATTGTTATTTCTTATTACTACTCTTATATTTGTGTATTTAGTTACTCTAACAAAGTTTAGCGTGAAATATGTCTGGAATAATTAAGAGAATTAGGCGTGCATCGTCATCACGAAAAATATCATCATCATCGCAAGCACCACCACCAGTACAAGCGCCAGCGCCACGGCCATCAGAAACACCAATCCAAGCACCAACACAACCATTCGTTCGTGGACGAATGAGTACAGGCTCTATGATAGATACCCAAGCCAATTGGGAGTTCAATCAAAACATTCCAGATTTTGAATACACGCCTGATGAAGACCCCCCGCATTATAGTCAAGGACGCAGCTCGGTTGGCGAAGCTACTACTCAGTGGCATAATCTCAACCCTATGCCTGGTCATGATGAAGAAGGGCCGAGCAATGCCTCCGATAACGTGCCAGAAGTCCAAAAGGGAAAAAAGAAGAAAGCCGAGTGTTGGAATCATTTCGACGTAGTTACGGTGGACGACATCCGAAAAGCTCGATGTAAGTACTGTCTTAAATTATTTTCGACTGGTAGTGGTAATGGACATCTTAACAGGCATTACCCTCAGTGTGCACCTCGACAAGGCCACGTCGAACCTACCCAGACGCAGTTATCTTTTGACGATAAGTTATTTGTTTATAATCAGCGAGAGCAAAGAGACGGTCTCGCTGAATTTGTTATTCATGATGAACAAGCCTTTTCTTTTGCCGATAATCCTAAGTACTCTAGATATATGAACACATACGTCCAACCTTTGTACAAAAAGGTTACTAGAAACACAACTAGATCCTATGCACTCCGACAGTACAAGGCTGCTAAAGCACGCCTTATCGATTATTTCGATAAATTTGACGATAAAGTTAGTCTTACTTCTGATATTTGGCAATCTCCTTATACTTTTGTTAGTTATTCTTGTGTGACCGCTCATTGGATTGATGCAGATTGGGTTATGCATAAGAGAATCATCGCTTTCGAGCACTTCCCTTATCCGCACGATGGAATGAACATTGCTATTCTTATATTAAAAGCATGCACCACATTTAAAATTAAGGATAAGATTATGAGTATTAGTTTTGATAATGCTTCTAATAATAAAGCTGCTGTTGCAGCTTTAAAGGACACGCTTCAACCTGTACTTCATGGTGAATTATTTCATGTTCGCTGTGTTTGTCACATTATTAATTTAATTGTTCAAGATGGTTTAGCTGCTGCAAGAGATATTCTACTCAAAATGAGGGGTATGACAGCGTATGTTAATGGCTCGAGTTTGAGAACACAACAATTTAAAACGTTGTGTGTTCAATATAATATGCCTCGCAGGAGAGCAGTTACAGATGTGGTCCACAGGTGGAACTCTACATACCACATGCTTTTACACATTCTGGCATACCGAGAAGTCTATACGCATTTTCTACTAACCCAGTTCCCAGCCGGCTTGCCAACTCAAGAGGAATGGCAGATGGCCACATACCTAGCTGAATTTTTGGAGGTATTCTACACGTCTACCAATTTATTGTCTGGTACGTACTATCCCACCTCTCCTCTCGCTGTAATAGAAATTCTGAAGATGGCTACAATGTTAACAAAATGGAGATATATAGGACCCTTTAGGGAAATAGTACAAGTGATGGATCAAAAATTTAATAAATATTGGAGTAAACTGCCTGCTATTTTTACTGTGGCTACTTGTTTAGATCCTAGGTTAAAGTTGCATGGCGTGAACGCCTCGATACAAGAGATATCGAAATTAATGCGCTACACAGCAGATGACACAACCTTGCTCACAGCAAAAGTGAGCAAGAGGTTTGAGGACTTGTTCAACCTCTATCGTAATTCTGCTGACGTGCGCGGGCGAGCTACATCATCATCCACTGCTGAGAGGTATTATGCGCCATACCTTCAGGGCTTTGAACATCTAGTAGCAAGACAACTACCAGGTGAAGGTACTTCTAATTCGGGAGGTTCGTATACTTTTTCCTCTTTTAATGAGATTGGTGTATATGCAAATACTGATCATTATTCTGATCTATCAAGGCAAGAACATGTTAATTTTAATTTGTTAAAATTTTGGAAACAAAATCAAAACAGGTATAAAACTTTATCCCAAATTGCACGGGATGTACTGCCAGTGCAAGCCTCCACGGTTGCTTCAGAGTCGGCATTTTCAGCAAGCGGGAGGGTTTTGGATGACAGGAGGAGTCGTCTTAACTAGAGATGTCAAAGGGCCGGGCTTGGGCCGGCCCAGCCCAAGCCCATCGGGCCTGCTGTGGGGCCGGGCCGGGGCCGGGCCAGTGGGGCTGCCAACCGGGCCGGGCCGGCCCGGGCCTGCAGAAGGGAAACCTAGGCCCAGTCCAGGCCCTGGCCCTAGGCCCAATATCTAGGGCCGGGCTTGGGCCGGGCCCGGGCCCTTTTTTTTTCTTCTTGTTATTCAATTTTAAATTTCATCTCTAGGCAATATTCACAATTTAACGAACATAATCTTTATCCTTTTATTTCATTATAAGTAATATACATATGTATGTATGTATGTATGTATATACATATTTATTTGTTAGCCATTATATTTTTTATTATATGTTAAACATTTTCATACTCTTCTTGGTGAGCTTTATTAATAAAATCTTAACACATAACAATTTATATAGAAAAATAATAAATGTGTTCATAGGCCCTCCTCCTTTTATCCGGGCTTGGGACCGGCTGCTTGTAAACAAACAGGCGAAGTTACCTATTTTTTTTATATATACAAAAAAATATATATCTTGCTTGTAAAAATTTATTTTATATATATGGAAAAAAAGTATATTTTGTGAAAAAATTTATTCTTAAAACTCTAACAATCAAAATAATAATGCATGTCTATCCAAAATATCAGCAATCAAAGATCAAGAAATCTGCAACGTCAACCAAAAGGATCAAAAGAGGAAAATAAAAACAAATTACCTAATCATCCGGAAGTACTTCAATATCCGAGTCACTGCTCTTCCTATCATCAATCGGTTTATCTTGCTCGCGGTAATTCGCATCAAGATAATCCTTCCAACATACACATAGCTCGAGTGACTCGGGGTTAAGACGACTCCTCCTGTCATCCAAAACCCTCCCGCTTGCTGAAAATGCCGACTCTGAAGCAACCGTGAAGGCTTGCACTGGCAGTACATCCCGTGCAATTTGGGATAAAGTTTTATACGTGTTTTGATTTTGTTTCCAAAATTTTAACAAATTAAAATTAACATGTTCTTGCCTTGATAAATCAGAATAATGATCAGTATTTGCATATACACCAATCTCATTAAAAGAGGAAAAAGTATACGAACCTCCCGAATTAGAAGTACCTTCACCTGGTAGTTGTCTTGCTACTAGATGTTCAAAGCCCCGAAGGTATGGCGCATAATACCTCTCAGCAGTGGATGATGATGTAGCTCGCCCGCGCACGTCAGCAGAATTACGATAGAGGTTGAACAAGTCCTCAAACCTCTTGCTCACTTTTGCTGTGAGCAAGGTTGTGTCATCTGCTGTGTAGCGCATTAATTTCGATATCTCTTGTATCGAGGCGTTCACGCCATGCAACTTTAACCTAGGATCTAAACAAGTAGCCACAGTAAAAATAGCAGGCAGTTTACTCCAATATTTATTAAATTTTTGATCCATCACTTGTACTATTTCCCTAAAGGGTCCTATATATCTCCATTTTGTTAACATTGTAGCCATCTTCAGAATTTCTATTACAGCGAGAGGAGAGGTGGGATAGTACGTACCAGACAATAAATTGGTAGACGTGTAGAATACCTCCAAAAATTCAGCTAGGTATGTGGCCATCTGCCATTCCTCTTGAGTTGGCAAGCCGGCTGGGAACTGGGTTAGTAGAAAATGCGTATAGACTTCTCGGTATGCCAGAATGTGTAAAAGCATGTGGTATGTAGAGTTCCACCTGTGGACCACATCTGTAACTGCTCTCCTGCGAGGCATATTATATTGAACACACAACATTTTAAATTGTTGTGTTCTCAAACTCGAGCCATTAACATACGCTGTCATACCCCTCATTTTGAGCAGAATATCTCCTGCAGCAGCTAAACCATCTTGAACAATTAAATTAATAATGTGACAAACACAGCGAACATGAAATAATTCACCATGAAGTACAGGTTGAAGCATGTCCTTTAAAGCTGCAACAACAGCTTTATTATTAGAAGCATTATAAAAACTAATACTCATAATCTTATCCTTAATTTTAAATGTGGTGCATGCTTTTAATATAAGAATAGCAATGTTCATTCCATCGTGCGGATAAGGGAAGTGCTCGAAAGTGATGATTCTCTTGTGCATAACCCAATCTGCATCAATCCAATGAGCGGTCACACAAGAATAACTAACAAAAGTATAAGGAGATTGCCAAATATCAGAAGTAAGACTAACTTTACCGTCAAATTTATCGAAATAATCGATAAGGCGTGCTTTAGCAGCCTTGTACTGTCGGAGTGCATAGGATCTAGTTGTGTTTCTAGTAACCTTTTTGTACAAAGGTTGGACGTATGTGTTCATATATCTAGAGTACTTAGGATTATCGGCAAAAGAAAAGGCTTGTTCATCATGAATAACAAATCCAGCGAGACCGTCTCTTTGCTCTCGCTGATTATAAACAAATAACTTATCGTCAAAAGATAACTGCGCCTGGGTAGGTTCGACGTGGCCTTGTCGAGGTGCACACTGAGGGTAATGCCTGTTAAGATGTCCATTACCACTACCAGTCGAAAATAATTTAAGACAGTACTTACATCGAGCTTTTCAGATGTCGTCCACCGTAACTACGTCGAAATGATTCCAACACTCGGCTTTCTTCTTTTTCCCCTTTTGGACTTCTGGCACGTTATCGGAGGCATTGCTCGGCCCTTCTTCATCATGACCAGGCATAGGGTTGAGATTATGCCACTGAGTAGTAGCTTCGCCAACCGAGCTGCGTCCTTGACTATAATGCGGGGGGTCTTCATCAGGCGTGTATTCAAAATCTGGAATGTTTTGATTGAACTCCCAATTGGCTTGGGTATCTATCATAGAGCCTGTACTCATTCGTCCACGAACGAATGGTTGTGTTGGTGCTTGGATTGGTGTTTCTGATGGCCGTGGCGCTGGCGCTTGTGCTGGTGGTGGTGCTTGCGATGATGATGATGTTTTTCGTGATGACGATGCACGCCTAATTCTCTTAATTATTCCAGACATATTTCACGCTAAACTTTGTTAGAGTAACTAAATACACAAGTATAAGAGTAGTAATAAGAAATAACAATTAAAAGAATGAACGAGTAACAAATATTAGAGAGTTAGTAATTAAAAAGAATTTAGCAAGACTAGTAATTAATAAACAAGAGTACTAATTAGTAAATACTAGTAGTAATTAGCAAGAGTAGTAATTGGAGAGGAAAATAGTAGTAAAGCTTGTTGTGAGAGTAAGAAGAGAGTAAGAAGATTGGTGTGAAAAATTAGAGAGAAATTGTGTGAATTTATAGATTTTAGAAATTTCACAAAATACCCCTACAAACTATCCGTTTATAGTTGTTGGGGAGGGTAAGAGTGTAAAGGAGTTGAAAAATATAGGTTAGACTAAAATACCCCCCAAACTAGCCGTTATATAGCTGTTGGGGGGGTAAAAGTGGAAGTTTGGAAAAGGGGTGGAAGAAAGGGGGGGAAAAGCAAAAGATTCAAAAAAGTGGGGCCAAACCCGGGCCGCAGACCGAGCCAAATAATCGGGCCGCAGAGCGGGCCAAACCGGGCCAAACCTGGGCCGAGCCAAAACCGGGCCGGGCCGTTTTTCCAGATTTTGAAGGCCTGGTCCAGGCCCCAGGCCCTCTGCACGCGGGCCTCTACTGTTCATCGACGGGGCCGGGCCAGCCCGGGCCAGAACCGGGCCGGGTCGGGCCAGCCCGCGGGCCGCCCGGCCCGTTTGACATCTCTAGTCTTAACCCCGAGTCGTTCGAGCTATGTGTATGTTGGAAGGATTATCTTGATGCGAATTACCGCGAGCAAGATAAACCGATTGATGATAGGAAGAGCAGTGACACGGATATTGAAGTACTTCCGGATGATTAGGTAATTTGTTTTTATTTTCCTCTTTTGATCCTTTTGGTTGACGTTGCAGATTTCTTGATCTTTGATTGCTGATATTTTGGATAGACATGCATTATTATTTTGATTGTTGGAGTTTTAAGAATAAATTTTTTCACAAAATATACTTTTTTTCCATATATATAAAATAAATTTTTACAAGCAAGATATATATTTTTTCGTATATATAAAAAAAATAGGTAACTTCGCCTGTTTGTTTACAAGCAGCCGGTCCCAAGCCCGGATAAAAGGAGGAGGGCCTATGAACACATTTATTATTTTTCTATATAAATTGTTATGTGTTAAGATTTTATTAATAAAGCTCACCAAGAAGAGTATGAAAATGTTTAACATATAATAAAAAATATAATGGCTAACAAATAAATATGTATATACATACATACATATGTATATTACTTATAATGAAATAAAAGGATAAAGATTAGGTTCGTTAAATTGTGAATATTGCCTAGAGATGAAATTTAAAATTGAATAACAAGAAGAAGAAAAAAAAGGGCCCGGGCCCGGCCCAAGCCCGGCCCTAGATATTGGGCCTAGGGCCAGGGCCTGGACTGGGCCTAGGTTTCCCTTCGGCAGGCCCGGCCCGGCCCGGTTGGCAGCCCCACTGGCCCGGCCCCACAGCAGGCCCGATGGGCTTGGGCTGGGCCGACCCAAGCCTAGCCCTTTGACATCTCTAGTGCACAGACCCGACTTGTTCATGCGGTGGCCAGTCGGTTAGCAGTTAACCCGATTTGGGCTTCAACTTGGAAAGTTTTCATCAAAAGATACGTAAACATTAATATTGTTAAAGCTTTTAAATACGATTTTCGTCAATTTTGTTTTTGACGTTTTTTGGTATTTGAATTTGGTTACCATATCCTTTTGTCTTCATTCTAATGTCTCTGAATATACGAAATGAAACCTAGTTCATCCACTTGTTTAGATATTATTCTCGAAATCATAATATTATATAAAACTTAACTGCATACCACACCAGAAAATATAAAATTTCTTATTGATTAATTCCAATAATATACTTGCAAGGATTTGCTGGATATTATTTTCTAAATTACAAATTAGAAAGTTAGTAAACAAGCACATTAAGAAGTTTTAATTCGAATTAAAAGTTTTAATTCGAATGAAAACATGTTTTCGGTCGAATAAGAAAAAAAAAAGATTGAAGCATTTTCACCTCTGTCGGATTCTGTCGAATGAAACTATGTTTGCGGTCGAATGAAAACTTAAATTTTTTTGTTCCATATAAATAGTCTATTTAACCTGGGCACATCATTGGACATAGTCATTCTTTCGCAATGAATTCTTGAAAAACCTCGTTACGAGGATCAAAATAAATGTGCAGGTTTGCTAGGATTGCTTTTGACTAAAGCACGTAGAGCCACATTGATTAAATCTATGCTATCTTCTTTATCCACTTATCATATGTAGGTTTTATTATTACCTCGTAAGTCTATAAGAAACTGGACTCAATCATAAGTAACTTTTTCATGGAAAGGTGATCACAATGCATGTAATATACATCAAGTAATTGGCGAGCATTACCTGGACCTAAATCTGAAGGCGATTTTAGGTTTTCCTTCCATGCATCTCCTCAACTTAGTATTACTGACCAAAGTTAGCTGGAGGATTCTCTTTGAACTTGCTTATTTACTTGCCTCCTCCATTGTAGCCAAACACTGAACTTTATTGTGGTTACAAAGACATCCAATGCCTCGTGGGGTTGGCATGGTATTGTAGCTGGTCGGGACATACGGGGACCAAAATGGCAAATTAGAAATGGTTGAACTATTCAGTTGTTGATTGATAGTCATGTCATATAAATAGTAGTATACAAACGCAAACGAGACTTTCAACATCTGAGGGTGGTATCTGACTTAATCGACAACCTTTCATGGAAGCACTGTATTATCCATAGTATCTTCCCCGATTTCATTGCTGATCTTATTCTCAACCTTAATATTTATATAGGTAGCTTTGCGAATCAGGTTATGTCGAAAGAATCTCTAGATGGCCTCTTTACTGGTGAACATGCAAGTTACACATTTCGTCAAACTAAAAAGGATAGCACTGCCCGCAATGATCCTTTGATTAATCATGGTGCATCCATTAGCCCAACTGCATGGGCTCATTTCTATTGGCTACCTATCACACATAAAGTTCTTTTGCGTGGAAACTTTTACTGGACCTTCTACCCCTTACGACATCTCTTAATCACAAAAGTCCTATGGTGTACCCTTTAATCTTTATGTTCTGTGTGCCGCCGAGAAAGTGAAGGTCTTATTCGTTTACCATTTTTATTTTCATTTTATGCTCACTCAATAGCTACCCAAACCCACCCATTAAATAAGCGGGTTTTAATGAGCCAGTAACTTTAGAGCTTATTAACCCGCTGGTTTAAGTGAATTGTAAATGGTTGCTCATTTGCCCATTCTTCGTAATTTGATTTTTTAAGTCAAGACTCAATCATGACCAATAGCTGAAGATTGAACCTGCCAACACCGCTCTTGACCATCTAGCACCGTCGCCGCTCCAGAGCACGTCGTCGCTTCCATTGCTCCCGACCATATGTCATCACCGATGTTGCTTGTGGCCACTCATCGTCGCCTCTCCATCATCGTCGCTGCTCGTGACCACTTGTCGTCTTTGTAGCCACTTCGTCTTCACTTTTACCACCTAAAATCACGATTCTTTATCTCTGCTCAGACTTATAGGATTATAGATCTACAAGGTTGTGCTTGTGGTCATGGTCCTTGTGCGTGATGACAGTTGTAGTTTGGCGGGAAGGTTGGGGGTGTAATTGTGGATATGGTGATGAAACTGGTGATGGTTGTGCTTACGGTTGTAAGTGTACTACAGTGTCATTGTAGTTGTCTATGGTGGTAATTATGGCATGGCAGCGGTGGTTGTAGATGCAGTCATAGTTTGGTGTGGCGGCGGTGATGTTTGGATTGTTGATGAATGTGTCAAGATTAGTTATGGGTCTGCCTGTAGTATAAACAAATTTTCCAATCGATATGTCATTGATAAAACAAAAAGGAAAGAAGTGAACTTGCTAGTTTTGGTAGGAACTTCAGGATTGGTTGTGGATTATTCAAAATTCAGGTGATAGTTATTATTTTTTGGGAATATTGAGAGCTATATATATATATATATATATATATATATATATATATATATATATATATATCATTCTAAAAACCAAGTACAATGTATAGAAAACTACAAGAGTTAGAGGACAAACACTACAGATCATCCAAACAAAAGAAAGACTAGTGGTTGACAAAACTAACCATTTAAGCCCAACCAAAGCAAAGACAACTAACTAATGTGAGGAGACAAAAATCTGGGAGGAGAGCTCAGGGGACCTAGCCATCAGGTAAGGCAAAAGGGACAGTGGCCTGTACATGATCAAACCAGTGCTGCTGAAAACCAACCCTGTGACGCAAACCAAAAGTAGTCAGAATTGAAGCCAAGTCCAGAACTTGATCTGTACCCCTACCGATGTGCACCGAATACAATAATCTGTAGTTGACTGTCGATTCTAACTGCAAAGCTAAACACTGTACACGTTGTGCAAACAAACCACTAAGTCGATATTCTCGGCCTGGAAACTATCCAATCACAAGTGAAGGAGCAAGTAAAATGATAATGTGAGAGCAAGGCAGAGAAGATAACCACTGTATAGCCAAAGAAAGAACAAATGTATCGATCCTACTCGTGACATATGATATTAAGAAGGACACATATGAACCAATGGGAACCAGCGAACGTTAAACAATGCTAATCCAATACCCATTATGTTATCTTCCTGACTATCCGCAACCGCCACCACACAAGTAATTGGACCTTGGCTCAATAGACAAGAACATTGATGAAAGAAGAATAAAGGATAAAGAAGGGGGTAAAAATGTTTGAACTCAATGAACGGACGAGGTTTAGGTTTGCCATGAGGGTGAGGCTTTAACGTGTTACTAAGCCTAAGCCAGTATATTTTGGAGCAGTGAAGATCTTGAAGTGACAAATTCAATTTCCTTAGAATCAGAGAAGGAATAAAAGGTTTATGACAAAATACTAAATCATTACGACCAAGCTAAATATTCTAAAGTAAAAAGGAAATACGAATGATAAACAAAAGATCGAGCGGCTTCCTAAAGATAGATTTAGTCAACCAAGAACAGAGCCAGACTCTCGAAGAACCTAAAGCCAAATAAGAGAACCCAGGAGCAAACAATGCAGTCTTCCATATTTTTCTGAACCAAAGGACAGTTGAAAAATAAATGTTCATGGGTTTCTGAAGCATTATGACAGAGAGGACATGAGTCAAAAGGGAGACAGTTTCTTTTAAGGAGTTCTAAATAGAGGGGTAGTCGATTATGAAGAAATTGCCATATTGATTTTTTCCGGTATAGGTAATTTTCACATACGACGCCACAATTTAGGAGTGATAATAAACTCAGATCTAAGGGATTGACTGGGATGACAGATAAGAAAATAAGAAGATACAGAGAAGAAACTATTAGTGGAAAAGGGCATCAATATCTCATCAATAGAGTTGAGAGATGAAAGATTGACGTGAAAAATAGTAGTAGCCAGGGCAATAGGGAAGACTGAAAGAACGCATTCAACATTTCAATTCTGATAGTCTTGAGAGATTAAGTCAAAAACACGCCAATGGCTATTGGCAGGAGTTCGAAACTGAACGAGCTTGGATGGTGGCGTCATAGGCAGCAACCAATCCATCCATACATAAATGGATCTGCCATCCTCTATTTTCCATTGAAGCCCTTGCTTTAAGACTCTTTGTCCAACTAAGAGGCTTTTCCAAACCCATGAACTATTGTTGGTGTTTTTAGCCTGAAGAAAAGCTTGATGTTGGAAGTAGCGACCATTAAGAACTTGGGCAATCAAGCTTTGAGGAAAATACCAAAATTTTCACGCCTGTTTTGCTAATAACGCATCATTAAAAGAACAGAAGTTATGGAAACCTTGACCACCAAGGTGTTTAGGGAGACAAAGGACCGTCCAAGAGATCCAATGAATAGATTTATGTGAGGCTTTACCGGACCACCAACATCGGGCTAATATTTGATCTAATTGATTACACACGTAGTTAGGAAATTTGTAGACTGACATGTAGTGAATCGGGAGCGAAGATAAGACCGACTGAATTAAGGTAGCTTTGCTGGCTTTATTTAGCAGAAGACCCAACCAATTAGCACATCTGTCTTGAATTCGCTGCACGATTCCAGCAAATAGAGACCGTTTATTTGTTGGGATATAAAGCTGGACTCCCAAATATTTCTCAATGGTAGGTTTAGCTAAAAAAGCTAGGACAGATTCAATATGTTCCTTAACAGCAGCCGAGGCATTAGGACTAATGGTGAGACCAAATTTGTGCCAATTAATTTGCTGCCCAAATATTTGATAGTAGTTGTTCAAAATCGAGTTGAGCTCAGATACCTCTCTTGTAGGATCTTTGTGAACTTTAAGGACCAAGAAGATGTCATCAGCGTACATGAGATCAGAGACCGCTGGAGACAATCTACCAACCTGGATCCCCGATATCCGACCCGATTTTTTAGCTTCGAGTAGAGCGGCCAATAGGAACTCCGAACATAGGATAAAAATGGGCGAAATGGGGTCTCCTTGTCTGATACCACACTTAGGGGAGAAGTGACGAGTGAGGGCACCATTGACTAAGATGGAATAAGACACCGTGGTCACACACTGTATGATGAGTCTAATCCAATGTGGTGGGAAGAGGAAATTTTGCAAGACTTGCCCAATGAAATCCCAATGTAAACGATCAAAAGCTTTACTCATGTCCAATTTAAGTGCAATCAAGACTCATTTTCCTTTTTTTTTTTTTTCAAAACACAATAATGGGTAAGTTCTTGAGCCAAAATAATATTATATGTAATGTAACGTCCCGAGATAAAAGCATTCTAGAAGGGAGAAATGAGGGAACTTATGATAGGAGACAACCTAGAGACTAGAATCTTAGCAATAACTTTGTAGATAACATTACAGAGACGGATCGGGCGAAAATCTAAGGCTGACAAGGGACAAGGAATTTTAAGGACTAGTGTTAAAAAGGTATTATTCACTTCTCTTAACATGTGTCCAGAGTTAGGAAAAAAAAACACCCTGGGTGACCAAAGGACCCATAAAATCCTAACCTTTGTGAAAGACAATAGCGAGGAAGCCATCAGGGCCAAGATATTTGAGACCATTTATATTAAAAATCGCAGATATAACTTCACTGCCAGAGAAAGGTTGATTCAAAAGAAGAATCTGTTCTAAGGAGAGAGAATGCAACCTTAAATAGCCTAGGTTGGCATGCGAGGGAGAAGCATCTGCTGAAAATAAAGTAGTAAAATGCTCAACCAGGAATTGACGAATACTAGATTCGTCAGAATGAGGGGAACCAAGGTCATCTAGTAAGGAGTGAATAAGGTTATGATTTATACGAATGAGAGTAGAAGTGTGAAAAAATTTAGTATTTTTATCTCCTAAATCTAACCAAGCAGATTTAGAATGTTAAACCCAAAAAATTTCTTCACATTCTAGGAGAAAGTCAAGAGATTTGCGAAGAAAAAAGACTTGATTACGCTGAGATGCTAGAGGAATCCCATGTGAGAACAGAGAAGAGAGAAGATTACTCGTAGAATTAATAAGACCAAGTAAGTTACCAACATTCTCCCTATTAAAGAGTGAAAGGTTTTGCAAAGCCGCTCGAGAACATGCCATAATTTGAAAGAGAGGAGAGCCTATAGGCGGAGAAGCCCAGGCCTCTCTTAGAATGTCAAGACAATAGGAATGATTCAACCAAAATGCTTCACAACACTGAGGTCTGGGGAAGAATAATCTAAATGGGTTATCATCACAAAGCAACGGCGCATGATCAGAACGTTGTATGCCAAGATTACTAGCTAAGGCCTCAGGGAACCTGGAGTAACCATAACCCTATCAAGTTTTTCTAAAACAAATCCATGTTCAGGCGAACCACGCATCCAAGTAAACGGAGAACCCTTGCATCCTATATCCAATAACCCAAATTTTGCAAAGAAGGAACGTAAACTTTGAGCCCCAGGAAAAGAGTCTGAATGAATCCTAGATTTCTCATTAGAGGATAAAACTTGATTCAAGTCCCCACATAGACAGAAGGGGCTAGGGAAAGGCAGTAAAAACTGTTGAATATTACTCCAAGTTTCACTACAATATTTAACCACTGGATGCCCATAAATGAACGTGTAAAGGACCTCGTCCCCATGACGAGACAACACCGAAATCAGAATGAAATTTTTATCTAAAAATTTGACAAAAGTCGAGGAGGTCGGTAAACCACCTAACCAAAAACTACCACTTCGTCTAATAGGGTCTACACCCACCAACTGTACATATCATATATTCTGAAATAAGCAAGAAACTTGAACAAACAGTAACTTGGTTTCCATAAGAGAAACAAGATCAGGAAGATGTAAGGATCAACCATTTAATTACACGAACAGTGGAGCGTTGACCCAGTCCTCCACTGTTCCAACACAAACTTCTCATTTGGAAATAGGGGTTGAAAAAGCTCAACCCCGAAAGCTGAATGACAAAGAAGCAGCCTATTCCGTGAGCACTGGGGAACTGAGGTATGAAACAGACCAAGGCTAGGGAAAGTACCAAGGGTAACCTCAGATAATGGTGAGCCAAAGGAATTAATGACTATAAGCCGAACAGGCTTCGTATTTTCCATCCTTTGGAGGTGAGAGCAACTCTAGCTTAACGTGGTTGGGGGGAGTGCCAACGTCCACCATAGAAAAAGGCATGCTAACAGAATGCCTAAATACAGAGCTAGCTTCAAAAAATTCAACAGAGGACAAGGTTTTGTTGTGCATACGTGGAGAAGGAACTGAAGAAAGAGAAACTGAGGTGCACTATTTTTTTGAAGCCAGCTCTGGAATCTGCAGCACATCTTCCTGAGCATGCCGTTTCCATGAACCCAAGGAATCAGAAGTAGCTAGAGAAGGAACTGAGGAAGTTGAATATGAGGTGCGTTGTTTTTTTACTTTCCAGTTTAGGTGTCCACGCCACTTCATCCCCTGCTTGTCGTTTCCTTGAACCCGAGGCATCGGAAGATGCTGTGTCTGATGAAAAAGATAAGGCAAATGGTATTGCTGGTAAGGTAGCCTCCCTACAGATGATAGCTTTACAACATAACAAGCCCACAACCTCTATCAAACCACCTTCATATACCTCCATGGGGGCAATCTCTTCTGTCTTCTCCAAAACCAAGTTCTCAATATTTTCATTTCGGTGGACTCATCCTCATTTGAAGAAGACACATCCGAATTTGAACCAACACGAATATGCAAGCTTGGGGACCTTGTAGAAGCAGGAGGTGGAACCGTAAAAATGTGGATGGAATAGGTTCACAAATAGGCAGAGTAACCAGTGTGGAGTTCAGTGTAGCCAAAGCTCCAATTATATTGGATCCATATTGACTCTGAATTCTGAGGGTAGATTCCATGGACTCACCTTGCTAAAGATTGTAACAATTCAAGTTTCAATATTACAAATAGGTTAAGTTAGGCCTGTTGTGCTTTTGGCCCAAGTATTGGGTTATCCGGGAATGGGCCAGACAAACAGATGTCCAGTTTTGTAGCAATGGGTCCAAAGAACACTTCAGCCCATTGCCTCCCGTTGACTTCGAAGTCTTTGTTTGCTACCTTACACACTTTATCCGGAAAGACCGTTGAAAAAAGCAAGAATGCCACGTCCGAGAAGCCACGCCATGCGGCTAACACCTGTTGAACAGCTAGACTTTTGTTAGAGCAGGTCTCAGGCGTACAGGGGGCCTGTGGACTAAAGGTCACCACGTCATCCTTCCTCAGAGAAGATGCAGATTCTGACAATGACGTCATCTTTTCCTGCGAATCATTTTGGACAGAGAAAAATTCATCTTCCTTCATTATTGAACCATATGAAGACGAGGGACTATCTGAAGCATGATCCGAGACCTGTGAATGTTGACCACCATGTGATGAACCAAACTGATTGTGAAAATTCATTCCAGCCGTAGGGTTGTTACCATTATCAGAGTGAGATTGGTCTATGTAGATATGACTAGTCCAGTTTCTAGCTTGTATTAACAAAATCTCTAATTTGTCGTGAAAAGAGTGGTATGTGAGGTTGGTGGAATAACAGGGAAGAAGGATGATTTGCATATCTATCAACCACCATTTTAACGTTCTGTCGAGCTTGAGAGAGGGAACTGGGACATTCCCGATTAACATGTCCAACCATTCCACATCTATAGTAGATGCGGAAAATTTTCTCATAGGCTGCCCAAACCCAAGTCCCATGTTCCCTTACAGTTGGTACGAAAGTTCTGGCAACCAACGGCTCACGGAGTATAATCCGAACAAGAACACGAAAGTAGTCACGCCGATTCTGGCAAGTGAGAAACCAATCCACAGCTAAAACTTCACCAAAGAAACCACCAATTTGACCCGCAATTTCATAGTAGAACATCTCCGCGGGAATATTGTTGATTCGAACCCACAGATCAACGGTAGAGAAGTCTAGTCGGGATAAACGTTGAAAGGGACCCATCAGACTAAAACAAACAGGGCACCATGCACATTCCAAGGCCCTTCAAACAGTAGGCATTCCATACCTAACACATCAGAGAAGTGAAAAGCAAAGAGATCCATTTTATTGACACTTCTACTTCTACTGACCCCCTAATTTTTTAGAATTGATCGACAATTCTCTGAATGAGAGACTTGGGGAAAACACGGGAATCGAAAATTTTACCAATGGGAATGTTGGCCAATCTCTTCGATCGAATTCGCAAAAGATCTGGGTCAATAGGAACCAGATGACCACAACGCGCGATGGTCAGCTCTTCGTCCAAATTGGATGACTCAAGACTAGAAGAAGCCATGAAAGGCTGGAGATGAACTTGGGGAAACACAGTTTTACCTATTATTGCCCTTCAGGCAGGGAGAGATTTATAAAACGAAGTCTTTCGGCAGGAACTGTATCAATGGTGATAATTATTGTAAGTTACCGTTCTGAAGGTGGTTATCGGTAAGGAGTCACTTATTTTACAGGGGAAAGTAGGGAATGACCCCCTCTACTATACACGTTGTGCGATTTGCCCCCCTCCACTTCAAACTTAAGCACTAAATCCCCCCACAGTTTAAGAAAATGGGCACTTTAGATGGAAACCGTTAAATACAACAGCACGTGGTCAACACGCGCGTTGACTAACGATTTTTTTTTGTAAATGACATTTTTGCCCATTGTCTCTTTTTAGAAAAGAAAATCAGAAAAAACCCTAATTCTAACCACCCCCCCCCCCCCCGCCACCCAACCCCCTATCCCCCCAACCCAATTCTGTCAACTCCCCCGACCACCGCACCCCTTCGCCTCCCCGTCTGCCTCCCTCTTCCCTGTCGCCGCAACACCCTCACCCTTCCCCGTCGCAGCGACCGCCCTTCCCCTTCCCATTCCCCGTCGCCGCGACCGCCTTCCCCCTTCCCAAGGCCCCGTCGCAGCGACCGCTCTTCCCCTTCCCCGTCATCGCGACCGCCCTCCCCCTTCCCCTTCCCCTTCCCCTTCCACGGCATTGATGAAAATTTGAATTGAATTGAAATCGACGGTGTGGGTTTGCCAAATGGCTTGCCGGCGTGGTAGGGTGGGGCGAGTCTGCCGGATGGTGGGCCGAGAGAGGCTGTCGACGGCGTGGGGTGAGGAGGACGCTTGGGCTGCCCGCGACGAGATCAGATCTGGAGAAGGATAAGAGAAACCCTAATTTTAAGGTTTCAAAACCCTAATTTTTAAATCAGGGTTTCAAATCCTCTAATTTTAGGATTTCAAAAGCTTAATTTGCAAATTAGTTGCTAATCCTAACGGCAATCGCGGTTTTTTTTTTTTTTTGTAACTCCCTAGTGGTCGGAGAAAAAGACCAGTGGTTGTGCTCAGTAAAGTGGTTGTGCTCAGTGAATCACCAATTGTAGCGGGTTGACCAAAAGAGGAGGGTCATGGGCAAAAATTGTAATTTAAATTTGAGGGGGGGGAAATTGCACACCGTGTATAGTACAGGGGGTCATTAGCTAATAAAAAAATAAGGGTATTTTGGTCATTTCACGCTATTCATAACGGATCCGTCTAAGGTGCCCATTTTCTTAAACTGTGGGGGGGTTTAGTGCTTAAGTTTGAAGTGGAGGGGGGCAAATCGCACAACGTGTATAGTAGAGGGGGTCATTCCCTACTTTCCCCTATTTTCTAAGGTGACAATAATTTTATATGTTTGTTTGTACTATAATTTGTTGCAACTCATTATAAGATCATGATGAACATCAATCAAGAATCTTTTTCTTTTTCTTGCTAAAGCCTTATTTGCTAACGAGATCAGTTTAGCCCATAGCTTTCTTGTCAAAAGCCTTCATAGTAGCATATTACTTATAATTAGATGCTTTCATTTTAAATTTTGGTACACTTTATACATTTTCATTTCACGTTATATGTTTGTTTGTACTATGATTTGTAGCAAGACTCATTATAAGATCATGATGAACATCAATCAAGAATCTTTTTATTTTCTTGCTAAAGCCTTATTTGCTGACATGATCAATTTAGCCCATAGCTTTCTTGTCAAAAGCCTTCATAGTAGCAGATTACTTAAAATTAGATGCTTCATTTTACATTTTGGTACACTTTATACATTTTCATTTCACTATTTCTATTTCTCCAGATACTTTAGAAGTTCTTATAGAAGGGGGAAAAAATATGCATTGCAAATCAAGTCTAGTATTTGCCTATCATTCAATTTGAGGTTTGCAACTGGACGCAAACAGCATCACTTACGAATTAATGGGCACAACCACCCTATTTAAGGAATGGCCCAATTTGACAATGAATAATGGGTCATGATGGACCACTTACCCATTTAAATATACTAGTTGTTCTGCACGTGCGTTGCACGTGAGTATTTTCTAAATCATTTGTGAGCAATTGTCATCTATGAACTTAAAGCAACAAAATTTTCTTTATTCAACAATAAGAATCTGACGTGCTCTAAACTTATTATTACATATGTCACCAGTTTTCAACTTCTCAAATTATGTTAGCACCTATTTTCCTTTCAAAAATCACCCCACTGCAATCATCAAGTAACACGGGCTCAATCAAGTCGTAAACACAACTTCTCCTTCATTTCTTGATTTGCCTAATGATCTAGAAGTGAGTTCCATTTCCACAATGAGGTTACAGAGAGGGTGGATGGTTGTAATCTCCTTAACAGTGCATTACAATGTCTATTACATCTGAACACTTGAAGATGCAAACAGAAAAAAAAATGCCGTGCAAGTTGTCTAACCATGGCCAAAGGAGACGGATAATGTGGACCTAATAGCAATGGGTTTGCAAGTTGGGCTTAACCAACTCAAACCCAAGAAAGTGTGGGCTTTTACCCGAAACCAGCCCACTTAGTTATAAAATGGGTTACGATGGGTTGGTTCCATAACTAAGTGGGTTATGTTGGGTTGGGCTTTTAAAATCTATTTATGTGAAAATTCATATATTGTTGGTAAATGAATAAAGAACCACCACCATATATCGTCATACCGCCAGCTGTCACCTGTCACTGTCGACAACCACTGATGGCAGCCTCCATCGCGGCCACCACCACAGGTCACTATCACAACCACCACAACCGCCGAAGCCGCCTTCGCTAAAAGTCGTTGCCTCCACTAAAAGCTGCCACCTCAACTACCGGTAACCACCACCTTTACCACACGGTAGCTAATGCCTGCAGCTACCACCTCCCGCCACCAGTAGCCACCTCATGATGCCTATAGCCTCCATCGCCACTTTATTTTTTGTACAAAATAAAAACAAAAATATCACTTTTTTTTATCGACTTATTCAAACCCAAGTATACCCAACCAACCCAACCCAACCTGACCCAATTAGTTCAATTTTTTTCTTGGGTCAAAGGTTGTTGGCTTTAAAAGCATATGGACTTTCTTAGGTTGGGCACAAACCCAACCCAAGCCAACCCACCAATGTTGCACCCCTATATAGTACAAACAAATTATCAATTGCAGTAACTGAAAACATCCAACTGTAATATGGCTAACTTCAAAACTATACAATGAAGTATACACGAAATCCGGCTTAAGTACCTAATTGCTTAAAATTGTACAAAATCAGTAACTTAAACTATTTTTCGGCCCAAACAACTCCAACAACGAACAAAGCTCAGCAAAGATTAGTTTTTTAGGGTCTATTCGATCGTTGCTTAAAATACATGTCATAAACATGTGGTATCATTGTCATTTCATTAATTACTTACATGTGATGTTAGTCACATTTGTTTTGAGCCATTAACACGGTCTTTCTTTTTCTTCTTCCTTCCGTTCTCCCTATCTTTGACATAATATCTTTCTTTCACCCTCTATAACCACCATGGCACTACCAATCTGCCACCACTTTCCCTCAAGCGACATACATTCATTACCATCCAATCACCATAATGCAACACTTGTATCACCACACCTTGTTAAACACATCAGTTGCCATAAGATGCTCATTTCCACTATCCCGCACCAGTCCACTGCCACCACCAATCCCCCATCACAATGCCACTATATTTTTCTACCTTGCCTAGAACTACACCGCAAACACCTATACGCCCCCCCATTCTCACATGCTGCTTCTCCTTCATTATCTCTCTTCAAATCCATTACTTAAAGATTTAGCTTAAATCGATCACAGTCACTACTCTGCAAATTCAGCAACTCATCATAAAGCACCAGCAAATGGTGATTGTGGTAGATGGTGATGTAGACAAATCCATGCCTCTAAATCTGGAAAGAAATTAAATATTAGGGAATAGTAAATGGAATCAACATATCTAACAGATGCTTATAGAACTGTTCTTCCCATATTAAATATCAGCAACATGATAAGTCTTTGTTGTGTATTTTAAGGATAGTTCGATCACATAGTAAGGTAACATACTAAGTGAATGTACAAAAAACAAAGGCGGCAACTACCTGGTCAAATATTTTTCTCTTGGCAACGTGAGGAAAAAAACCTATTATCCATTCTGAGACCCGCAAAAAAAGGTTTATGCATTAGAATTTTCACTTTAACACTTCTAGAGAACTGAAGTTCGTCAAGATAGCATGACATACAGAAGATATTTCCTCATTCCTGCCATAGGAGTCACGTGTTTCATGCCTTACATTGTTCTCCTACGCATTCTCCTTCCAAAGGGACCCTTCATATTGACCACGATGAAGTTATCCTTCCAAAGGACCCTTTATATGGACCACAATGAAATTATAGGCATTCGCCAGCTTGTATCAAGAGCAAGTTTATAAAATTTCAAACAGTATGTACAATAATCCTTGCCCATGAACAATCATATAAAAAACAAAAAGAAAAGGAAAATAAAACAAAAAACTTATCTTCTTTTAGACCATCCAAGCCAACTCATTCACAAGCGTGTAGTGTATGTAAATTATCCATTACATTGAAAGAAGTGGAAGACGATTGTGGACAAAACTGTCTGAAGAAATCTAATTCCAGGGCTTGACTTTAGAATTGTTGATGCAAACCTCATGATTCAATTTGGTTCTTTTAATTTCTACTATGATTTGGAATCAAAACAATTGAAAGATGTCCAAAGTGAACAAATAAATAGTAGCGTAAATTAGAGGGAACATACAATTTACTCAATCAATAAGAAGCATTTAGGTAAGGAGTTGGTCTCTAGTGCTGTCACAGAGCACATCATGCATCCTCTCTCTTCCAATTTCTATTACTTGGCGTCGAAACTATTAGCTCATTGTTTAACTTTTTTTCAGCTGTTTTCAGGTTTATATTAGCTCACTCCTTTACTTATTTGGGCAGCTTTAGTTAGTTGTTTTTAGATCTTACAATTGGAAAATGCTTCTTTCCCTGCGTAGTTTAGATGTTTTTCTTTGATTAAATTACGATAAGTGGTCCTTTAACTATTGGGTTACGTGCATCCAAGACATTATCTATCAAGCGTTTCAATGTCCTTCACCATTTGTGGTTCTTTGATTTTTTTTGGGTCCATTTTGTCAACTTTGACAACGGTCAAATGAAGGACAAAACTATAAAATAACAATAAGCCTTTGCAAAAAAAAACCCAACTTGATACCAGACCCTTCCCATCCACCATTTTTACCTTTTTGGGCAGATTACATTTGTTGTTTTCAGATTTATATGAGCTCACTCCTTTACTTATTTGGGCAGTTTTCAGATCTTACATAGCCAACACGTACAAAAGTACTTAACTTACTTCAAACATTCAGACTACTACACCATGGATTTCTATCTCTATAAAAATATAATCAAACTCTAAAAGTAAATGATTATTTCTAGACTTGAAATACATTACATATGACGAAAAGAAAAGTCTAAAGTTGATACGTTCGCGAATTTTGTGGGCAACCAAACACACACAAAAAAAAAATCTCTAGCCTTTAAAAGTAAGTTAGTGGCTTAGTGCCTTGCAGATAATTGGCCTTGAATTCTTGGACATCATGAATCGAAACTGACTTTCTCAAAATTGCAAACATTAGTGAACATAAAATTTTGAAAAGTCGGCAGTTCTCTGCCATCTCTGGGGATTTAGTTTGGTAATTTCTTAGTGACGCCATTCATTAACTTACCCAAACCATGAAAAGGGTGCCATATCTATTTGCTATACCCACTTTCTCTTCGACCCAACCACATAAATAATAAACAAACCAAAGAAAGCAAACATGAATGAATATGGTAATCGACTACTTTTATCAAATGCTTGTTTGAGATGACATAAAGTTTACATAAGAAATCACAAAAAGACCCCAGTCCTAATATGAAAAGTATTAACGAAATTGTAAAGAAACTACAAAATCAAATTCATAAGAACAACCACAAGGGTATGTGACTGAGCATGCGTGTCTAGGGGCAGTGTTGTGAGTTATTATGTGTGTGAATATGAATTTGGTTTTGAGGCGTACGATGTAAAAGGGGAGAAGATAAGTTTACAGTTAAGGAACAGGAGAGAGAGAGAGAGTTATGTACCCGCAGGCCTACAATGGCCAAGGGATGATAAAGGTTGGTCAAACGTTGGAAAGTAATACTGCTACACATAAGCTCAGGTACGATATGTCCTGGCATGCGAAGTTGTTCAAAATGCCATCAATCCGTTCACAAGTTGTTCAACTCTGGGTAAAAGCAATTGAAGAATGAACGACCTTCCTGAAAATTGAAAAGACTAATCTATTGGGGAACTGGGAACTACTTAATGTCGGTTCGAATCCATCAGCTTGAATAGTCTATTCATAGAAAGAAAAAAAAAGGATTTGTTGTATCTAAATTGCTTAGCTGTTGGGTTGAGGGTAAAAATGCGGTATTTGGGGGCATCCACCAAGGAAAAGGGTCCTACGTTAGCATATCTAAGACATATGTCCATAGAGTATTAAGTTGTTGATATTGATACTTGCACCCCAACCGTAAACAAAATAATCTTTGGTGTAAAACTACTATATTGTTGTCTTGACTCAGGAACGAAATTGATCGAGTGTTAGTTGATTATTTGGTTTGAAGAGCAATCAACAAAAGAGGAGAACGTAAATAATTCAACAAACATCTGGTGTGCAAAACTACAAAGTAACGGTGTGCACTCATGCATTCGTTCAAACACCCCGCATGAAATGGTAAAGCCAAAGATAGCATGAAGCAGTGAATCCATGAGTAAGATAAGATGAGCAAAGGCATGGACAATAGAGAAAAGCAGAGTATGTATTAACTAAATTCACAGTCGGCATACATGTAGTATATGCTATAAGTCGCCAGTAAGCCAATTTTCTACAAGATTTGAGATGGAATCTTGGTGGCCGGTGGAAGGTTGATGTTGAATTCATCATTTGGGGCGTGTTCTGATGTAGCATAAAAGGCAGGTTCTTCGAAATGCGTTGTTATTTGGCTGAAGTTCATCCACATTTTCTTGTGAGAAAAGTAAGATTTAAGATGGGATCTTGGTGGCTGGCGGAAGGTTGATGTTGAATTTGTTCTATGAGGCGTGCTCTGTCGTACCATAAGGGGCAGTTCTAAACAGTGCGTTGTTATTTGGCTGAACTCATCTACTGTTCTTTTGAGGAAAGTGTCAAGTTCTTGTTGTTGCAAGGAAATTCTCTGAGGATGGGGGACGGTTGGGGGAGGAAATGTGCAGTTAGTTCTGTTTTTCCTACTATTGCACCGATTTGAGGAGTTGTGAGAGAGCTGGCGGCTATGTGTTTGCATCGATTTTGAAAGAGACCCAAGACAATTTGTAATATGGAGTCTCTAAAAGCATTCTTTGAGGGCTTTTGTTCATGAAAATGTGTAGAAACATGGTTAAACATATGACACTTTTAAGATAGAGAGATAACCCGTTTAACCAATTCATTTGCAGCACAGCCCTTATCGGCGTTCCATTGGCCATCAATCATAGTTTCCTATGTTGTGTACTACTTCGTTCCTCTATCTCATTTGACCAAGACCTGATGACTTGCACCTAACAGTGACGCCCAACTTTTATGACACAGACCAAGACGCAATCAAATCAGTCCGCGCCTTGGCAACGGTGGCACGTCACTCGCAGTAGCAAATCAGATTTCTGGCAGACATTCTAACCCGAATATATCTCGACATTTTGATAGACAAGTAGGCGACGTTCTCGATCTTTGTTATCAACTTTTAGCACATCCATAGTGCTAAGCAAATTGTCACCCCGTGACACAAATCCATGTCGAGGGGTTGTTGCGCTAGCGCTGCTTGGACGAATATCAACACTATATAACAGCCAACCGCTTAAACTTTGTTACCGCCTCTTTGATCGTCAAAAGTCATGAAACATGTCTGGAGCATGAAGGTAAAGGGGACAAACAAGTCTTTGCAACTTAACTGCGTCTGTATTAGAAAAGGAAAAACCTTTTCTCTCTACAATTATTTCTCTAACTTCTCTCTAAAACAAAACCTTCAACATGAAAGCCACTGTGGCCGCCCCACCGTGCATTGGAGCGTGTGGGGCGGCGGCCGATTTCTGGCCTATTCTCTTTATTCATTTCGTCTCTTGTTCGTGTGTTTAGGTTCTGTGAGGGTTGGCAACTGTAGTGGCCGGCGGTAGCTTCAGGGTGGACGACGGTGCGGTGGCAGGCACCATCTCCCCCAACTCAATTGGGGATGGCGATGCATCGCTTTGATGCACCGGATGCTTCGGATCTATGTAGATCCCAAACTTTTCTTGATCTACTAGATATGATAGATCTAGATCGTTAGGATGGACGATGGTTGATGAGTTTATATGCTTGATTGATGGGGGTTTCTTTGTTAGGGTTAGATTTGTCATCACCGGTGGTAGCCAAAATTCCACCGGCTGCAGCCGAAATTCTACCGCACCGAGATATGGGAGGGCTTAATAGCTAGCTAGGGGGCTGTTCGTTGGTTACAGGCTAGGGTACTGCGTCCAGGGTATGTCCTTGGGGTGGGTGGCGTGGGGGGGGGGGATTAGTCTGGCTGAGCCCTGTTAAGGATTATTGGGTTGTTGTTCAATTTTACGCTTGCCGGGTTTTGGGATTGAAATGCTGATGAAATATTGTGAATTATACAAGGTTGAATGCCTCTAATCTTTGCGATGTAATTCCATTGGTGTTCGTGTTCATCTTCAACTATTCGTACGATTGCAGTTGTCTTCCTCATTGTAATTTTGTGTTTAGATTTACGTTATTTTGTCTGTTTTTTATTTGGTATTTATGTAACTTTACGCCTTTGCTTGTTACTTCAAGTTAGACTAAAGTGTAAAATATGCTCTATTTTAGTCTAATTGTAATTCGTATGGGGTCTATAAGTTAGTTATTAATTTTTGAGATCTTGTATACCCAGTCACGGAAATTCAGTCACAAAAATGTGGTGACCATCATCAACCGTTGGGCGACTTCATAACCTTTTAATTTCAATACTATTCTCTTATTACCAAGAAAAAAAAATGCGTCTGTATTTATGACGGGTTCTTCATGATTAAATGCAAAAGGAACTATTCTCCATGACTATGGCAGCAGAGTGGGGGCCTGAATATGGCCTTCAAGCTTCGCTCTGTACGGACTGAATCTCACCATCTGTTCAGTTCCCGGCATGCACACAGTGCAGTGCGGCGTTCTCTACCATGAGCTGATACGAAATAAAACTTATGAAATGCTCATGTAGACAACAAGTACAAAAATTCCGTATACCATTCTGTAACATTTGAAGATGATAATATACTTATCGAGTCAATCCCGTGCAAGGGGAAGGGGGAGAGGGTGGGGGCAGTAAACAATAATGCAGCTCAAATAATAATACAACCCTAACGAAAATAAGTTCCAAATTAATGACTTGATTAACAGAATAGTGCAACCAATGAGTCTCTTGTTTCCTAAGTCCTGCATATATGTTTTTCCCAGGAAAAATTACCCAGCCTTGCGAAGGGTCGATCTCCTGCTAATGAGCAATGTATAGAAGTTACTCTTAAACCAAAAAATTGTAATTTAAAAGTGATATATGTCAATCCCGCTTCAGGGCCTTTGAAATGAAGGTTCTGACCATAACTATTGCAAGGTACGCCAAAACTGTAACCAAAATGCCCAGCAGCAGGATCAGATGGTCATAAGTAGCATTCTGCACAGAGTACACCCTAAGCTGTATAGTATTCCAATTGCTCTCAGACCAAACAGGATCCATTAGCCCCATAGGATCAGAGGTATTCTGGGGTAACACCTTCCACGTTTCAGATTCGAAATTCAAACGAGTCGAGTATGCCGGGACATACCTGAGATTTAAACCATAAGTCAGAAGGTCAGTATAAAATTACTCTCTTGGGTGCGTCCACGAATATTTGCTCTGAGGGGATGTATTTCACCCAGGTACAGACCCATCAGACTGGCTATGAGGGCAGTCAAGCATGCATGCAATTTTTTTAGATTAGAGAGGGGAACAAGAATTTTGGAAATGGATCGCAAAGAACCCAAAAAGTCAAAAACCATGAATCAGTTGGCAAACCTTGGTTGCTACCTTAGGACAATTTAAGTTCCACCTATGCTCTCCAAAAGGGGCAAGTTATGGGTGCTAATCTCATTTCCATGTGGTATTAGGACCTTTAATCATCGGATCCTTCACTTCATATCCCACTTGGAAGGGCTAGGTGCATTTACACAGTATGCCCAAAGGCTAGGAAGATGTCTCTACCCAAGCACTGCTATTGGCATGCCGTGCCAATAACACTCTTTCTTGGTATTCTTTTACGCAAGTTCAATAGCAACTTATATAATGATAATTTCATCTTGACTGGTGCGGGTTCTGGGAGGTCCAAGATTTAATGAAGGAGCTGACACAAGTAGCAATCTTCATCTATGAATGCAATACCACTCAAACAAATTCTGGATTTAGACACACATTCTATTTAATTAAGATATCTGTCGAGAAAAATACCTGGTTGTGGAGACAACACAGACTCCCTTCCCATCTGCTTCCACCCGGATGCAGATTTCACCTGTATTGCTGCAACTATGTGGGCAAGCAGAACTAGGATTCTTTGACGGGAGAGATGTTTTGTCCGCCAGAAAATTCCACACGAACCTTGGAACATCACCCACATAAGCAGGATAAGGCGTGGATGAAGGTTCCCCAACAATAACACCAACATAATGGCTTGGGCAAGTATTGACAGGTAAAACATAGTGCTTTACCAACCCACATGATAAGCCAGGTTCACACGCAAGTAAGCAACCCAAAAGCTCTTCAACCAAAGAGACATTCACGTGGATAGCACTTAGAGCTGAGGCACTAACATCTTTGTTATCACTGGCAAGAATATAAAGGGTTCTAGCAACAAGGGAAGCAGCTGCCACTATGGATGAAGAGTTGATATTAGCTGCATTTACATCAAACAAAACAAAACTATAAATCCCCAAAGACGGGTCAATGATGAAAAGAGAGATGAATATAAAAATTAAGTTCAACTCACAAAGATCATCAACATGACTGTGGTAGACTTTGTTGATGAAACTAGTATCAAAATCCTCCAAGAGGATCCCAGATGTTTGAGAATCCTGCTGAGAAAAGACAGTTAAAAATAAAGAAGATAGTCTAGACAATCTAATTGAAATCTAGAATTCAAAATATTTACCAAACAAACAAAAAGTTAAAAAGTTTCTCGCGACTGTAAGCCTTTTTCCAGTTAATGGAAAAAAGTTAGGTAGAATTGAAGAAATAACCAGAAAGCTGGCAAAGCAATGGAAGATGTACTACCGTGAAGCCAGATGCAGTAATCATTGTAATAGGTATCTCATGTATCGGTTTTCTGCTGCTTACTTATGCAGGGATGGCATCATATTGAATATCAATCTTATCAACCATTCTCATGTGAGAAGTGAGTCTTGTCTACTACTTTTCAGGTGTAGACAGAATCTTCACCTGTAATATTCCGACATTTTCTAAAATGATGTCAATAGTAATACTACTATTTCATTTGCCCTTTAGTTGTGTAATATGACATTTTCTAATAATTAGGTTGAAGGGCTTTATGCAGTTTAACCTTATTCTCAGGTTAATGCCGCCATGACTTACCAGCAACTTATCCTCTGGTTAACACCATTACTGGCGTGAAAACAAGAGGGCAAAAAGTATCAAAGGCTTATGTATATATCTAGCGATAACTTCATGGCATGATGTGTCTAAAATTTTGGAGGTTTTGTATATTTGGGGACTAGAAAAGTAACTTTTTGACAGTGCTAGGATTTGCATGGGTTCCGCACCCAGAGTATCGTGTCTTCAATTAGCTTTGTGAAATGCATTTGTTGAGGCAAGGGTGTTCACTATTTTGGTATCAATATAAAACTATCATTGGCTACTCGTCATTCCTATTCATCAATTTAATGTTTCAGCTCAATGTATAAAGGCCCATAATTCAGTTTGGTGTTCATCCTTGAAATTCAGTTTTAAAATGAATGTGGATAATCTGAAAACAAAACTCAACATTGCTGGTGAGTAGTTGCATTCTTTAATTTTCTTGACTTGTTATTATTGCTACATATCCACTAATACAAATAATCATTTCCCTTTTCTTCATCATCACCTCATGGTTAATGAAATATGCAAGGAGTAAAAGTTGCTCTTGTTTGTTGCTTTTACCTGCAAGCTTGTAAAAGTTCCAGAATTGTTTCCAGTGTCTTGGCAGACAACACTTCTTCCACATTTTCATGTTAGGTTCTTGAATTAATATTTTAATTGTAGTAAGTATTAGTATAAACGTGACTTTACTCGCAGCTAAAGAGTGTGTTTACTATCATTGAGATGAGCAAACCATTGCATTTAGGAAATGTTTAGTCACTTAGTGACTCTTGGCTTAGGCTGCTCAAGTTTGGTTAAATGCATATTGAGGTTAATTGTCAATTGCTTATTCAAGCTTGAACTTACTAGTTAGCTTTTAAAATTTGCTTTGCGTGTGCTTCAGTGTCTTTCCCTTTCCTTATTGAGCTATTACAGCGCACCCCCTTCTTTCCGGATAGGATCCTACCCATTACCCCTATCACCCGTTTTGCCCAATGCACTAACAGATGTCGGACACATGGCAAATAAACGTTGTAGCAGACAAGACCTTTCCATATAAATCCAATCCTATAAACATGGTTTACATGAACTTACTGATCTTTGACGAAATCTCATTGGCTTAACGTCTTATTAAGCCTAGCCTGTGTCTTGCTGTAGAATGGAGCAAGTGGGTGTTTATAAAGGCTATTATAAGTCACCCATTGTTTCTGGATCCGATCCTCCCCATCCCCCATTTCACCCACATTGCCCCAATACACTACCAGATGAACAACACATTGAAGATAAATCTTTTGATTGACAAGATCTTTCCAAATAACTCCAAGACTCTTAACCTAAGCAGCACGGATTCTGGTGCGGGTGCGGATACGTCATTTTTTTCAAAAAATAGGATAGGGTGCGGCGGGGATACGGCAAAAATTTATTAACATATATTATTTGTATGTAACAAAAATAATGCTATTTTAGACAAACAATAAGATATTTTGTTGATTTGGTCGGCTGCTTTAGAAATATTGGAAGTGCATAGCCAAAAATGGTAAAGTTGTACAAGTTCTGTTATTTTTTGAAAGTAATGGGGATATTTCAAAAGATTGTCAATAAAGCTGGGACTTAACATAATAAACAGAAAGTTTCATACAAACCCAAGCTTAGAAACAGCCGTCACCCAAAACATAGACAACGTCGACAGAGCTCCGCAAGGAGGGGCTGTCTCCGCTGCTGTCGGACACCGCCGGTCGTCTCTCCTGCCGGATATCGCCGGTCGCCACTACTGCCGAAAACCGTCGCCGCTCCGGCGGAGGTTGTTTCTTCTCTTGTCCTTCTTCTCTTTCTTCTTCTTCTTCTTCTTCTTCTACTCTCTGCCAAAAAACCCTGGGTACGTGTCCTTGCCGTATCCCTGGCGTGTCCCAGCCGCACCCAAAATCCAGAAAATTATTTGAAAGAAAAAAATTAATTTCAGCACGCACCCAGCGCACCCGACCCGCACCCTCATCCGGTTGTATGAAATTAATAAACAGCTAAAGCAAAAAAAAACCCATCAAGAAATTAGTAATACTAAAGAGAAGGTCTTCAATTGATAAAATGCATTTTTGGGAACATTTGCCCAGAAAGCGACCCTCAATATGGTAAAAAAGCTAGGATCCAGTTGCAATCCTATTAAATAACACCTAAGTTTGACTCTGCCAAGGAAGAGGCTTTAATCTGCAAAAGAAAAGGAAAATATAAGGCTCGGGAACTACGGGTTACATGACGTGCAGTATCAAGCACCTGTCACGCACTAATAACAAGTCTTATGCCAATTTTGTAGGGAACATTATACTTCATATATTATCGACAAAGGGAAAGTTGTATTAAGCAAAGTCAAAAGGTAGTTTCTGCTTGATGTGGAAGGTAAGGTATTGTGAAGTATAAGCATTGTCGACACTCTAAGCTTGAGAAAGATGTAAATTTGACTCTGAAGGTATAAGCTTCAAGGAGTTTCAGAAAAGTCAAAGATGAATAGACTTTGCCTTGGGCGTCTTTCTGGACAGCAAGCAAAGCAATGAAGTTGGAGGTTGCTACAGTGGGATTTCATTTCGAAGGTTTTCACACTACATTAGTGCCAAGGAAGAGGTCAGACCAGCTTATGAGTGGGTTTGATAATAGGCTGCAAATAGTAAATTAGGAGTAGCAATTTCTTGAAAGAAAACAAAGGCGAGACAGTTAGACTACGTCTCAAAATAAAAAATGCTTCTCGGACCACTTAGACTATCCAAAACCAATACAGACTGAACAGCCCTGATGAGAACTACTACCAACGACCAGATACCTCTAATACTTAACATAAAATACTCTCTCCCCGGCATTTTTCGGCACTAGATGCAAGAGTATAGCGTTTAATCATGGTTGGCATAGAAATGCGGTAATTAACCAGGATACGCAAAAAAAAGAACATCGATGTGGTCCAAACCTTTCTCAAAAATGCCATCAATGATGAAGGAGGTAATCCCGGATTAGATGCATTTGCAGTTGAAATCTTGATGCTTTCTGTTTTAAGTGAATCTTGAGCAAGTTGTAGGGCAGTCACTGATTCATTTGTGGCAGAGGAAGCCTGCAACAGCAACCGACAAAACTTAGTCACATAGACACGCTAATATAATAACCAAGTTTTTGCAACGTTAATTTTTTCTTTGGACAGAATGAATCACATATGCTGCATTCACAAGCAGTAGGTCCAGAATACTAAACTTTCAAAGGAAGTGCCACTTATCTTAAGAAAAAAGCTCTAAAAGCCAGAATGTGGCTGATCTACAACTTATTGTCCAATCAAAGTTTCAGGGTATATGGATATTAATTGTTTAAACCCAGTCTTATGTCTACACATTAAGTACTCGGAAAACACCATTACTATGGATATTACTGGAAATGAAAGCAGTTGGAACGTTGAGGACAAGTTTTCAGGGACAGGGGGTCTAACGTGAAAATATATAGGGAAGAAGAGGTCTGCTGAACATCTCATTAACGCAAAGGATAAGAAGGCTCAAATCAACTATACAAAACTGTCCTGCCAAAAATCATATACATCTCCCTCCGAAGCCGCACAACAACTTTGAAAGAAAGCAGCTACCACCAAAAAAAATAAAAAGTTAACTCCAATGCCCGCAAGCCTCCTCAGGATGAGTGAGCAAATGATTGCACAGGAGCTTGTCTTCCCCACGCTGGTCTTCAAGGGGCCAATGACCACTAAGACGTAAATCAAAACTAGGGGACTCAAAACATGCCCCAGAACAATTCACCCCACCCACCAGATTGAGATTACTTTGTCAGCCATGTTTTAAGGCACAGGCAGGACTGCTACAAAAAGCACAAAAGACCAACGCAGACTTCTGAACTACCTTGCCTTGTGTCGTCGACAAACAATAGTGTCCTCCACTTAGAGCCTGCTCAACCACCCATCAGATTGCCCCCAAGCCACCTCAGGATGCATAACAAATGATAGCACACGAGCTTGTCTTCCCCACAATCATCTTCAAGGTGCCAACGACCACTAAGATGTAAATTAAGATGAGGGGACTCAAAACATGCCCCAAAACTTTCCACCCAACTAACCACTTTGAGATTACTTTTGTCAGCCATGTTTAAATGAAATGCTTCAAGACAAAGCAAAAAATCAACAAACTTCTGAACTAACTTCCTCTGGCTCCAAATTTCTTTGTATCATCTGCAAATACAAGGTGCCAATTGGACGTTTACTCCCTATTGTCCTCGACAAACTCAACGTTGTCCTCCCTTAGAGCCTGCTCAACACCTCCTCCCTTAAGCACCCGTGCAGGTACATGCACACACAGGCGTAGACACACACACAAACGAAGAAGGGAATATTAATGTAAAACACTTGCAGGTCTAAGAGCGAAGAATTTTTTACCCCAGTTGTATGAGCAAAAAATGTTTTGACCCCCTGATCAAAGCCCTTTCCAACAGATCCAATCTCCATCACCTGCATTAAGCGTACAGGATCAGCATGTTAAAACACTTAACAGTTAATAAGAATGAGCAAGCTCCCAGTAAGTGAGAAGTACACAAAACCTCAGCAAGGAGCAAACGATGCAAGAATATCATAAAGTTCCAATAATATGACATCCTATCCTATCCCAATAATAGTGCAAGGACAAGACAGCTGAAAGTACAAGTACAGCAGCAGCACCAAACATTCTAACTTCCTTCATGTCTGCACATCACAAGAAATGCCAAGCTTTCTGGACATACACTTGGAGTCCCAAGAAACAAAATAGAACTTAGGTGAGTTTCTTTTGTTACTGTTGTTCTTTTCCAGAGATGGTGATCGTAACGCAGAGAAATTCAGAATTTGCAGCCAGAAAGATAGTGACGGTTGCCAGAGATGAAGGCACCCTGCATGCACGGAGAGGGAGAGAGAGAGATGGAGGGAGGGAGAGAGAGTTTCACTATATTCCATTATCATTTTGTTTATTCTTGCATCATCTAAAAGTTCCCCAAAGTTGATAATCTCAGTTAGATATTTGCTATCTAAGGTATTGTACAGGAAATAGTGAAACCAAACTCACCCATCCTACAATTAGATTTCTCTTTTTCATTCAAAATAGTGTTTGCCAAATACTAGCAGTGCAACCAGTGTGAGTACAGTTGTGTAGGAAATAAACTACATCGCCCTGAGAAGAATACCGTCTCAATCAATGTTTTGTTGAGGCCATTTACAGCATCTGAACGTTGATCTAGTTCAAGGAGAAATCTCCGGCTTCCAAGATATCCCCAAGCCTCTCCAGTAAACACCAAAAAAACGAGCTGCAGTAAAGCAGAAGACGAAGTATCAACAGAAGAATAATCCAAAAGATGGAAAACATCATTTTAAGAATCTGTTATCATGTGACAAACCAGCAAGGGAAAGTAAAAGCTACGAGTCACTAATTGTGTAGCAGCTACGCCTATAAACGCGTGAAGTACTCATGGAGGAGACTCTTTGATGGGACAAATATGCCAAAATGCATATGCACCACCAAGCCTGTCGAGAAATTAACGGCTAAAATGCAAATCAACATTCTCTTTCTACTCTCTTTTTGGTTGCATGGCTTGCATAAAACAATATATCACCTCTGAAGAATTTTAAACAAGCAATTTAAAAAGGAAACTAAATGCGTGGCACAGCAAGAAATGGCATATAGTCCATTAACTTATGTGATGGGGCACAAAGGTACTCTTAAAATTTTAAGACATAAACGACGTCAACTTGGGCGCCACACCTGTAATTCCCAATAAAGTAGTAAAGCCATCAAGTTATTTAAAGTTCTGGGATTGTGAATCCAGAGGTTGGATACATCCAGACCCGACAACCTCTAAGAAGAACTGATACATCACAAAGGATTAACAACACCAAAAGGCAAGATTATAAGACGAGACAAAGCGTACAAGATAACATCCATAGAAGATTAGAAGTACAAAAAACAGATGCTTTTGACTTGAATCTCATCTTAAGGCAACAAGCTCAATGAAACACAGGGAAACTTCCATCCACCAGATACTGCAAGGATCTAAGTCTCTCCTATGCTTATGAAACCCCTAAACCTGAACCACACAACTTCTACTTGGTTTCAAAACGTTAAAATAGAGAATCTAACAATTGAAACTGAAACAGAACTGCAATTAGATTCCAGATAAGTATGTATGACAGGAAAAAAGAAAATCTCTCTTCTAGAACTGTAATTAGATGCCAGATAAGTCAAAGCCACACCCTGAAAGAAAGATCAAGAGCATCAATAACTTTTTACAGAGAGAATTGGTCAACAGACCTGTTTAGCTAGGTCATTGACACCATCAACACGAGAAAGGGCATCAACTGCAGCCATTAATGAAATCAACCCCTATAAGCGGTTCAAACATTATTTCCTATATAATTCAGGAAAGAAGCATTACAAAGAAATGTATGGATCTGCAGCAAAATTCTGAACTTACAGAAATCGGGGAATCTGCTCCAAGGCTTTTGTCACGGAAAAAGGAAACAGAATCCATAGATGCCATTGCTAGTATGATAGGCTTGGAACTCTCAGGGGACAAGATATTAATTGGTGGAAGCGCCGACCAGACACTGCCCTTCATTTAGTAGTTCCATGAAGGAAAATATGAAGATGACAACCAAGCATCCAAAACTTTGTATAATGGTTTCTCACCATCAATATGAAAGCAATGTATAACAGGGGAACCTAATTCATGACATGTTCCAAAAAAATATTTCCTTGCCAAAGTCAATGAAGGTTGGGGTAGTGCTACGGCGCAAAGGTCTCCAAGAGCAAATGCACAAGGTGCAAAGATGCAGAGTGAGTGAAATAAGTTGCATGTATAATAAATACACTAACTGCAATAAAATTTATGCAACACGAACTAGTCAAATTGGTGATTAGAAGAAGAGGGAGAACGTTTTGGCATATCAAGAGGCATAGCCGAATCAGAGTAAGGACCTTTCAGATTGCTCCTGGAAAACCCCTTCCGGTTATACATAGAGAAAGATATAAGTGCATTAGGCACGTCAACTAGGAGCATCAGTGACATCACTTACATGGGCATCAACAAATTCATATTGTCTTGCAATTTTGATAAAGAAATGTAGATACTCTACTTCAATATCCTTTTCTCCAAAGGGTCATTTTTGCATACATAATCACATAATAACCGTCTAAGTAGATTCATGATGTTATGGTATGTTCTTGGGCTTTTATATGGGTGTAGTTGATCTTTTCACTTGGCTTGCTTTTTACTCTTGGCGAGAGTCAGTTTCAGTGGACTTTTGGAGTTTAATTACTCCTTTGCTTTTACCTTTTCGTAATATGACGTGTAATTTACATAACTGGAAACGCCTTCAAGTTAGCTTTCTAAAGACATATTACGAGCTCAACTCCGTAGCATTATGATTTAGACAATTAGACTGAGCCGAACTCATGTCGAACCCAATCCTGTGACTTTTAAGTATCTCCTGATTAACTTAATACATTTGAGTGATTGAAAAACCATCTGAAACTAGACTTCCAGACCTTTCCAGTTAATATAAACTACACCTCAAACGGACATTATATCAGCAAGATATTGAGCTCGAAAATTGACCAGTCAGCTCATACCGGCTTCCTCCTGGGATTTCCCAAATCCAGTCTGCTGTTGTAACGGCTGGTACCAAGTCCCCCGGTTGGGCAAGACCCCGTTTACAATTTAAGGGTTGGGGCTTTAGGCTAGTTTGAAGCCCTAATTGTGAAATTTTAGTCCAAAATCAGTTTTCTTAGCCTCCAAACATTCTAACCCCATAAAACAAGATTTTAGGGTTCAGATAAAGGGAGGAGTTCACAAGTATCCGACCTGGTTATCCTCCCACACCAAAATTGCTTCCAAAACCTAAATCTTGAATTCCAGCATTCTGGACAAACCAGAACTTCAAATAGCCATACATCTCCTTATAAGACATCCGATTTAGGCAAATCAGGTGCCTAAATCATGCTTCTTTTTAGTGCAGAAAGTTCATAGAAGACGTCGAATCGATCAGAGATCATCTGTAAGGTCAAAAAGTTGGTTTCCCAATCTGCCGGATAATTCTATATAGTACATTCGCTTTACGGTCCTCTTACGCATCCATGGATTAATCTATATCTAGTTCTTTCCTCAAATGAGTGATAATCTCGTGGTGAATTCATTAAATAACCTTGCCGCTAAATGCATTATCTAGCTTTTGGAATTGCATGACTAGTTTTCTTCAGCTTTTATAAGTGAACATGTTATAGATCTAATTATGTTATTTGACAATTTACCATAATGATTGATGTCTTCTGCCAAAACAGTTGCCTTGCAATGATTGTAAAACTTGCCATGATGATTGTGTAATTACTGTGTTGAAATCTCCTTTGCTTGGCTTTAAATTTATGCTTGATATTTGGCATTAGGGGAACTCCAATTGTCCAAAACTTCTAGGTTTTCAATAAAGTTCTATAATATTCAATCTCCGTAACTTTTATCCCACAATTTTCCCAATCGAACCTCTCTTTCAAGAAACGCATTTATCATCAAACTTAGTTTCCAAACTTACCATAATTACATTTTTCAGTTATTAATCATAATCCTAATCTTCCATCATTATACCTTTCTTTGATTGACTCCTGAAACCCTAATTTTCAAATATAGCTCAGACAAGTTTCTTGATGTCAAATCCGAGTACAATCTTTAACCACACCTGAACTACGTTGGATCTGATTCTCATAGTCCATCCAATAATTAGGCAGTTGGGGCCTCATATTCTTATTCACTTTCACTTCCAGTTGTTTTTTGTCTTTTCCTTTTATTTGTCAAAGCACGTTCCTTTCCTTGGTACGTTTTTCCTTTATTCTTTGCTAATCGACAAAAGCATAATAAACATTCTAACCAGGCAATATGAGACCTTTTAGGGAACAAAGGGGTGCCTAACATCCTCCTGATGTGTAACTTAATTCCTGGATTCAGAACTCGCGGTTTCGCATGCTTTGCATAGTAACTTTTAGGTTTTCCATACTTTTTACAAAATAGGACGGCTGCTGTTCCTTTGTTCTGTTCATTCTTTGCACGCGACTTGAGATTCCAGGGCCTGGTTCCAGAAGTACCTTTTCACAGTTGAGTTTAACGAGTTTGTAAATACATATGGCCCAACAAAGAAATTACAGTGATTACGTCTGTAGGTCTTCATTTACCACATTTGAGGCAATGTTGTCAAAGGAGGCCTTAATGTCAACAAACAAAGTTAGACACAAGTTAGAAATTAAGAAACAAACAAATACTGTCGCAAGCTCGCAGCACTAGAATTGAAAATCAGTATTCACAAAACAAAATTCCATAGGTGGGGCCCTTTATTGCTAAGCCTTGAGTTTCTTTAGATCCTCTATCTTCCATGGATAGTGAAATGTGTTTTGAAACGTACAGATCTCATCTATCAACAGAATAATATGTTTTGATCCACCATCCCAGGGTATTGAGAAGTGAACATGTTTTTAAGGACTCTTGTCCACTTACTTTTTATCGTGTCTATTCCAATCATAGAGTATAGTTCACCCTTGTGCCTGAGCTGGTTGAACTCTTAAAATCTAGATTTGCATGTGACTGATTACATGTCGCATAGTAACATATGACATTAGGGCTTGAGCCACGAGTTAATAAATATAACGAAGTTTCATTTCTAAAGCTTGTGTTAGTTGCCTAACTTCGGATGGCATGGGACAGCTAAGTGTGGTTAGCTAACAAGTCATTCCTTTTGGCCACAATAACTTGTAAAGGTTTAAACTGAACGTGGATTTCTAAAAAAACGTTGTAGAAGATATTGTCCAAGTGCTCAATATATTGATAAAGTAGTAGCTTCTGTGAATCATTATCTCTAACAGTGTGTATTAGTCCTTGGGTTTCTGGTTTGCTTGGCTTCACTTTGACCACAAGATACTTTGGACATACAGGGTAGTTAAGAAGTTGATCTAACTCTCACTTGCAGGGGGCTTGTCGCCCTCCAGAAAAGTCAGCAAATGAAAATGTTCTTGAGTTCCTTCACAAGGTCTGGTAAGACCACTTTTGGATTTTGGCCAGTCACGATCTTCCGCCTTACGCCTGAGTATCCCGCGAAACCCCTTTAGACAGTGTCACACTGCCCAGCTCCTCCACTGTTTACTCCTATTTGCACAATTCTTCAATTCCAGTCACACTCCCACTCCTGAATCTCGCACCAACTCCGTTCCCACCTCAAAACCCACTATACAGTGATGCCCCCACTTCGGGACCTCACACCCATTCCCGCTCCCACTTGTGTGCCATGCAACTATTTACCTCAAGTCCCTAACTATCCTCCTTGATATGGGATATACCCGAGCCTGCCATTTATCCTCCCAACGACAAGCCACCTGAAGTCGTGGCTTGGCTTGAGGTTTCCAAAAGCCGGCCATATGCCACATGTAATGATCAGAACCAAGCCCATTGTTTCTATTTTGATTCCCATTTCCATTTGATAATAATTAGGATTTCTATGAAGGGCCAAAACTTTGCACACCGATGGAAACTATATCACCAAATTATGAACTGCAAGACGCTGTCAATGTACTTAAAACAAGGCTACGTCATAATCATTTGATGCCACTTCACCCAACATTATGAATAATGCAAACTGAGCACTAAGATTAGCTCTAGAGACCTCAAACTCCACTAGCTCTCCTATATCTTTTGACCATATCTTTAAAATTTGCAGCATGGAAGCCAAATGCCAAATCCCAAAGTGGCAGCATGCTTCTCCTCTTCCGCTTGTGATATATTGGCAGCAACTCGATGACTGACCTCGGTAACCAACTAGATCCTGATCCGAGAAAGGACGAAGATCAAATCCCACTTCCCTTATTGCAGGGCATTGAAGCAGAGGTTAATCCATGGATTTACGACCCCTTTCTGCAAATATCCCCTTCCCAAAGCACCATGTTAGGCGGCCTCCAACGATATACAAGAAACCCTTTGAGAGCCCCTAGCCTTCCCATTACGCTTTTAGGGACAAGAGATTCCCCCTGGGTGTTGACATGATGTAGTAGGACATGAATCCACTAAGTAGAAAGACATAAATTAACTTAAAACTCAATTTATTTCTGCTCAAAATGCTAAATAGGGGCCTCTTTATAGGCCACTCGCAAAAATATACCATGAAAGAGAAGATTAAAACGGCTAATCTACACGCCAAAATTCTGCAAAACGGTTCCGGATATTTATTTGAAGCAAATAAAAGCACATGTGACACGTGCGCTATAACGGTGGGATTTTGTTTGTTGTTATTACCGCATGCTTTCAGCCCATGTGTGCAAAAACCATGGGATTCCTGTCCTGCATAAAAAACCCATGGGATTCTTGCCCTAGATCACATGACCATAAGATTCAACTGACGGCTATTTCCCCTCAAATCCGTGGATCAATAGCCTCCAATAATAGCTGTCATTTACTCTAACTCCCGATGGCACAATTTCCTTCTGACCTCCCTCCCCACAGGATCGTAAAAGTCTTGCATAACTCATCTTCCACCAAAACAAACACGAGCTATGCCCCAGTTCAGAACATTTTTTACCCATAATCTTACCCCAAATTCACTGCTAGTGATTAACAAGATCGTGGCATTGAAGATAGAGACCAAATGCAACGAACACCTCCCTTCCACCTCTCCAAAGGTACCCCCACATCCCTCCTCTGTCGCATGCCTCCACCCAAATACAGTAAAACCACTTCCTAATCAAGGGTGAACTGAAATTGTAGGAAAATGTTTGTAGAGAGAGTTCTGTGGAGCTTTTGATTTGGTCAGAGCCCTTCTTGATGCATTGGACATCTGTTCTTTTTCTGCTTGTTTTCGGGCTCTTTTTTCTTGTTACATTCGTACATATGAAACAGAAATTTAACCAGTTCAATAAATGTACTCAAATAGCTGCATACACAACTCGTAGCCAAGTTTAGAGCCACAAGTGGAGCACCACGGTTATGAGAAAGGGCAAGGAATGTAGGAACCTGCCTATAGACCGAGATAATCACCTTGATAGCGTCGTGTTAATCAATATATACCAACTCTAGGATGAATTGTTCCAAATTGGCGAACTTAAAGCAAACATACTTTATCAGTACCCAGAAAACCCACCTGTATCCACCCAACGGAAGGCAAGTCGCCTCTTTCAAACAAGATTCTGAGTCACGAGTTCCAGCTTTTGTAGTCTAATCACAGAAACAACCATGTGCACCATGATGAGCAAAATTGGCATTATGTAGCCAACATGAAGTTTCTCAACATGCACCAGCAGTCAGCAGAAGCTTTACCTGCATCACCAGATCAAACTCAGCCACATCTGCAGTATAAGCTTTCTTGTTCTTTTCATTCTTAATAGCCACCTGCATGCATAACGAATTATAATAAGAAGAAGAAGGAGATGAAAATCTAGAAGCACATGGCTCTAGTGATAGCGGTGTCTTGACAACCAAAACTTTCTATAAATTGGCCTGCTTAAACATTGTTGAAAAAACTAGTGTGACTTGGATCTATGTTCCATATACAGTATGGTAAACACCAGAAAGAGAACTGCTTTTCTTTTTTACGTTAAAATAAGATATTTACGAGATTTTGCTTGGTACGATCTAATCATTACCAACTGTTATCGATTAAAGCAATATTATTGCAAGAAAACACAGACATTCCAAAGACACTGAATCACCTGCTGCAAGGTTGATGTGCTGCTCTGAGACAGCAAAAAAACAGGAAAATTGTAAGAGTTCCACATAATACCAGATCCCTGCAATGGCAATTGTGATGTTTTAGTTTCTCCAACATAACATGAACAGGGTTCCTCTGATAGAACTCCAAATTCAATTTTTAATCAAGAGAAGGCATTCATGCATGAGGGGAAACATAAAAGCTTGTCGTCATTACAAAACTATAGTTGTACATGGAGAAGACTCTATAGAATAACTAACAAAGTATCAGCGTTTATTTCAAAAATCCAACAATTTTATAATCTAACTGTGGGCTAATCTAAACAGCGACGGAAGAAGTCCTCGACTGCGTTGCATTTGGCAGGAATATATAGCATATACTAAGAAACAGATCACCGATCAGCTACTTCAAAGCTATTTTAAGGACTATGTAGTAGCTTCAGAAAAATATAGCAATAATCATCGAGACGTATAGAAATTAGTTAATGGATGCCCAAGCAATGTTGTGAGCTGAAATTCTACATAGCATGGTTTTTTGAATAGAAAAGAAGGACAAAAACTGTCTTCTACGAGATTTTAAACCGAGGGTTTAATATTGACGATGTAATGGCATAGGGAAAGGTTATTGTGGTTTGTGAACACAAACTATTTCTGATCTTATAATGGATCTAGTGCGAAAGTCACATTGGAGACTGTGATGTTCAAATTCAATGAGGGGCCTTTCTGTTGCCTTTCTTATGATAAAATAGGACATATTCCTCAGATAAGAAACCTTCTTCAGATAAGACACCTACTTCCATATGGGGCACTCATATAAAAACTTATGTGAATGAAATATATGACCTTACCTATCGTCATGTCCCTCCTCCTATGCAGAAACATGTAGTTATGCACAGAAATGTAAATATGTTTAGTTAGTTCATAAGTCTGTAATTGGAGTATTCTCCACATTACTTCTAGTAAGGTGCATAATTGTCTTTTCATGTTCAAGCTCTGATTTGAGTCAGCTGTCTCTGAAGTCTGAACTACGTATCTGAAGTTTTTGGGTCATTTTCAAAAAGAATATTGTGTAGGGGTTTATCTGCAAGTTGCATCGTCTTCTCTTAAGCAATTAGAGTTAGCTTCTCTTGCACTTAGTATAGAAGAAGACAAGTCTGCCTATTCCAACTAGGGTTCTGAAGCATTGGTGGCTTGGGTTTTGAGGATCCAAACCAATCCCTCTGCCACCGCCATACGCGTGAAGGGCCAGTGCAAATCCGCAATTTTTCCGTTGTTCTTGCTGTTCAGACATGGAAATGATCTATCTAAACTTGGGGCTTTGAGAATTCGACCGCACCACCTTGCCTTCCGATTCCTCTGCCGCTGCTATATGAGCAAGAGACCTGAACTAAGTCTCCATATATCTGCTGCTCGGATCAATATCCTCTGCTGTACAGCAGAGGTGCTGTACCCACAAAATGCCGCTAAATGCTTTTTAGCGACAAAAAATTCTCACTATAAATTTTAGTAACAGCGACAAAACACTTTTAATGACAATTTTTTGTCTCTAAATGTTGTACAGCACCTCTGCTGTACAGCAGAGGATCTTGATCCCTGCTGCTCAGGTCAGGTGCCGGTGTTTCTTTCAGATTACGGAAGATTTTTGGTGTATGTGTTGTTAAATGTCGAACTAATCTTATGCTACTCTAAAGTTCCAGAACAGTATCATATCTATATATATATGCCTATTTGCTCCCCTGTATCATGATCTACTTCAAGTTTCAGTGGCTTTAGACTTCTGTACGATCTGAGAGGGCTCACAAAAGGGGAATGACAAGGGAGAACTATCAAAACCTGAAATCATGCGGCACATACAAGACACATCAAAGAATATCAAAGAATAAAAATTTCTTCAAACGCTCTAGATGCAGAAAGGGCTGCTGAGTAGTTTTTATCAGGATAATCCCAAGTATGGAGCAGCGCACTCCTCTTTCTAGGTACCAAATTCGTTTGATTTGATGCAGATGTTTACTGAGATAGATTTTCTAACCCATTCTTCACTAGGACATTTTTCAAGAAAAAAAATGAAAGGCATGATAGTGACTATTTGATTGGGTTATAAAACTCCGAGAGATCTACTATCTTTCTATTGATTCCATGACATACAGTTGGGTTCCACTGATAGTTTTTGCTCGCGTAAGGAGCGAATTCAGCCTGAGGAAACTTTTTGTCTGGAGAAAAACCTGCAAGGAAGCAATGTAAGCATTCAAGAAGTTGTCCTTTGTCGCCTTACCATTACAAATAAGAAATGATAGTTAAACTACTGCATGTCTCACCTTCTAACTCATTCTGAGTTCTTGATTCAACTAATACACCAGCAATGTTCCTAGCAAAATTTGAGTCATTCGAAACTCTGAAAGCAAAACAGATAATAAAAATCAGTATATCAACTGGAAAGGGAAAACGGTTTCACATGTATCAACCATGCCACACATCTCCCTGTGCATAATATACATCAGCACAGAAAGCACACGTGTAACAGACAAATGGTGTCATTGAAAATTCATACAAAACCACAACAAAAAAACTAAATTTGTTCAACATTTTGATAAATGACGAAAAACGAGAACCAAATTGACAAGAACGTTGTCGAAGAATAACATCAGAGATTTGCAGCGTAGGCATAAATCCTCATGGTACAAGGCTACTAATTAATAGATCAATTTCTTAATGAAATCCCACCAGAAAAATCAAATTTTAACAACGTAAAGCAAACTAAATTTGGCAGAACAAAAGAGGCATTCTTTTCTCAGCTGGCTGAAGTTGTTTCTGATCTTTCAACTCTTGTACAAGAGGGATCATTTAAACCCTAGGTTAAAGTAAGAGTTAACTACTCAGTTGACCACTGTACTATTAAGCAAATTTAACTTTGGACACTGGATATCAATTTGTGTCAAAGTGACCACTAAATTTTGGAATTCGTTTCAATCAGGTCACTCCATTAGCTTCAGCTGCAGTGAATACAAGTCCGTTAGTTTAGGGGTAAAACCGTCCTTTTTCTATTCCCCTTCTTTCTTCTTCCTTCTTCTTCTTCACACACACACACACACTACACTGTCAAACACACAGTCACACGCGCACACACACAGACACAGACGCGCGCGCGTGCGCACACACACAGAGTCAAACACACACATAATCACACCCACCCACCCACACTGTCACATGCACACACTCATGTAACACGTGTAACACGCATTGTCATACACATAATGCACAAACAGTGTGTGCGTGACAGTGTGTGTTGTGTGTGACAGCGAGTGCGTGTGTGTGACAGTGAGCGCGAGTGTGTGCGCAAAGGGCTAGAAAGTAGGTTTTTTTGGGTTCCTAGGGTGGAATTCCTACCTATCCAACGTGGGATGGGTGTCATATGCCTCAGCGAGGACGTTTGGTCTCTAATCATAACCTTGTCATGTACAGTCCATGAATCCCCCCTCTAGCCAATGTGGAGTGTTAATCGGGTTACCCTTGATTTGCCCCAATTATCCTCCTTGAGCTGGCCTTCGTTTCCCCAACTATCAGGAACACCCCAGGCACAAACTAATAATTGGCTATGATTCCATTTGAGACGGCCCATAACCACAGGTCCCAACAGGACAACGCCTTCATCAAGGTAAGCCAAGTACATTTATGGGCAAGATCTTTCAAGGTCAAAACCGCAGTCCAAAAATTTCACTCTCTCTTTTCCCTGTTTTAAATTTTGACAAGTAAATGAATCTATTAGAAACTAAAAGGCGTTAAGAGTAGCTGACAGCATTTCAGACAACTAATCCACAAAATAGGCATTCGATTTTTATTCCATTGGATTTTGGAAAATTAGAAGGTCGCCAAAGGGGTCGCAACTCAAGTATACATGGAGTACATCAAAGAGCAGGGCAACAAGAAGCGTAACAACCACAACTTTTCTAACAAACAGCCAATTGCACCCCACTTGGCAATCTCCCTATCTCCCAAGTCCACTGAGCTTTTTAAGATCTAGGTCCGACTTAAGAACAGGAGTAGGATACAACTCCAATATTTTGCCAGTTTTTTCAAAAGATTCAATCTCCTCAGCTCTGTCTTTAAGCAAGAAAAGGTCACTCTGAAGCTTAACACAAAGAATTCTCAAACAACATTTAACTCCAATGAATTTTCCCAAACTTATTTCCTTACATCTTTAACTTCTTCAGGACAACCTAATGCCTCAAAGATATCCTTAACCCATATACTAATTGTCAACTTTAAGGTAATGACTTAATATTTTTCTACTCTATTCACCAAACCTCACATTTTAGGAAACAAATTACAAGGGTTGCTCATTGATCCTCAAGAGTTCTGTGCTAGATTTGGTGAACATTATCCAAGATTTTAGCTTACCGTCCACCTTTTTCCCAGGCCCAATTAACCGGTTAAACAGGGTTGGAACAGAAAAACCATGTCAAGGTATACATGCATGGCTCCAAGGTTATAATCAATCAAAGACTCATATAAACACAAAAGCAAACTTGAATTTTCTTGGAGGGTTGGTGGCGTGTGAGGTATGAGTATGTCTAACTAAACAGGGAGTACAACTATAGAGACTGGGAAAACCTAAAAGGAAAATTATACCTGCAAATAAAGAAAGGTATCATGACCTCTATATACGCACCTTAACAGTAAGCTGTTAAATTCATCTAGCGACACCAGTATTGTAGATGACCGAACTAACTTGTTAGCAAACTTGAATCTTATGATTGGAGCAACAACTTTCCCGGTACCAGGATCTGAGGTAAAAGAAAATGATTAGTAGGAAAGGGGTTATGCATTAAATGTTGCAAAATAAGATCTGATCTTAAAACATACTTGAACAGCCAATCTCCCCAGAAAGGTTTAATAATCGCACACAAGGATATCCATCAACAACAATGTACATCGACTTCTCAAGGTCAGGAACTGATTGTAGTGAGTTCACCTCTCCTGGAGCTGATTAAGTATCAATCGATTAGAAAACAGTTCAAGGACAAAACTAACAAACATTTACTCAAAGCTCAGAAAATATAAGCAAATTCATCCAAAGGAGATACACTGGAAGCATTCAGAAGAAAAATGCGTCGCTTAATTCGAAGACAACTAAAGAGAGAGAGAAGTTTATACTGTCTCTACCAGTCAGTGATTGTCATAATTCAATATACCGTTTCCACCAGTCAGTAAAAAACAGATGTAGAAACCTTAAGACAAATATACCTTGCACGGAAAAGAGATCATGAATTGAAGGAGAAGACGTTTAAGAAATGTTTAGGGCCTTTGACATCACAATTTTAAGACTTTACTTTTGGCAGAGGTAATTATGGACCAATAATGACAGGAACCGAAGTAGCAAAACAATTGGTAAGAGTCAAGGAAAATAACTCGGTGGTTGGCCTTGCAGAGAGGCTAGTTAATTTCCTCAACCGGCACATTAAAAAGTAACTGTCCAAACACTTGACATACCTTTCAATTGAGGCCCATATAGCCAAGAAAAGCTAGACTATAACAGTAACAGAATACGGCATGTGGTTATTGCTTAGATACAGTAATTCTAGCTGTTGACAAGTATTCTGGCATAAATTACAGAAACGTTATAATCTTAACGCCTATTTGGTAGCTTCCACCTAATTTAGATGTTACTTTACTGCAAAACTAGAACTCTTATCATAATCAATATGGCACACCATAAGGGTGCAGCCACTTTTATGCCTGATGTAAGAACACGGCAAACAGCTATTTTGCTAGTTCTTTTTTCCATCTACTCTCGGCCAGGTGGTTCTGTTACATCCTGCAGGGGCAGATCCTCTAAAAGGGTTCAATCTAAATATGATCTGCTCCCTGCTGCTATTTATGCATGAAGATCGTCATATGCGTGCTTCGGTTGTTATAGCGACAAATAAATCCTCCAACCAACACATTCACTAACATTCAGAATGCCGAACCCATTGCTTTGAAGCACGCATTAGTTTAGTACTATGAAATCACAACGGGTGGACTCAATTACCGCGTTTGCTCGAGCGGCAACGCGTGCAAATGACATAAACACAAGAATAAGCAATCCAAAATGCGCCTAAATTTCAATTGGGCGGCCTCATTGCTGTGGTTTTTCTCTCTTATTAGAGTACACTAAAACTGAAGTAACAGAGAGAGTACTTTTCAGTGATTTTTAAAGTCCAATCTCTCCAATCAAACAGGCAAACGAAATACTACACGATTAATAGAGCGAAGGAAATGTGAAGTTCAAAGGAAGCGACGTACCTGAAAAAGAGAGGCGGAGGTGGGCGACGAGGAGTAGAAGAGCGCACAAGAGCTTTGCTGCCATGGTGGAAGAAGGCGATGAGTTTTTTGTGTTGAAACTCGGGCAGACGAAACCCTAGGCCAGGGGCATTTTCACAGCTCAACTCTTGTAAGTGTCACCGATGAACGGCAATCGCCTCCCCCTCTCTCACTGGTGACCGGTGAGTGAGGTGGGTGATTCTACGGTTGACCAAGTAATAGGAGGACTTCCGGCAAAGTTCAAACGTTTTTCAGCAGCAAGGTCTCCATAGTCGACACAGTGGGTAAGCTTTACTCTAGCGTTCCTTCTCTTTTTTTTTTTTTCTTCTTTTTCTTCTGTAATTTCCCGTTAATGTAGACTAAAAGTGATAAATTCACGTCCAATTCTTTTTTTGTTGGTTATTTTCTTGTTAAACTTCCTTACCCGACACAATCCCGATTATCGTCCCATGTGATCTAACGTTGCAACCTTGCATGGAATACGAAAAATGAAAAAGTCTTTTGTCATTAGATTAATACGGTATATGTTATCTTTACGGATTAATTATATATATTTATGCATAATTACGTCTAATTAGACTTACTCTTAGGGTGTATTTGATAACGCAATTAAGCACTTAAAACTTAAAGTTTTCAATGATTTTCAATTAAGTGCGTTTGATAACGCTAAACCTTGTATCACTTAAAAAATTAATCCCTGCCAATAATAGACTAAAATTTTAAGTAAGGATGGACTTACTTAATGCTGATCACTTAATTCTAAGTGAGATGGTTAAAAGTTATTTAACATATTTTTACATAAAAAAAAAATTACCATCACAATGTCTCGTCAATTAATTTGACAACACCGCCTCCACGACAATACAATCACCACTACAACTATTATTTTCTTTTGCTACCACCACCACAATTACCACGACCTAGCCACTATTACCACCACAAGGACATCGCCACCTTAACCATACCGTCGTTGTTGTCACCACGTCAATTTCCGCCCAAATCATCTAAAGATACACCACACTGCAACCATTGTCATGACCGCCATGTCGCCGTTTATCGCTATCATCACAATTACTAATATCACGTCTTCACACATCATTACCGCCACCATTGGCACCTTTTTCCCGTCGCCGCCACCACCACCACTACTCCATCGTCACTGCCATCACCACCACCACCAATACGATTTTAGGCTCCCAAGAAAAGTTATAAAGTACATAAACAAGTGCATAATTTTGGTAAAATGGATAGATTTGTAAATAAATAATTTTCAGACATCTGCTTTTAGTTTACCAAACATGTTAACTTATTTTTCAGTAAAAATTCAGTCGCTTAAAGTTTTCAGTTTTACGAATTCAGTGCTTAACTTTTTCAGCACTTAAATTTCAATTTTATCAAACAGCCCCTTACTCTTTGTATCTTGTATTAGTCTTATGCAAAATCACTCCTGCTAAGGAACTGTCAAGGAAAGTTAGGACAATATTAATTTTTTTGTGATCTACCAAAATTGCTCTTAACCCTTTAGTCTTCATGATTTCTATTGCCGATCCCAGCCCAGCCACCACTAACGTTGACACCAACGTTAACCACCGCTGACAAGTATCCTAATCTATTTTCGCCTGTACACACCGGTGACCACCTACCTACACACGCGCTTGCACGTACACACACCAATCACCACTTCCCCACCATACAAACATACACGCACGCACACCGGCAGCCCGGCTACTGCCTTCTGCCCGTGTCACACCAATCTGTGCGCACACAAACACACACATCAGCAATAACCTTATGCCCCATCACACACACTTGTGTACACACAAACTCAACCACTGCCATCACCACCACCGTCAACCCCCCCCCCCCAACTACCTATGACACACACCCACAGCGCCTGCCATTGCCCCTTGCGCGAACACATATACACACATACATACGTGGATTCAAACCCAAAACCAGATAGCTGTATTTGACCACCCAAACCTACAGTTGTCGCTTCTACCATTGCTTCATCGTCGCTTGCATTTCCTTCTCCAGTGCCCTAGAACTCTGATTCATCCTCCAATCCAAGTCCAACTCAACAAAACCCTAGATCTTATTTAAGATCAAAAATCGAGAAATGTGGCATGGTTTTTTTATTTTTTTTAGGGTTTGAGACAATGTCAATATTAGTATAAATTTTCGTTATTGGGTGCTCGCCAGAGGTGGGTGCAGGAAAGGTAGTTTCAGTAGAGGGTGGAGGTGGCATCGATAGTGGCTAAAGAGGCGGAACAAGGTCGACGGTAAAGTTGAGGGATAACGATGGCACTTCCAGTAATATTGTTTGCTCATAGGGGTATTTGTAACACTTCGTAATTTTTTCTAGTACATTAATTTATCGTAAACAGTTCTTTTTGGACTTTTTCGTAATATTAAAAATTTTGGATAAACTTTAAAAAATACTTAAAGTTGGAAGGGGGTTTTGGTAAATTTCCATTTAGGGCATATATATATAGGGGTGTGTGTGTGTGTGTCTATATATATATATATATATATATATATATATATATATATATATATATATATATATATATATATATATATAATTATGGGATCAGCCATCCCTAAATTTTCATGTTCCTTCTTTTGATACATGGTAGAGAGAGAGAGATGGAAATCAAATTCTCTGGCGAGTTGCATAAAGTTTTTCGATAAGTATTCTAGCCCCTTTTCTCTCAGATTTATTCAATGGCTTAGGGGAGTAAGTGGGCTGGGATTGTGGTAGCAATGTGTGTGTCAGTGAGAGGTATGTGTTGGGCAGCCATGTCGCCAAAGGTGATGTTACCGTGAGGGTAATAGGGGTGTAATTCCAGCCGGTCACAGCCATGGTGGTCGTCTGTGACATTATGCTCATGAACGTGTGTGAAAGGGCATATGGAAGAAGCTATGGGTCTGTGTTTCTATGCAATGTGTGTATGTTGGGTGAGACAAAAGGGGCTATGATGTGGGCAAAAGTGTGTGTGTGTTTTGCTTTGTGTGTGAGTGTGTGTATAGTGTGTTTTGCATGAAAAATGGGTAAGGGGAAAAGGTAGTGCTGTAAAGGCAGTACATATGTGGGTATCGTGCGCGTTGAGTATGTGTTTTGTGTGATGCATGAGTGCGGTGTGTGTGTGTGTGTGTGAGAGAGAGAGAGAGAGGGGGGGGGACAAGGAAGAAGGCAGTGTATTCTGTGTGTTTTGTGTGTGTCGTGTGTGTTTATATATGTGTATGTATAGTGGGTTTTGAACATGTAATGAGTGTGTGCTGGTATGCGTGTGTGCGCGCGCGCGCGCATGTATATGTGTGTGTAGTAGTTATTAAAGGCGCATGCGCACTCTAATAACCCGAACTTGGGAAACCGTTTAAAATAATCATCTGTGATCCGAAAAATAGACGGGCGTTAATTTTAAGTAATGCTCGGGTAGTAATAGTCCGTAGGAGCTTAAAAAGATTTTGGGGCAAAAATATAATTTTTGAAATTTCGGAGGCATTTTCGTAATTATGGAAAAATTTGGGGGCATAAATGTTATTAATGTTTTAGTGATGAAAATAATGAAATGAGTGATAGTGTATGTTTTAGTGATATCAAATTAAATTAATAGAGATTAGAAAAGTTTTGAGACAAAAATATAATTTTTGAAACTTTCGGGGCCATTTTGTGAATATGGAGGCTATTGTGCAATTTTGGAATTTTTGTGTCTAGGTGTCAAGTTTTAGAGAAAATTCTCTAAATTTCTACCACCTCTTTCTAGGGTGTTGATGACTAATCAGAAGTGAATATAAGGGAAAAATAGAGAATGACCCCTTCTACTTTACACGTTGTGCGTTTTGCCCCCCTCAACTTCAAACTTAAGCACTAAACCCCCCCCCCCCCCCCACAGTTTAAGAAAATGGGCACAATTGACGGAAATCATCCAAGTTAGCTGCGTCTTTTGGAGGCAAAGCATTGGCGCCCTAAAGGTATTTTTTTAAGACCAAAATGCCCTTATACTCTCTTTATAACACAAAACTTCATCCCTTACCCTCATTTCTTCCACTACCAAACCTTCCAGCAGCCTCTTTTCTTCCTCTACCAACATCCCAACTACATTTTGGTTCTCTACCCATATCTCCATGCCAAAATGGATAACAGTGTCATGCAAGAGCGAGGAATCAACATGCGGCTCTGCTACTGTGGTGTTGTAGCTCTGGTGAAAACTTTGGAAGAAGGTTTTTTGGGTGTGCTATGTATGGTGTAAGTAGTATAATTATGATTTCTCTAATTTTTAAAAATATAATTGATTTTCCTAATTTTTCAAGTTTTTGATGTTCTAGATCCAGGGACATTGTGGATATTTTGATTGGATTGATCCTTCAATGTCCATAAAAGGGAGTGAAGTTCTTGGCAATATGTTAGCCAACATCAAACAGCTTGAAGAGGAATTGGCTACATCTCGTAAAAGGGAAAGGCTTTGCAAGAAAGCCTTTATTGGAATTGTTGTTATCCTAATCTTTCTACTCTTTGCTAAGAAGATCTAGTTGAAAATTTTGTAAAACTTTGCAACACTGCTATTTTCTGTTTTTAATTGTACTACTAATGTGCTGTGTAACGTAAATCTAAATGCTGTAATGCAAATCTATCATATGTAATGCAAATGTGTTGTGTAATGCAAATCTATCCCCTGTAAGTGTGTAGAGAGTTATTTGTGAACCTGTTTTAAGTGTTAATCCACATAAAAAACCTGTGAAAAACTAACTACTAATACCAACCAAATGCACCCTGAAAGCACCTATTTGAAACATCACCATAAAAACCACCAACCAAATGCAATTTACAACAAGTACTTCCATACCAAAGTCATCAGAAATCTATACAAACATCTAACAATAAACCATATCAAAATCTAAATTTAAAAGTAGCCAAAGTTTCCAACAACATTTTCTAAATCTAACAATTTCCAACAGTTCCAACAAGTAAACCATAAAAATATCTAAAGTAAAGTACATGCCATATTCATCATTCCACTATTTCTTGCCAACATGTTCTTCCCTCCAACAGTTGTTTGCTTTGCAATTGAATCCCTCTGTCTCTTTTTATCAGCAGCCTCCATCCTTTGTTGCCTTCTCAAAGCAGCTTCAAGTAAAACTTGTCCTCTTGATGTCTCAACAAATTGTAACCTGGTACATAAATAGTTAGTCAAAGTGAAATGTTAAAGCAATTTACTAAGTGAAGGTATATTGTAACCTGCTAAGAGTGGCATCAGGTGTTGAAGCAACATTAGCATCAACATTACAAGTTCCCTGGGCCCAACAAGGTGGCAGATTTTTGGACATAGCTACGGCAGAAGCAAATCTAGCCCCTGTTGCAGCATCAACTAGAGGTGGTGTAGCAGCAGCATGTTCGACTATTGGTGGTCCACTAGCAGCATCATGAGGTGCCATATGGCTTGGAGTCCCAATCTTTTTTGGTGCAAATCTTCCCATCAATTGTCCTCTATTCTTCTTGATAACACCCTTTTCATTTCTCAGTGGACTATGCATGTTACCTACAGTTGCATTTGCACTTGCACTTGCACTAGCACTAGCACTAGCACTTGCACTAGCCCTTGCGCTTGCGCTTGCCCTTGCGCTTGCCCTTGCCCTTGCCCTTGCCCTTGTAGTATCAGTGGCACTAGCATTGGCTTTGGCATTAGATACCTAGTTATAAACAGTAATGCTGTAAGTTCTTACCCTATTTAACCCTATATAATAAGTTAAAAATCATTATTGCTTTGATGTTTACGCTTTCAAAAATTGACTGTGTTCCACTACCTATTCCTGCCTCCCTTGTGTTGCCACCAGAACTCTATATAGGCAAAATAAGAGTGTTAACATAGACATGATTTAAATAAAAATTATAATATCTTAACAAACTAAAATTACAAAAAATAAAACTAAAGATTACAAAAAATATACCTGACCACCTTACTTTCTTGACAATCTAGAGTTGGGGTGAAGCGGTCCTTTGCAACTTCTCATATTATGACCAACCTCCAAGCACTTGGCACATGTCATGACCCTGTCCTTCCTTGAAATGTTATTCTCACTTCTTGGCTCATCACCATTCCTTCTTCTCAACTTATTTGGTCTGCCAGCTGGTTTCCTAAAATGTGGTGGGGCAAGTGGATCAAGACCAGTCTTTACCCAATACCTCTCACTAGGTACTGGGTGAATCATGCTAGCATAAGCCTATAGGTAGGTTTCCTTGCTATAAAAAGGGTGAATATATGACTCTGGTTTCTCCTTGTTTAGGTAGATTGAAGCCACAACATGCTTGCATGGTACTCCTGTTAACTGCCATATCCCACAGCTACAAGTCATTGCTCTCAAGTCCACCAACATTGTTCTATCATAGCACTTTACCTCAAACTCTAATCTTCCACTCCACCCAGCAAAACAACGCTTTGATGCCTCTTTAATCTTCTCTAGTTTCTCCAAAATCTTAGGACAAATGGATCCATGGTATTGCTCCATCCACCTCTTCTTAACTTGGATCCTTGTCATCAAATGCTTCTTAATCCACTCCAACATGTTCACAATAGGGAGTTCTCTAGCTTCAAGTATGTAATTGTTAAAACTCTCTGTTAAGTTATTAACCAATAAATCACATTTAGAAGTTGTTCCAAAATGTGACATTGTCCATAACTTTGGGTCTATGTCACTCAACCACTTCAAAATGTTGTCATCTTTATCCACAGTCTTGATCTTTTCAATCCAATCATTGAAATCATCCTTGTTACTTGCTCTAGCAGCACCCCACAACAAGTCCTTTAACTCTTTACCTTTGAACTTCTCCCTAAAATTAGAATACATGTGCCTCAAGCAATATCTATGTTCAACATTTGGCATTAAGTCATTAAAAGTCTTAACAAGGCCTTTTTGTCTGTCAGAAATGAAAACCCAACCCTTTTCCTCAACCCCACCAATGTCATCAAGCATTGTCTTCATAAACCACATCCATGACTGCTTTGTTTCTGCCTCAACAATAGCAACAACAATTGGAAACATATTGTCATCGACATCTCTGCCTACAGCACTCAACAACTGTCCCCCAAAAACACCTTTCAAAAAGCAACCATCTAGACCTATAATGGGCCTACAACCCTTCAAGAATCCTGACTTCAGTGCTTCAAAACAAACATATATCCTTTGAAATACAGGTGGATGATCAATTAATAGCCTCTCTGTACAAATAACCACACTTGTCCCTGGGTTTTTGCTCCTAAGTGTCTCTCCATAATCCCACAACCTTGAATACTGCATCCTATGGTCCCTCTCAATCATTTCCCTAGCTGTCCTTTTTGCTCTATACAGCTGAAACCTACTGACTTCTGCATTAAAATCCTTCTTCACATTGGTTTTCATAGACTTAATCTTCCAATTAGGATCATCTCTTAACCTCTCCAAATATTGCTAAAAAATGAACCTAGAGGTAACCAGATGGTTGTCAAAGTCTCTGCCACATGTATGTTTATTGTTGAAACTCTTAATTTGAAATGTTTGTGCCCTGTTCATCGGAGAAGCATGCAATCTCCAATTGCACCCACCATCATCTTTGTGCCAATACTTACAGCACACAGTTATCCTATTGCTCTCATGTTTTTTATAAACAACTTGATGCCAAGGAAAGTGGGTTCGTACTTACGTGGAGGTGCCACAAAGGCTGCAGTCCGTGTCAGCTTCCAAGTATGCAAAGTGAGAGACAACAAGGACGGAGTAAGGGCTGAGAGCAAGGCTTCCCAGACATGCCGTGAGGAATGGCAGTGCTGCGAAGGCAAAGCTAAGACGAACAGGGCCGGCAATCGATAGTCCAAGTCAGGGTCCAATGTTACGATCTTAAGTTATGTCCAATTTTGTGTTTCTCTCTCTAGAATCCAAGAGCTCTCCAATTCTAGAGTGAGAAAGTGATTTTTGTGAGAATGAAGAAGAAGTCCCTTTTTGAGTTGTAAAGTTCACTATTTATAGGAAACAATGTGCTTATGTCATAAAGTGCCACATGTCGTCCCCTGGGAGTGACACGTCACCAGGGGGTCCTGAAATACCGGTTCTCCGTTGGACTGCCAATTCCCAAATTCGCGTTGCCTGCCTCGCATAGCGTCGCTCTACATGTCTGAGAAGACTGACCATACCATGACGGCATGATCAGAGTAAACTCGTTGCCCCAGCCACCAATCCAAGCCCTTACTGAATCCCACGAGGTGCGTCAAAAGATGCGCAGAGAACCTAACAGTGGTGAGGGTTACCCCTGTAGCCAACTTCCAGGCGGACTAGGCGCGATGCCCTCTGCTCCCGTCCCGGAGTGACCCGGGGGTCATTGCCCTGGTGGTGTCCACGATTAATGGTAACATGAGCGGACATGGTCGCAGCTCAGTGCTCCGAGTCCGTGGCGAGGGGTCCTCGTGCCGGAGCCCCCTATGACTGTGACAGCGATGGCTATGAGGTTGTGAGCCCATCCCGGTATGGGGGCCGAAGCCCCCTTGTGATTAAGACGGCGATGGCTATAAGGTTGTGAGCCCATCCCGGTAGCGTGCAACATGATTGTGGCGCATGAACGCGGTGCCTATAGCACGAGATAATACCTGGTGCCTGGGGCACGTGTTGTGAAAGTGGTGCGGCGACGATCGTCGGGAAGCAACACTTGGTGCCGGGGCACGTATCATGAGAATGGCGCAAGGGCGCGACGACGAACGTCACGGAGCAATATTTGGTGCCGGGGCACGTATCATGAGAATGGCGCAAGGGCGCGACGATGAACGTCGCGGAGCAATATTTGGTGTCGGGGCACGTATCCTAAGAATGGCGCATGGGCTCGCGTCGGGTGTCCCGAAGACAGGATGTGAGCTAAGTGTACCTGTCATAACAAGATAATGAATGTAACATGTAGTAATGACAAAGTTGGGGAGTGATGGTATGTGGTTGTCAACGACGGGTTGTTCGTTGGTGGCATGTGACTTTGGGTGACGGGCATCGCGGGAGCGGTGCGTGATCATGGGCGTCGGACGAGAGACGTCACAGAGTTGACTTATGAACGTTCGTAAACATCACGGAGGTGCAAAGACTCGAGAAAATAAGTATGCGGGAAATGGGTGAACCACCGGGGGAAAGTGGCCAAGGCCGACCCCCTGGGGTTGGCCAAGGCCAAATGGCCAACTCTCATGAAGGAGCCCAGGGCCACTCCCCCCTCTTGGTGAACTTTGGGCGCACCGACGGTAGGTGTTTTGATAGGCAAATACAAATCCAAAAGTTGCATCATAACGAGTATGTCGACGCGAATCGTACCTACATGACGAACGAGATGTCAAAGTCACGTGCAAAGCGTATGAAGCGAAAAAAGTGCGAAAAAAGGGGTTGCGCGGAGGGGTGAACCACCGGGGGAAAGTGGCCAAGGCCAAGCCCCCTAGGAGGCCGAGGCCGACCCCTATGGCCTGGGGAAGGCCGAGGCTGACCCCCTAGGGTTGGCCAAGGCCATTTGGCCATCTTCCATTTTCGGAGCCCAAGGTCACTTCTCCTTTTGCGAACTTCAGGCGCGCCGACGGTAGGTGTTTTGATGGGAAAATACAAATCTGAAAGTTGCATCATGACGAGTGTGTTGACGCGAATCGTACCTACACGACGAACGAGATGTCAAAGTCACGCGCAAAGCGTACGAAGCGAAAAAAGTACGAAAAAGGGGTTGCGCGGAGGGGTGAACCACCGGGGGAAAGTGGCCAAGGCCAAGCCCCCCAGGAGGCCGAGGCCGACCCCTATGGCCTGGGGAAGGCCGAGGCAGACCCCCTGGGGTTGGCCAAGGCCATTTGCCCATCTTCCATTTTCGGAGCCCAATGTCACTTCTCCTTTTGCGAACTTCGTGCGCGCCGTCGGTAGGTGTTTTGACAAGTAATGACAAATCTGGAAGTTGCGTTATGACGAGCGCGTTGCCAAGAATCGTACCCATATAGCGATTAAGGTGCCAAGGTTACGAACGGAGCATGCAAGGGGAAAAAAGTGCGAAAAAGGGGTATGCTGGAAAGGGGTGAACCACCGGGGGAAAGTGGCCAAGGCCAAGCCCCCCAGGAGGCCGAGGCCAACCCCTATGGCCTGGGGAAGGCCGAGGCCGACCCCCTGGGGTTGGCCAAGGCCATTTGCCCCTTGACCCCGTTTCTCCAAATGTGTCGTCGGCCGATGTTTTTTATGAAAAGGTGTTCGGATGGTCTTGGCGTTACGAACGTGCTAGCGTTTAGTGACGTTGACGCGAAAATAAGATGTCTAAGTTGCACGAAGTGCGCGAAACGAGAAAAACACGTGTCTCGGGTGCACGGGCGCTGACCGGTTTGATGCGTTGGAAAATTGACCGTTGACAATGTTGACGTGTTTGCATGAAATGGGACCCCTATTGGGCCCTTGGGTATGACCAGAATAGGTTGAGAACACAACTTCATAACCTCTCTTCACACTCCACTCCTTCATAGCCTTCCTAAATATTTGTGAATTTGCAAACTCCATTCCCAAAACCAGATTTGGTCATTCATGACCTCTAAACCCTGTTTCTTCATTGAACTCTGGATATTTAGGCCCCTGTTCATTTTCAGTTTCCTCACTTCCTGAACTCCTAAGTTCATCTTCATTATCACCATCATTATACCACTGCCCTTCCCCTACATTTACATTAACTGTAGGGACCTGTTCTTCAACACAGTCATTAAAAATGTCATCATCCTGAGGCCCTCTTTCTGTCCCTTCACTCAACTCAGGTAAATCAGCTTCAGTAGCTTCAGCAGCCTCAGCAGCTGCAGCTTCAGCAGCCTCAGTAGCCTTAGCAGCTGCAGCTTCATCAGCCTATTCAAATTGTCCATCAGTTGTTTCACCCATGTCATCTGCCTGTGTAACATCCCCATCCCCATCCCCATCCCCAACTTCTATTTCATCTTCATCCCCATTATTATTTTCAATCAGCAATCTGTCCCCAACTATGACATTCCTATCACTACCAACAACTTGTAAATGATCTACCCTCTCCACATATAAAGGAACCATATCAGTGGACTTATAATATTCAAGCATTGACATCACACCACAATCATCAGTTATCAACCTTAAACCTGACCTAAAATCAAGCCTAGGTACTTGGTAATACATCAAACTAGAACTAGGTAAGCCCAAGTCACCTACAATGCCCATTAGCTCCCAATAAGACATAAGGTCTACATCCATGCCATCTAAAACATCTACAACACCACCCTTCTACTCCATATTAGGACCCCCAGTGAAGTAACCTCCATGGTGAATTTTTAAACTAATTGTGTCAAACACAACCATTTCTGTAGATTCAAATAAAACATATTAAAACATATTCCTAATTGACTGTTTATGTTTATTTAATGCCTACTAATTATTTCCTAATTAACATGTGTTTTTAAAGTCTAAGATTTTTCATTTATATCCTTTATCCATCGGGAATTTTGTTTTCTTTGAGGCATCATCCATGTGACCATTAGTTAGGGCAATACTGACTTCTTAGTCAAGCCATTTGTCAAGTGCTAAACCTTCAAATACTCCATTTGTTGTTTTGATGGAGTTTCAAACATGATCCAATATATAACTGTAGAGCACCAGGTCACACATTACAGGCTTATTTGATTCATGTGAAGTCTATGTTTTACTTTTGCAAGTGCACTCATGCTGCTCTTGTTTGAGAAAGTCCCATTCATGTTTTTGGTGTCAGCTTAGGATTCTAGGTTGCAATTGTTGCATGTATTTATAGATCCAGTTCATTAATATGCAAGTATTAAAAATTGTGACTTGCTTAGCTCTTCACTTGATATATTTTCCTAACCTCACCCTTTTTGATATGTGTAGTGTTGTGGCCTCTGTACGTCTACCAGCAAAAGCACCCACTTAACTTGGTTTTCCTTGGGCTCTTTACATCATGCATCAGTCTCACTGTTGGTGTGAGCTGTGCCAATACAAATAGTAGTGTATCTGCATCTTAAAATGTTCCTGGGTGAATTATTTCTTGGCAATAGTATTTTGTAATTATTGTATGGAATGATACTTGATAACTTTGTGCATTAATTTACAGGAAAAATTGTGCTTGAAGCTTTGATCTTGACATCAGCTGTGGTTTCATCTCTCACTGTATACACTTTCTGGGCTTTTAAGAAGGGCAAGGACTTCAGCTATCTATGACCAATTTTGTTCACCAGCCTAAATGTTCTTTTGTTGACTGACTTCAGCTATCTAGGACTCTAGTTATCTAGGTACCTTGCTTATATATACTAATACATTCTAGAGCAACGAAAAGATTGCTCATAATAACTTGCCAGTAATAACTTGCCAGTAATAACTTGCCAGTAATGACTCACATTAGCAAAGGCCTCCATGTAGCCACTAAATTCATTTCAATTACAAATTAATTGATAATTAGTAACAAATATTTTCAATTACAACCTAATTGATAATTTGTAAGTAATATTTTCGATTTAATTGAAGTTTTGCCCTAATTGTTAATCATTTGCCCTAATTTTGCCCTAAAGTTACTTCATAATTTGACCCTTTCCTAATTTTGCCCTAATTTTACTATCTATATTATATAGCTACTTTACATGAGATCGTTCATAGTGATCGATTAATCAAACCCAGAAAATTGATCAAACCCATTAGAATCAATCGGTAATCATTAAATAACAATCATAACCGAAAGTGAACCATTAATCAAAGTTAAAACCCATTAGAAAATTGAGATTGTGCATAGTGGTCCCAAGATTTACATTATTTTACATACTGAGGGACCACATGAGCACTGACTTCGTGCATTAGTTACCATAAAGGAAAAAAATAACCCTAACTTTGTGCAAACAGAGTGCATGCATGGCAAGAATGTGGCGCAAAATATAATCATCAACCCTAAACCAAAATATAATCAGCATAGATCTAACAAAAACCCTAATTTTTTAAAGCCAATCCAATCAATATCGGGTAAACCAAATAAATATGGGGTAGAGACATATAGATCGTAGAAAACATACTTTTAGATGATGGGTATTAAGAAAGAACATACATTTACGTAGAATCGCACCACAGAAGCACCGTTGCAGCTGAAGATCGCAACGGTTTAGCAGATCGACACGATTTCCAAGTTGTTCCTCTCTTCGTTCAGTAGATCGGCGACGCATATGGGGATGAACATAGAAGATTGCACGGGTTTGGGCATGCTTCCCAAAAAACTTTGAGAGGGAAAGATGAAATGGGAGAAAGCAGAGAGAGATTGCACGGGTTTGGGGATGAACAGAGAAGACCGCAACGGTTTAGCAGATCGGCAAGATTTCCAAGTTGTTCCTCTCTTCGTTCAGTAGATCGGCGACCCGACGCATATGGGGATTAACAGAGAAGATTACACGGGTTTGGGCATGCTTCCCGAAAAATTGAAGGTTCTATGGAATGATAAAAATGGCATTTTACAAAGATCTGTTACGGTCAATTAACTGTGCCCATTTTCTTAAACTGTGGAGGGATTTAGTGTTTAAATTTTAAGTGGAGGGAGGCAAAACGCACAACGTGTAAAGTAGAGAGGGGCAAAACGCACAACGTGTAAAGTAGAGGGAGTCATTCCCTATTTTCCCCTTAATATAAAGAATAAAATTTGAAACTTTAGAGAATTAAAAAAAAAGAGGAAATGAAATTCGAAAAAGAAAACAACGAAAAAAAAGAGAGAGAGAGAAGAAGAGAACGGTGAACAGTAACCATGAAACCACAAAGAAGAAAAGAAACAGGGGCTTGCGTAGGGGAAAATTGACCAGAAAAATCAGAGAGTGAAAGAGAGATCGGAGAGGGATTCCAAAGGTAATCTCGCTGCCTCAGTAGTGTGTGTGTGATTTAGTGTCTGAGTTTGGGGTAAGTCACTTACCCCAAACTCACTTACCGTAAGTGGTTTTTTCTTCAGTTGTGTTCGTACTGTGCAGTGAGTGTGCGTTGAGGACAGTGGGTGTATTTTTGCGTTCACGAATAATTTGTAGCTCAGGTAGGTGTAAAAGGTGGGTTTGCCGTATTTGGTAGTGTGTGTTGATGTGTATTCCGTGTGTGAGGTGAGTGTGTGAGTGTGTAACTGTGTGTGTTCAAGTGACTGTGTGTGTGTGTTCTTCGGGTTGTTGTGTGTATAATTGTGTGAATAAGTGCGTGTTAGGTGTATAGATGTGTGTTAGTGAGAGTGGGGCATGGATTGAGGTGGTTTTGTGCGAGTAGAAGGTGTGTGGTGAGTTTTAGTAGTAGTGTGTGAGGGGGAATGGGCCTCGACAGAGCAAGGAAGAAGCGAAGTGTGTGTGAGTAATGTGAAGGGAAAATTGCAAAAACCACCCTCGTGGTTTGAGCCATTTGCAAAAAGACCCCTGTAGTTACAAAAGTTGCAAAGATACACCTGTGGTCGCAAAAGTGTTGCAACCGTCAAAAAAATCGTTCAAACTAACGGCAACAGTGCGTTTGGCAGAGATTAATTTAACGAAATGACTAAGTTGCCCTCTATTTCTTCTTCTCTTCCCAAACCCTAATTTTCTTTCCTACTCTAATCACCTAAACCCTAACCACCGCCACCTCCTGCTCCACCAAATCGCCTGCTGCCATCAGCCCCTCAAGCCAAAACCCTAACCGCTCTCACCAAGCCCCATCCACCACCACCCTTCATTTCTGCCACCACCCAACCTTGTGCGTCTATGCTGTCGCAGCCCCGTCACCGTGCGCCGTCGATGTAAGCCCTTCACAATCCCGCCGCCACCATTCTGTTTGCCGGCCACAACCGGCGCCACCATCAGCCCCACCCAATCCCGATGCCGCCATCACCGCCCAAACTTATCGCACAAAAATTCGCACAAGCTAAGATTAATTTTGGTGCAACGCCGACAATTCGAACCATAATCGCACAAACTAAGATCTAGGTTTTCAAATTGCAATGTGCAATTGAAACCCTAGATCTGACTTTGTGCAATTCGGGTAAATCAGATCTGGGCTTAGATCTAGGGTTTCACAAACTTTGATGTTGTTGATTTGCCGAAATTGCACAAACTTAGATCTAGGGTTTCAATCGCACCTTGCGATTGAAACCTTAGATCTAAGTATGTGCGATTTGATGAGGCAGTGGCGGCGACGGGTTTCGATGAGGCAGGTAGCAACGGGGCGGTCGTGGGTAAGGCAGGTGGCAGACGGGGTAGGGTGATGGAGGCAGTGGCGGCGACGGGTTTCGATTAGGCGGAGTTGTGGTAGTGATGAGAGAGATCTGCTTCGGCTTGTGGACACGGCAGACATGGCTGGGTGATGGTGGTAGGGGCGGCGTGGCTGTGAGAGAGAGAGGGCTTGGGCTTGTGTCCATGAATGGCATGCTGGAGTGGCGACGGTGTGGCTAGGGTGGTCTCTGCTGGAGACTTTTGTTGGCAGGGGTATTTTGGACAATATTTTTATTTCGTTACGAAAACCGTTGGTTGCAACACTTTTGCGACCACATGTGTATCTTTGCAACTTTTGTAGCTAAAGGGGTCTTTTTGCAAATGGCTCAAACCACGAGGGTGGTTTTTGCAATTTTCCCTAATGTGAAACACTATGTGTAGTGTTTCGATTATGAACAGTAGTTGTAAGTGTCACTAAAAGTAGAAAACCAATTAATTAGGTTTAATCCAAATTTTATAAATAGCTAGGGTCATAACTTGACAAAATGCAAAACTGGAACCCCCGTTATTTTTACGAGACGTACGCCCTGAAAGTTTTTGGGAATTTTTGGGGTCCGCGAAGAATGCTAAATTTAGGGAAATTATCGAATTATTTAGCATAGCAAGCCAAGCTATTTTAACCCAAAATTTTTATGGAAACCCTAGGTTACTGATATATTTCACCTTATAATTTTTTTTTACCATTCTGAGGCCGATATGTATTTTTAGCCGAACCGGCTTTTTAGCACTCGGTCTGGACACCGGTTTCTAAAATAGTTTTATCCCAAAAATGACTTCAGGATACTAAAAATAGTGTTTTAAGATATTTTTTGAGATTTTTTTAGTACCGGAAACCCCCAGGGGTATTTTGGTAATTTACCACCTGAGGTTTTTTTTTTGGTAATTTTACCCATAAATGGTATTTTTGAGTAAATTTACATACGGTAAGGATATTTTAGTGATGTTGCTTACGGAAAGGTCATTTTGATGATTTAAGTGTAAGGGGGGTATTTTGGTCATTTACCACTTGAAGGGGTATTTTAGTAATTTTACCTGTAAAATGTATTTTTGCATAGATTCACATACGAGAAGGTTATTTTAGTAATTCTACTTGCGGGAAGGCCGTTTGGGTGATTTAAGTCTGAGAGGGCATTTTGATAATTTTACGCTTAAGGGAATTTTGGGTAATTTTACATACGCGATGAAGGAGGTTCATTTTAGGCGTATGTGTGAGTCGGTATTAAGTTATAATATTGTACTGTATGCTATGTCCTGGTGATTTGATTATCTCATTTAGGTTAAAGGTAAAGACTTTCGGTTAGGATAATTTAGTTGCGGATCCATGTAAGGGATTATATCTTAACCCTGGGTAACGATTTTCGTCCGAACCCTTGTTTTGATAACTCGAACTCGTAAGTACTCATTTGATCTACTTATGGCTAATACTGAACTCTGAATTATGTATTGATATCAGCATGTTATTGCCCAGAAAACCTTAATGTTGAACCTGATTTGATTATTTGGAAATCTTGTGATGCTCGCGATGTATTGCATTCTGAGCAAATTTGATAATTTTTGTATTCGTTCTTCCGAATTGTTATGCCTAAATTCGATAATTATTCGCAATCGTTTTGCTGTTTATTTGTGATTTTCTTCTGAAATTTTGAATGATGACTTATTTCGGTTTGTTATGGTTACTGAAATCCGATCTGATTTTGGTGAATTGAGCTTATGTTAATGCTCATTGATATTGTTGATTTTTATGTGTTGACCTGAGTATCCATTCTGTGGGGAGGCGGTATAAGGTTGGTCTGAATCCTGCATGAAACGCAGGCTAGTACCCAGTGAGGCTAGTAATTACTTAGGTACATCATGCATGTGTACACCATGTTAGCTTTGCCGAATGGCATTGCAATCGCCCATGATCAAGGTTGATTTTTTATTTTATCTGCTCTGTATATTGACGTGACTGTTACGAAAATGACTGGAAAGTATTATCTGAAATAATTTGTGTTTGTGTTGAAATCCTTGAGAGATCTTCATTGTATTTTGGAAAGAACTGTCTCATATGATCTGTGTGCGTTTTGAAATCCTTTGGAAAACCATCATCGTATTATGGAATGATGGCTTTGAAGATGATATTTTATTGATCATTCTGGAACCCATCATGATTATTATTGTTTAATTTGGTATCTATTTCTGATGAATTTTGATCTTTTTGGAAATCATTGAGTTTTTGACCGTTTGAAGTATTCTGGAAATTTTCGTTGGTTGGATTCTTTGGAATCGTTTTGTAATTCTTTTGTTAGTCTTTATACGACCTTACTGAGCTCTCAAAAGCTCACCCTTTCGTTTGATTCGCTTCTGCTGGTGATGGTCAGCTGTAGAATGCTCGGGAATGGGTTTAAAGTTTGAGTGAGATTCCGATGAGCCCATCACCACGGTATAGTAAGACCCCTGCGCGGATCGGTACTGGTATTTATTTTTAGGAATTTGAATTGCGAAGGACCTAAGCTGTAATAGTTTAAGTTAAACAGTTTGTAATCTAGTACTTTAAGAAATCTGGGTTGATGCTGAATTAGATGATTTAGAATATGTGTTAGTGAACAAGTTTGACAGGTTTGATGTGATCCGGTAGGTTAACATCCCAGGAGTTTAGGGCGACGGAGCTCCAGATTTTCAAGGATGTTACACACACCTAAGGCGCAAAGGGTCCCTGAAGCTTAGGCGCAAGGCGCAGGCGCATGCGCGCGCCTTTTCGAAATGAGGCGCAAATGTATTTAAATAAGTCTTCTTATAGTATAAAGAAGACTTCTTTTAATGTTTCTTACAAGTTCAGTTTTTCTAAAATTCGTTTTAAGTATTTAAAATTCGTATTAAATTCTGAAACAATTATAGTAATGTTCTTATAGTATAAAGAAGACTTCTTTTAAGTTTCATGAATTTTGGAGTTGAATTGGTACCTTTATCCGTATCGCATTTGATTAAACAAAACATATCATTTTAGAATGGTTTCGATGTTTTCTAAATTCTGGTTTCAATTTTATATTTTCCTTATATATTATAAATCTATTATAAAAATTATGAGACTTTGATTTGAGTTAGAAATATTAATGACTATTTTTTTAGTTTTTCTTGTATTTAAAGAATTATTTTAATTTAAAAATTCAAAAAATTCTTGTTTTATACTTTTATAATAATTTAAGCTCTAAAAGTATTTCATAAGGATTAACTATGAATTTTGGCAAATCTTAATGCCTTATAGAGTGTGAAGAGTTTTCTGTTAAGTTTTTGACTGTACGTGGAACCAGTTACGATTTGGGTTGAATCGAGAGTATCAGAGTGAGCAACATTTAAGCAATTATTGTTGGACTCATAGTATTAAGATGTTAGATTTATTTTGATAGTGAAATTACTTAATTTAGGTTAATTCAATGATTTTTTAACAAGGTTGATTAGCAGCGCGTAACTTGGATCGAGGTAAGGAATTTCATCTGAAGCCTACTTCATCGCTCTGAATTAAAATGTTTTATTATAACAGTTTTACAAATTTCAGTGAACTCTGATTGTATAATTGTTATTAAAATGTAAGGGATTCTATTCGAAACCCCATTTCATCACTTATATGGGTAAAAAGTATTACACGTAAGATGGTAACACATGTCACCATCTGATAACATCAGAACCATGAATAAATGAGAAGTTGAGGCTATTCATCTTCCCCATTGTTTCCACCATCCATTATGGTGGTAACCCCCAAATTCATGGGGAGTAATTATTCATTAACATAGATAACCTCCTATTAATCTGATAACTCCCCAATTAGGAGGGAATTAACTAACCACTAATGGGAGACCCTATGAAAGGAAAATTCGGGAATGAAGAATGGTAAGTGATTTACAATTACAGTCAGATTAAATACATCTTGAGTTTACTCTAACTTAAGCATCGGAGATTTCCTGCCGGAAATCTCTCCGGCGAGTCACCGGTGTTATCTCTTTGTTGTGCAGGTCTATTCACGAATCAAGTTCCGGATTTTATCCACAACATTTTTGGCGCCATCCGTGGGACCCAAAATTTATGAATAGACCATGTCTCAAACTCCAACACCACCGACTCAGCAAGGTGGGGCAACTCCACCAATTTTTCCCTTGCTACCAATCCGCGATCCACTTCGTGGGGGAGCTGCATCTCCATCCTCTAGTCGCGGCAAAAAGGTCGCAACAGCTACTACCGTAGCACGAACCACCACAGTTGCAGCACCTATAATTCTTGCAGTAATATCGGATGTTGTCACGACAACGTCAACACCCGTAACGGTAACTCAGCCCGCTGTGACAATCGTTCATCCCTCCGTAAACACTGTCCTTCCTCCGCTCCAAGCTATCAACGTATCCGCACCTACCACAGCGTTACCAGTCATGAGCAGCCAAGCTGACTTGATGGCCGTTCTTCAGGCTATGCAACAGTCCATCGAACGGTTATAAGCCGCTGTGGGCAATCCACATCCGCAATCAGAACCTCCAAACGAGCAACATGTAACTGGTGCGCAGAGGCAGCCAGTTAAACACCGATTGAATTTCCATGAAAGACCAGGAACCTCAAAGAATCCAGAGCGAATACAAGTAGAAGATGGTCCATTCGACGATGAACGGCGCAACCCGAGATCTAGGAGACAAGAAGAAAGCTCTTATGAAGCTCATTATACCAGAAGGGACTCTTATTATAACCCTGGTGAGCATCGTGCCGAACGATACACCAGCGCCCCAGTCATAGTTGGACGACCATTCACAGAAGAGGTTGATCACTTTCCTACGCCACAGAGCTTCAAGATGCCTCCCTGTGAATCATACGATGGCACTGTAGACCCAATGGAGCACTTAGCTCGTTTCACTTCTGGCATGAACATGCACTTAGTCCCTGATCAAATTATGTGCCGAGCATTCCCGGTAACCCTGAAAGGAGCTGCACACGTATGGTTTCAACATCTCATATCCCGCTCTATCTCATGTTGGGCCCAGTTGGCAGAATCCTTCCGCAGCAACTTCTTAACAAGTCGGATACAAAGGAAAAACTCTTCGGCCCTTTTCTGTATCGTTCAAGGACCCAAGGAGTTTTTGAAATCCTACTACGCTCGCTTCAACTCCGAAAAACTCCTCATCGACCACTTAGATCCAGGAGTAACGTTTACAGCAATGGCTAGAGGAGTGAGACCAAGCTCACCCTTACATTTCTCGCTAAACAAGCGTCCGCCAGAAAACATGTCGGACCTCCTTGACAGGGTGGAAAAGTATCTTCGGGCCGAAGAAGATTCAATAACCTCGCAGCACGAAAAAGCGCACGCTGGGCACAAAAGACAAGATCGTCCTGAAGGGGGGAATCCAAGCGAAGCCAAACACTCGAGAGCAACGCTCCCCAAGTCATTTACCCCACTCAATACTTCTCGGGGGCACATCCTAAACCAGATCAGGAGCCAAAGCATCCTCAAATGGCCAAAACCTATGAGAGGACCGGCTGAAAAGAGAGACTTCTAACTATATTGTCACTTCCATTAAGATCACAGACATACAACCGATGAATGCAAGGTGCTTCAGCGAGAGATTGAAAATCTCATAGCCAAAGGGCATCTCAAACAATTCATCAAAAACAATGATCTACAGCAAAGTGGAAGAAGAAATCAGCAGAGAACAGAGGAGACACTGCCAAAGGATCCCCCCCAGTGATAAACACCATTTCTGGAGGACCGAGCGCTGAAGAACTGTCTAGCTCTTCTCGAAAGGCCTACGCTCGGCAAGTTAATTTAACGCAAGGACCAGCGAAGCGGCCGAGAGCATCCACCTCTTTGGAGTTCAACGACGCAGATCTTGACGGAATAAGCCTGCCACACGATGACGATCTAGTCATCACGCTGCGCATAGATGCTTTCCAAGTTAAGCGCATCTTGGTCGACACAGGAAGTTCAGCTGATATTATCTTCGAAGATGCATTCAATCAGATGGGGATTTCTGACGATAGGATAAAGCCAATATCTTCTCCTTTATATGGCTTTACAGGTGCCTCTGCTCCAGTGAGAGGAATCGTTTCTCTCACTGTCATCGTAGGGAAAACACCTCGACAGGCAGTACATACACTTGATTTCCTCATTGCCAAGGTCAGGTCGTCGTATAACGGGATTTTGGGCCGCACAGGTCTTAACAAGCTACAAGCAGTAGCTTCAACCTAACACCTTGTCATGAAATTTCTCACCCCAGTAGGGATTGGCTTCGTAAAAGGCGATCAGACCCTTGCTCGAAGGTGCTACGTAGCTTCTTGTAGAGCTGAAGAGACCCTGTCGATCGATGATCAGCGCGATGAGAATGCACTAAGGCGCGCAGAGCCTGTAGAAGCTCTTATCTCTATACCAATCGTAGAAGGAGATACTGAACGAAAAGTAAGGATTGGCTCTATGCTAGAGCCAACAATTCGAGAACAGTTAATCTCATTCCTTCGATCCAACATGGACATCTTCGCGTGGAGTGCGGCAGACATGCCAGGTATAGACCCATCCGAGATCACACATCGACTTTCAGCCAATCCCGCGTGCAAACCCATTAAACAGAAGAAGCGACCCTTCGCACCAGAGCGACAAGTGATAATCAAGAAGGAGGTTGGTAAACTCCTAGATGCTGGCTTCATCCAAGAAATCAACTACCCCGACTGGGTAGCCAACGTCGTCATGGTGCCAAAGGGTGGAACGGGCAAGTGGAGGATTTGTATCGACTACACCGATCTGAACAGAGCCTGCCCGAAAGATAGTTACCCGCTGTTGCGCATTGACACGCTGATTGATGCCACGTCAGGTCATTAACTCCTCAGCTTCATGGATGCATTCTTCGGCTACAACCAAATTCGCATGCACGAAGACGACATAGCCAAGACAGCTTTCGTCGCAGATTAAGGCCTGTTCTGCTATAAGGTCATGCCCTTCGGATTAAAGAATGCGGGCGCTACTTACCAAAGGTTGGTTGACAAAATCTTCAAACCCCTCATAGGGAGAAGCATGGAAGTCTATGTAGACGACGTGCTCGTCAAAAGCCTTCGAGCTGAAGAGCACATAGTCGACCTTCAATAATGCTTTAATCTCCTTCGAGAATTTCGTATGTGCCTTAATCCCACTAAGTGCGCCTTTGGGGTCTCATCTGGTAAATTTCTCGGGTTTAAGGTCTCAGAAAGGGGAATTGAAAGTAACCCTGAGAAAATTAAAGCCATCCAGGAAATGATCGCACCAAGGCGTGTCAAGGAAATACAGATCCTGACAGGATGAATTGCTGCCCTTAGCAGGTTTCTCTCTAAATCTGCCGAACGCTGCTTGCCATTCTTCAAGGCATTAAAGAATATAAAAAATTTCGAATGGATGGCTGAGTGTCAAGCCTACTTTGATATATTGAAGGAATACCTAGCATCGCCGCCACTTCTCTCCAAACCTGTCATGGGAGAAGATCTTTTCCTCTACTTGGCCGTTGCTGAATCTGTGGTCAGCGCGGTCCTAGTCTGAGAACAAGATGGTCAGCAGCTCCCCACATACTATGTGAGCAAGGTTCTTCAGGGAGCCGAGCAAAGGTATCCTAATGCGGAGAAGTTGGCATTTGCCTTGCTAACCGTCGCAAGAAAGCTTCGACCGCATTTTCAGTCTCACACAATAACTGTGCTCACCGACCAACCGCTTAGACGGATATTACACAGACCAGACCTTTCCGGTCATCTCGTTCCCTGGTCGGTCGAGTTAGGCGAGTTCGACATATACTATAGACCTCGACCTTCAATCAAAGGGCAAGCCTTGGCCGATTTCATAGTCGAGTGTACACTTCCCATTGAAGCCGAAGAGCCTATCCTTGAGGTCGAAGAGCCTCTCCTCCCCGCCCAAACTGGGCTGTTTACATGGACGCTCTATGTTGATGGATCATCAAACGTAAGCGGAAATGGAGCTGGGTTGATCCTCAATGGGCCGGATGGCCTAATCATAGAGTACGCTCTTCGCTTCGACTTTCAGGCTTCCAACAATGAAGTAGAATATGAAGCCTTGGTGGCAGGCATGCATCTGGCACGTGCAATGCGCGCGACGTCTCTCCATGCTTTCAGCGACTCTGCGCTCGTCGTGAAGCAGATGTCAGGCGAATATGAAGCAAAAGACCCAAAGATGGCCGATTACTTGCGTAAAGCGAAAGAAATTGCGAAAACATTCACCCTATTCAAGATTACGTAAATTTGTAGAGAAGACAATACTTCCACAGACGCACTCTCAAGGTTGGCCTCTGACCCGTCAGGTTTCGACCGCACAATCCATCTGGAACTCTTGCATGAACTGAGCATCGCTGCAAAGGAAGTCATGCAAACTGGGCATGAGCCATCATGGATTGATCCCATCAAGGCCTACCTTCAGGATGGCACACTACCTGCCGATCGGAAGCAAGCCAGGAACATTATCCATCGCTCGGCTCTGTACGCTATTGTGGAAGATGTGTCATACAAACGATCTTTCACTCTTCCTTACCTTCGTTGTCTCACCCCAACAGAATCCGACTATGCCCTGCGGGAAGTCCATGAAGGCATATGCAGACAACACTTAGGAGGACATGCTCTAGCGCGCAAAGTTCTCCGCCAAGGATATTACTGGCCGACCATGCACCATGATGCCTTGGACTATACGAAGAAGTGCGATGCTTGCCAGCGTTTCTCCTCGATCCCCAGACAATCACCAAGTCCTCTATCATCGTTAAGCAGCCTCATACCATTCACAATGTGGGGAATGGACATCATGGGCCCTTTCCCTATGGCTACAGGTCAACGCCGATTTGTAATTGTGGCAGTGGACTACTTCACTAAGTGGGTTGAAGCCGAGGCCCTGGCTACAATCTCTGAAAAGAAATGCGAAGATTTCTTTTGGCGCGCCGTGATTTGTCGCTTTGGAATCCCGCGCGTGCTTGTCACTGACAATGGGAAACAGTTCGACAACCCCACCTTTCGAACGTTTTGTGCCAACTTAAGCATTGAGCAATGCTTTACTTCTGTGGCGCACCCACAAACGAATGGGCAGACTGAAGTTACGAATCGTACTCTTCTCCAAGGGATAAAGAAAAAGCTGGATGGAGCCAAAGGACTATGGGTAGACGAATTACCCAAAATCCTCTGGCTTACAATACGACGACGAGAACCTCTACGGGCGAGACTCCTTTCAGTTTATCATTTGGGACAGACGCCCTCATTCCGGTTGAGGTAGGGTTGCCGTCCCTTCGGCTAACAACCCACGACCCTGTCCAAAATGAGGAAGATCTCCGAGCTAGCCTTGACCTCCTTGACGAGCGTCGTGAACAAGCCGCAGTGCGCCTTGCAGCCTACAAACATCGGGTATCCAAATTTTATGACCAGAAAGTCTAACATCGCGCGTTTCGAGTAGGCGACCTCGTCTTGCGCCGTATCGAAGCTTCAGCTCCACGTGAGGCGGTTGGCAAGTTAGCAACAAACTGGGAAGGTCCTTATAGAGTGATCAAGCTCGCAGGCCCGGGCACCTATCACTTAGAGCACATCGATGGAAAAGCCATACTGCGCACGTGGAATGCAGCGAACTTGAGGCGCTACTATGCATGAACAAGACCGAAGGGGCCCTTACCGCCTCTGATTGCTTTTGCTCTTGTTCATTAGATCTTGCTCATGCTTTAGATTGTTCCTTTTTAAGAATTTGAGACTTTACAGCTTTACACAGCCCAGTAGTCTTTAGTTTGTTCTTTTCTAAGTCGGCTCTACGGCTTTGTGCAGCCTAGCAGCCCAAAGTTCTTTTCCATTTTTCTTGGACTTGCCTCAGCCATTAATATATCTTTCTTCATCATAAATGGAAAAATGTTTCACACTTTTGCAAGCAAGAATGCCAAATTAGTCATAAATAGAACCTCGATGCTTGGAATAAAAGAAGTTGAGTTTACACATCAAAGCCCAGAGGCAGCAAAATGGATCTCAAAAGAAAATACAAAGACTAAATCTAATAGACAAAGCAAAGCCTAAGTCTAATCATCCTGCTCAGCGACATCGCTGGGTACTTCTACCTCTTGGGAGCAACCTTCAGCCAGAGCCAATTGCGGCCTTGAAACAGCCATAGACGCCGACCCCGAAGCACCTACACTGCGACTCACAGAAGGGCTAGTGAGCGCGCGGGAACTGGCAGCTTTCTTGCGTTCAACCTCTTCGGCCCGACGCTCGGTCTCTGAAGAAACCTCTCGGGCGAACTTGTGCTCATAAATGCTCATGTCAAGGTCAGGATAACCCTTGGAGACATCATTCTTGCACACGTTGTAGCCGTGCACAAATGCCTATTTGGAGTCACGGAGACACTGATCCAGAAAAACCTTGGACCTCTTGAACAGTTGCACAGCCTGAAATCCCACCGTGGACTTCTCAGCCTCCAAGTCCCCAATCCTAGTAGTAAGCTCGGTGTTGGACAGTTCCAAACGCTCTACCTTGTTACCCAAGTCTTCATCTTTCTTCTCAGCCTCCCTACGAAAGTTGTTCTCAATCATTACTCTCTTCTTCTCCTCGTCCAAAACCTTGTTTGCAACAATTAGCTTCTCGGCGCCAATCTGCACTTGCGCCATAGCCTATACAACAAAGAGTTAGAATGAAAACACAAAACTCTCAAAAAGAAAAAAGAGAGAAGAAGTAAACCTGTGACATTAACTGGACCATCCCATTAGCCGTCTCCGTGACTCCATAGCCAGACAACGTCTTCCTATCCATGGAAATGATTGCATGGCTAGACCAATCCCATGTCGTTCGGGGAGACTTGAACACAGACTCATCAATGGATACTCCCCAGGCAGGATGATGCGGAGTATCAGGACGAACAGAGGATGATGTGGCTCTACTCCCAGCCTTACTTAAGACTTTTCGCTTCTTGGAAGCCTCCTTAGACTTGTCCACGGAACTCAAACCCAAGACAAAGTTCTCAGTTTGAGTCTCCGTCACCTTCGGCTGAGATCTAGAAACCAAAGCACCAAAGTCCAGATCTTGCATCTCCTCTTCCTCGACCCCATGAATCGAAGCTAGTTCGTCAGGGATTATGTTCCCCAAAATTCCTTGGACGTTGAACAGTGGTGGATCCCCTTGCGCTCGTGACGACATGTTTTCTGCATACAAAACAAAAGTAAGATTACCATTCACGATTAGACAAACTCAAGGTTTGGTAAGAGCTTTACCAGGATCATTTTTGCCCTCTTCCTCTTCATCTTCCTCATCAACAAGATCTTGGGGCTCAAGAGAATAGATGATACCGCACTCGCGGAGCTGGTCATTACTCAAAGGACACTTGGACTCTAAAGGCTTAGCCCCCTTAAGCTTCCCAATGTGTTCAAGGTCAGTCTCCGTCAAATCCATCTCTTTTAATTTGTTACAAGCTCTAGTCTCACACTCAGGGAGCCATACATTATTGACTTCACTCATTTGAGACTTAGGCAATCTAACGAACAAAAATATTTCCTTCCAATGGTGATTGGATGATGGAGGATGCAGAAATAGGTTGGCTTTGGCCTTTGAGCGCCGACTCAAAAAGTACCAACCTACTTGCTTAGTTATCGTGCAGATAATAAAAAAACCATCTGAATACTCTAACCCTAGGGTTTAAACCTAGCTTATGGCACTGATAGATAAAGAAACTCATAAAACGCCATGCGTGATGAGAAAATTGGCCGGGCGCAACGCCGTAGACTTTTAAGACTCTGATAAAGAAAGGGTGAAGGGGAACTCTGAAGCCATTGATAAACATGTCCCAATAAACACCAATCTCGTCTAGTGTAGTCATGTTGGCTGATTCATTCTCATCGGGGAGCCTAAGTTTTATAGTCGGCGGAATTTTGCAGCGCTCACGCAGAAGCTTCAAATCGTAAGTACTCAGCTTGCTTCTAAGAGTGTGCGCGTCAAAGGGCTTAAGAGACTGAGTACTTTCCCTTAAGACTTCCCTAGCAGGAACCCCCCTTGACTCTTGGAAAGGGACCAAGGGAACTCCGGTTTCTAAAAACAAAGGATCAAAGGTAGGCTCTATCCTAACACCTTGTACATTATGCTCAGAAACAGTTTCTTCATCCATGTTGGACATAATTTTAGATCAAAACAAGAGATCTCAAAAGAAAATTCGAAAACAAGTTTGAATCTTACTTGGAAAAGAAGAACCTTCGAACTCTTTAAAAATTCTCCTTTGAACAAAGCCTCCAAATAACCTCACCCTCTCTCAACAACACTTTGAAGAAATGAGAAGTTGTGAAAAGGGTAAAAGGTTTCCCCCCTTATATAGAAACGAGAATCTCATCCAACGGATGAGATTTCATGACGGTTGATTTACCCTAGACACGTGGCAGGATCCAGTAAAATGAATGAGGGGCAAAATTACCTGATTACCCCACGACGGTGACTACAAAACATAGCCGAATGGACGAGCTACTTTGGTCCTGGCCTCTGCCGAGTAGACGAACGCATTGGACCGTACGCCTCAACTCGGCCACGCCGAGTAGACGAGCACGTTGAGACGCCTCTATTCGACCACGCTGAGTAGACGAGCACGTTGACACGCCTCTACCCGGCCAAGCCGAGTAGACGAGCACGTTGACACGCCTCTACCCGGCCAAGCCGAGTAGACGAGCACGTTGACACGCCTCTACTCGGCCACGCCGAATAGACGAGCACGTTGATACGCCTCTATTCGGCCACGCGGAGTAGACGAGCCCATTGAGATGCCTCTACTCGGCCAGGCCGGGTAGACGAGCACGTTGAGACACCTCTACTCGGCCAGGCCAGGTAGACGAGCACGTTGAGACGCCTCTACTCGGCCAGGCCGGGTAGACGAGCACGTTGACACGCCTCTACTCAGCCACGCCGGGTAGACGAGCAAGTTGACACGCCTCTATTCGGCCACGCCGGGTAGACGAGCACGTTGAGACGCCTCTACTCGGCCAGGCCGGGTAGACGAGCACGTTGAGCCGCCTCTACTCGGCCACGCCGGGTAGACGAGCACGTTGACACGCCTCTACTCGGCCACGCCGGGTAGACGAGCACGTTGACACGCCTCTACTCGGCCACGCCGGGTAGACGAGCACGTTGACACGCCTCAACTCGACCACGCCGGGTAGACGAGCACGTTGACATGCCTCTACTCGGCCAGGCCGGGTAGACGAGCACGTTGGTACGCCTCTACTCGGCCACGCCGAGTAGACGAGCACGTTTGAGACACCTCTACTCGGCTTGGCCGAGTAGACGAGCACGTTTGACACGCCTCTACTCGGCCGAGTAGATGAGCTACTCCTTATGCCTCTGCTCGGCCAGGCGAGTAGACGAGTAACTCATCATGCCTCTACTCGGCTAAGCCGAGTAGACGAGCTACTCTTTATGCCTCTGCTCGGCCAGGCCGAGTAAACGAGCAACTCATCTTGCCTCTACTCGGCCAAGCCGAGGAGGCAATCCCTTGAAAAGCCTCTACTCGGTTTAGTCGAGTAGACGAGCCTCATGAGGTCTTTACTCAGCCATGAAGAACCACGACTCCAAAAATTCCACATTCTTCCTCGAAAAAGAAAAATGGAATGGGGGGCAAATGATATGGGTAAAAAGTACTACCCGTAAGATGGTAACACATGTCACCATCTGATAACATCATAACCATGAATAAATGAGAAGTTGAGGCTATTCATCTTTCTCATTGTTTCCACCATCCATTATGGTGGTAACCCCCAAATTCATGGGGAGTAATTATTCATTAACATAGTGATGCCAAGGAAAGTGGGTTCGTACTTACGTGGAGGTGCCACAAAGGCTGCAGTCCGAGTCAGCTTCCAAGTATGTTGATGTGAGACACAGCAAGGGTGGAACAAGGCTAGAGACCAAGGGCTTCCCAAACAGAGCTTGAGGGTGGCAGTGCTGCGAGGGCGATGGCGCGGGATGAATACACGATGACAGTCACAGTCCGATGCTTAGGTCCAGAGTCAAGGTCCTGTATGTTTCTTTCTCTAGGATTCTAGAGTGAGAAAGTGAAAATGTGAGAGTGAAGAAGAAGTCTTGAAAATGTCCAACCGTTATCCCCTGTCAAATGAATTCTCAAGACCTCTATTTATAGAGATTGAGATGATGATGTCATTAACCGACACGTGGCGCTCCCTGGGAGTGACACGTCACCAGGGGGTCCACGGGTGCCGGTGCTCCACAGACTGTCGAATCGCATATTCATCCAGCCTGCCCCGCACAGCGTCGCTCTGTCTGTCTGGAAAGACTGGCTCCCACCGCATCGGTGTGGCCAGAGAACCCCCTTGATCTAGCCTCCAATCCAAGCCCTTGCGGAGTCCCACAGGCCTGGCAGCGGTGGGGAAGACCCGACGCCCAACTGCCAGGTGAACTAGGCGCGATGCCCTCCAAAGACCTGCTCCCGTATCGGAGTGACCCGGGGGTCATAGTCCCTAGAGGTACCGACGCAAGCCCCCAGTGCCGGAGCACGTAGGCCAATCACGCAGGCACGCTGACGGAGATAGTGTCCCGGAGGAGTTGCCTATTTCGCAGGCCGAGGTAGCATCCCGGAGGAGCCGTCTACCTGGAGGAAGGGGAGTTGAAGAGCTCCCTGGCAGAGATAGTGTCCCGGAGGAGTCGCCTATCCCCGTGGGTGAGTCCTTGTGCCGGAGCACTCGGAGCGAGTCAAGGTAGCATCCCGGAGGAGCCGTCTACCCGACTGGCCGAGGTAGCATCCCGGAGGAGCCGTCTACCTGGCGGAAGGGGAGTTGAAGAGCTTCCTGGCAGAGATAGTGTCCCGGAGGAGTCGCATATCCCCGCGGATGATGTACACTCCGGAGAGTGGGTTGAAGCATGTTCCATGACCAAGGCAAGGTGCGCATGGTGTGATGAATGAGTGTGGTGCCCGTGGGCATGATGATATGATTGTGACGCATGGACGCGATGAAGTGAGTAAGGTGTCAGGGGCACGTCTGTGTTAGTGGCGTGGCGCATGGGCGCGACGGAGTGCGTGAGGTGCCGGGGGCACGTTTGTGTCAATGATGGCTCATCAGCGACGCGACGGAGTGTTGGAGTGTGACGCCCGAATGTCGGTGACGGGGGTCACGGAGACGACGTCCGGGCGACGGACGATGAGCGTCGTGGAGTTGGCGCGCGGGCGCGGGCGACGTCCGGACGACGGGCGACGTCCGGACGACGGGCGACGTCCGGACGACGGGCGACGGGGTCGCGGAGTTGTGTCCGGGCGACGGGGGTCGCGGAGGATGCAAGGCCTCTTGAAGAGAAGTGAAGGTGCTAAGGATGGAGGCCAAAGGCCAACCCTTGGGGGAAGGCCAAGGCCAACCCATAGGGGGAGGCCAAGGCCAACCCCAAGGGAAGGCCGAGGCCGACCCCAAGGGGGAGGCCGGGGCCGACCCCAAGGGGAAGGCCAAGGCCGAGGCCGACCCCAAGGGGAAGGCCAAGGCCAACCTCCTTGGGCAAATGCCATGGCGCATCGACGGACGACGTGCGAAGTGCGACGGTCGAAGCGTGATGTGGCGTCGCACGATGATGAGTTTCTTGGTGACGAAGTCATGTGACGAAAGTGAGAAGTGCACGTGACGTGAGCGTGCATGCTTTGACCGGTTGTGAGCGTTGAAAATGACTGTTGCTTGTGCGGACGTGTCATGCAAAGTGCGACCACAGTGGGCCTTTTGGGTGCGACCAGAATAGGTTGGGAACACATAGGTAACCTCCCATTAATCTAATAACTCCCCAATTAGGAGGGAATTAACTAACCACTAATGGGAGACCCTATAAAAGGAAAATGCGGGAATGAAGAATGGTAAGTGATTTACAATTACAGTCAGATTAAATCCATCTTGAGTTTACTCTAACTTAAGCATCGGAGATTTCCCGCCGGAAATCTCTCCGGCGAGTCACCGGTGTTGTCTCTTTGTTGTGTAGGTCTATTCACGAATCAAGTTCCGGATTTCATCCACGACAATCACATTGATCTCATATGTTTTATTCTGTATTGTTATCGAATTTCATTGAACTCCAATATCTTTTTTAATTGTCATAAAAATGTTTTGCATTGCCCATGAAACCTCATCTTGATCATGTTGAATTATGCGTATTTTTCTGATTATTAACATGAGATAATAATTCTGAGGCGTTAAATGGATGGTATGTTCTGTGAGTGTTATAAGGTTGGTCTGTTCTGTTTGGGTTACACCTAATATACCTAAGTGGACTAGTTTTATACATATGCATATGTACTCTGTATCTAAGTGGACTAGTTTTATACATATGCATATGTACTCTGTATCTGTATCTAAGCATTACTATGGTGGCTTTGCTAATCTATACTACTCATATTCAATGTTATATGTTTCTGTTTTATCGTATCTGAAATATTTTGAAGTGCCTAGTGGTTAGAGGGATTGAGTTGATACTCTTTCATATATATATATATATATATATATATATATATATATATATATATATATATATATATATATATACCGAGATGCTTTCATTTTATTTATTTATTTTTTAAATTGTCAATTGCCTGCATATGAAAATTGTTCGAGTCGCTCTGTTTTTAATCCTTGATCGACCTTGCTGGGCTCTCAAAAGCTCACTCTCGTTTGACTTCCTTTCCGCATGTGATAACCATCAATAAATCGCATTAAGTATGGATTAAAGCCAAGCGAGGAAAATCGATTTAAGTTACTATTGATCATTAAAACCCCTGCGTGAGTGATCTTCTCTAGCTTATTATTCAGATTTAAATTTAGTTTTATCAATTATGACTGTACACTAAAAGTAATATATTAATTGACTGTTTAATTTCTCTGACAGTTTGGTGGTATTATCGGTCAAGTTTGTCATTTTTTTAGTGTGAGTAATCGAGTAAGTGGTTAACATTCCTAATTTTTGGGGCGTTACAGTATTACTTTCTTTCCACTAATTTTGGTGACTCCAGAACCGTAAATAAAACAATAATAATTTTAATAGTTTAGTGCAGTCATGTATAATAAACAAAAATGTGTAATTCACTCTATCTTTTAAGGATAACTAACATGAAATTAAAAATTTTAAATTATGAGTAAATATGTATAAACCTCCGAGTCGGGACGAATGAAGTTTTATCATCATGATAATTTTTTTAAGGCCAATAAATGTCAAAGATTCTCATTGATTTGGGAGGGAACGAGAAAAGAAAAGAAGGGGAAAAAAATTAAGGTTCGCATTTTATTAGAGTACGTAATCAAAGACTACCCTGACTCTTAGAAACTAGAAGCGCGAGTTTTCCTATAATAAACGCCACCCTTCTTAAAACCTGCGTACATCCGGAGTTTTCCTCCTTAGTGTTTTTTTTCTTCTTTTGGGGGGGGGGGGGGGGGGGGGGGGTTGTTAAATTCTTTTGGTTGGCTAAGGACACCTTCAGAGCTCTGAAATTGGCACAATGAAACTCATTTCCCCTCTCTGTCTCTTTTTATCCTTCCCATGACCGGTGAATCTAATGTTTTTATGGTTACCGGAAATTAAAGGACTTCAGCACAGTTCATAGATTTCCCTTCAATAAGATCGACATAGTAGTTTACCCTTTTTTTTCTTTCTTTTTTAGGTAAATTCACATTCAAATTACAAATACACCAAAAAATAATTAAGAAAAAACTATTACATCGTTGTGTTATAGAAGCTTACTATTAACCCCAAGGAGCAGCTTAACTTGTAAATACCCCATATCATTGAAGTCTTTGGTTCAAGTATCCTTGGAGCCAGAGCACGAGAAATTAATTCTTTACAATTCTCTATGCCAAGTATGGATGATCTGTTTTTGACATGCCCGGGGGTGGATTTATTAAGGTGCACGCAAGTTGGCATGTGATTATACCTTAAAGCTGAACTAGAAGGAGAGAGGAAAAAAAAAAGGCTTACTACAACATGGCGCAAGAACAATGTAGTTTGGAGTAATTTTAAGTTTGATTGAAGTGCCTTGACTCGCCAAAGATTTCCTTAACTCTTGAAATTGAAAATTATACTACCAATGCATAGTAATAATTAATAAATACCGTATGTAAATGCATTATAATATTCATAATCTAATGCATGCTACATGGGGATTTTTCCAACAAAAGGAAATAATGCAAAACAAAGATAAAACATCACATTCATCAAAAGTTTGAAGGACAAGAAATCAAATTTTAAGAGACAAGACAACGATGATTATTGCAACACTAAACTTAACCAAAGAAGTTTGTAATGAACACCATATGCAGACAAAGGAAGAGATATAGTGACATTGTTACGTAAGAAAGTGCAACCAAGGAAGAAGTGAAACTTGAAAACTTTCAACCAAGAAACGGAAAAATAATGATTTAAACATGTGGCCAAGGAGGAAGAAGCATCATTCTGAAATTAGAAGAACAACATAAAAGGAACAAATTAGCCCTGCAGGGATGAAGGCAATATGGTTTACGCAAAGTAAAAGGAAATTGAAAAGAAAACCATAAATGATTTTTCAAAAAAGTAAAACATCCAGTTTAATCAGTTTCCAGCAATTATACTAGCAAAGAAGTATAAAGCTATATAGATCTAGATGGTTTGGCTCAAATTACACTCTAATGCTTATGCCAACCCTTCAAATAAAGTCTCTAGACAGGTCTTAGAATTGACACATATGATGTTCGTTCGATTCAAAACCAAATGGGAGAAACTTGCCAACAAATCACGTTGCTGCCAAAGGTAGAAACATAGTCTTTAAAAGTTGTCATACGTCCATCTTAAACCTAATTTGCACTCAAAATCTCCAAACTTATCTTTATTTCTATTTCAACCCACCTTCACTAATACTGCAACCCGCCACCACCACCACTGTCACCCTCACAATAAACCCACCACCGTCGCGCCACCATAACAGTGCGTGCACGCACACACAAAAAGACAATCTACCATCCTTGTCACAAGCAACCTTGTCGTCGCCTCTTTCAATATCTAGTCTGATTAGGGTTAGGCTTTGGTGGTTTGCTCCAAAACTTGCGAGTTCCTTGCTCCTATGCTTGAGGTTCGTTAGGATTAGGTTTTGGTCTGCTAGGGTAGGGTTTGAGATTCACCTCCACAATCTCCAGCATGTAAGATCTAGAGTGACATGCTGCCGAAATATTTGATGGCGGGTTGATGGTGGTGTTGATGGAATTAAGAGGTGCAATCATAAAATTTTAAAGATTGGTGGTCTCTCATGCAAAAGTCTCCTTACAAAAGGATTTAGGAAATGGACACATGACAATTTTTTAAGGTTGTTTTGTTGCCTTATAGCAGCTTACATGGTGCTGCCAAGTTTTTCCCAAACCAAAACTACTTAATATACACATGATCATAGCAAGTCGATTCTAAAATCCACAAAGTTCTGCGAAGCCTTGTTGCAATATACACTTGAGAGATGAGTATATTGATGACAATAAAAAATTTCACTCGCAATAAATGAAGCTCTCAATAAATCCTCATTGGAATTAATGGAATGAAGTATAAAAGTGAGATTGAATAAATGCTAGTGGGCTTTGATGTTTTCCAATGAGTGAGGGCTTAAAAAGGTTCTTGGATCCTCTCTTTAAAGCTAAGCGGGAAAAAAATACAACGTTTTGAAGTTGCTAGGCATAAAATGTGTTAGAAAACACTGTTTAGGTTGACTGAGACTAACCATTTGGCCGCTCGACACATTCAAATTTCCCACCTTTGGAATGTCTTGGTCAGCCATTTAGGAGACGAAAACAGGTCACCGCAACAAACATTTGGTTCATTGAAGGAAGGCCAAGACTTTCAATGGAACAAAACCTAAGTTTGATGACCGAAATAAGGTCAATTTAGAAAGCCGAATCTTTTGAAACAAACATTCTCAGATATACCATGCAAGTGGTACATAAGGTCAATCTACATAGTTGTCATCAACGCGATCATCACAAGACATGGACTATTTACAAACTAGAAAAATGATTACAATTTAGTTTAGCCTTCGAGTCAATCTTGACGTGATCTAACACAATCCAATCTTTAGGGCAATCATCAAGACCATATAACATGCGTATAGGTGAGTACCTAGAAGTATTCCTACATCTGAACAACTTATATATGCATTAGAAAGCCTAATCATCAAGACTTGAGGTAGGGACTAAGGATGTAAATTGAACCAAGCTCGTCATGAACGACTTATCATTTGTTCTCCAAAGAAAGAACTCGTTGGCGTTCATTGCGTATGATGTATGAACGGAATATGAACAAATTGGTAGAGCTCATTTATTAGACGAGCCAAGCGAAAGTGTTCATGAATGTATTTGCGAACAGCTCGACTACATAGTGTATTCCGTATAATATGTTCAAAGCCAAAAGCTATATAAATGAAATTCAAACCTTGATGTCCTAAAATTGCTTAGCCCATAAGCGCAAGCCTACTTATCAACATATAGCCCGAGCCCGAGCCAAGGCCTAAGTCCAAACCCTAAACAACTCCATATAAAAAACCCTAGTAAGTTTTCTAACACTCTTCACACTTCACATGCCGCACTCTTTTTTCTCCTTTCACCTCTATGTCTCCGTCGTCACACACAAACACACACACCTATAGCCCCTCGCACCCACCCGGACATCTGCTCTCTCTCTCTCTCTCTCTCTCTTGATGCACACAAATGGACACATCACGACAAAATAATGCCAATGATCCGATCCCACACATCATATTTAAGACCGGACACCCTTACCCCTCCAATATTCATCAAAATTCGAAAATCGATGTCCAATCCATTGAATATAACCAAATTGGTCGACGAAGAGTCTCGATCTATCAATCATTTTTAGTAAAGTGGTTGAAATTCGGTACTTCATGTTTATATTTTGCGATTTCCTCTTGAGTTCTTGAAAAGATCTTTAAGCTTGAACTCGATGTGCATGATTAGACAAACAAGTCAAGCGAGCCCGAGTTTTATGGTGACGAACTCAAGTCGAGCTCTAACATCAAGATTCAAGTCGTAACGAAGATGAGAGTCAATTTCAAACATACCTATAAATACAAGAACCGGCTCTTGTTCAACTCAAAGTTAGTTCGCATGCAACCCTAGTATGGAGCCATAGGGTTAAGTGGACAATACCACCATTAAAAGTACAAAGCGAAGTGAATATTGCTACAAGCCACTGTAGTTTAGCAAAACGTCGCTGCAAATATAAGAGCGAGTCAGTCAAAAAGAGAGAGACTTTTTGTAGCTTGAAAAAATCAAGAGAAAAATGATAGAGAGACTTGAAAAAATGTTAAGGAGAAGGAGTCGACCAGTAGACAAGGATCTTGTGACTTTGAGACCTGTGAATCAATAAACAAATGATTGGCTCCAATTAGTCGATACCAATATATTGGTAGTTGAAGATTAAAAGAGCTTAAATGGCAAAACACACTCCTTAAACCTTTTTGGTTTAAATAGTAATGCTACATTAATTAGAAAGAAAAATACATAATCCGCTCTTAAGATCCATACAAAATAACAGCCAACCAAACCAGTTTGATTTTTTCTTTTTGTTATTCTAACCACCGAAAGAAAGATAGTATTAACCAGAGAGGAAGAACCATCTATTGCAATGCCATAAAGTAGTCATTCCTGAAGAGAGAAATATCTGGGTTGACATGATAAGGAAGCAATGTGTTTGACTTCCCCAAGGAGTTCCTCTGCACCCTAAACCTTAAAAACCCTCTACACCCTAAACCTTAAAAACATACCCATGCATAATTGTAAATCCCCCTCAATGCTTCTCACTCTAGCGCAGAGGGGGCTGTTTGGTCGCAAAGTTAGGAACTTTTTTGGACATGCTACTTTTTATTTATCCAATAGAGCTATTTCTACATTTCATTTTGCCCCATGAGTTCATCACGTGCTCCGATTTCAACGGTTAGATTGTTTTGACCACTTTGACGGCTGTATGTAACCCAAATGAGCTAGCAACAACAAATTGCTAGTACTTTCTTCTTACTGCTACGGTAAATAAAAAAGCACGTTTACCTAGATGTAGTTCCACAACTTGCCACTGTTAGTCCATCGAAAGGAGTGATGGAAGAGGCCTGGCTCGCCTCTGCCAATGAGTCTCTTAGCCATTAGATACAAATTGTGCAGAATTGGCCTCAGATTTGAGTGAAATGCATAGATAGCTGTCAATCTCTACGGATCCATGAAACACAAGATTCTAACTTGCATAAATCAGGGTCCGAACCACATTTCGGGGCGTTTGACATCATTTTTTTTTTGCTTTTTTTTTCAGTTTTAAAAATTGGAAAAAATAAGAGTGTTTGGTAACACTTTTTTTTTTTCAATTTAAAAAGCCACTTTTTAAATTGTAGAGTAAAAAAAAAAAAGAGGAAAAAGCTCTTTTTTTCACTTTAAATTTTTTTTTGAAACCTCCACCACAACTCACCCACCGCCGCTCGGCAGCCACCACCGCTGGCCGGAGGCCACCTTCGGCCGTCGGCAACCACCACCGGGCGACAGCCACCTTCGGCCACCACCGACAGCCACCTCCCGCCGCCACCTCCGGCCACCACCACGGTCAACCACCGCTACGACCCACCACCGCCACCGCAAACCACCACAAAAAAAAAAAAAAAAAACAAAATAAAAAAGGTAACCAAACACCAAAAAAAAAAACTAAAAAAAAAAAAAATGGTTATCAAATACCCACTTGTTTTTGTAAAAAAAATAAAATTAAACTACTCTTTAAAAACTGAAAACAAAAAGTTCTGTCAAACAGACCCTTCGTTGGTGATTAACAACATTCTATCCCCTTCAATTTTTGTTGCAAAATAGAGGTCGACGGAGGTGGTCTTGTGTTACAGTGCCGTCATCTAGAAAGATGGTTGAGTTGGACGGAGGTAGGACAATAAAGACCAAGGATCGAGGAAAAAAGGTTCGCACGTGCAAACGTGCACACGGCAACACTACCATTGGTCAAAAGACAAAGCATAGGCAATGACGCGACATGGATGCTGTATCTACCCTTTTCTCCTCATGCCTGTAATCTGTTTCAGCTCGACATTTATACATACACTAAAAAAAAGGCTTAAAAAAAACAGAAAAAAAGCAAGTTCCACTCAAAATCAGTCATCAAAATTTTCAAAAGTTATCCACTATAACAAGGCTGCTATTTTTACCTCTGCGTAATTCATGCCCTACAGTTCAGCTGCCCGAGAGAGAGAGAGAAAAAAAAAGGACCTCTTCTGCAGCTCTTCATGTAAAAAGTTGCTCTGCAACAGTTCAGCTTCTCATTTATCTGTCACAATCTCACATGCTGCAGCATAAGTTTCACAGGGAAGGAGCGCAATGAAATTAGACACAGGCTTTAAAAGCACTCTTTTAGAGTATGACTGGTAAATCCGGATGGAATAGCCATGACAGGTTACAAGCCGAAGTCTATTTCAGCTCGCTTCAGCACAGATGTTACCCACTCAAAAAATTCTGGTTCCTCTTCCTTCACATCTTCAAGTGTCCTTGATTCATGTTCGTCAGCCTAAAGAGATACGAGGACAACATCACTCATGATAAATCTCCAGCATATTATGAATTTTAACAATAAGATAACCTCATTTTGCATTACTGGACTCCATGTACATGGAATTGACCATTGTAGTCGAAGCCCCTGGACGCAGTGACTGTTTGGGCTCCCCAACACCATGTAGAGAATTTTAAGGACATTTTTTTTGTTTTAACTATCATAAAGCCCAGACAGACAGTTGACTATGCACCTATGGTGCCCAGAATTGGGTGTATTACTAAATAAACCTTCAAGGAATTTCTGGGAAAAGGTTGTGACAAGAATAAATTTTTCATACTTCGCTGGATATAACTAACATAAAAATCTAAGTTCTGCCCTAAGCATGTTGGCTCCGTCTCTGCAGGCCTTTGAATAACTAATAGCAATGGGACTAACTAGATGAAATTATAAGAGTTAAGTATACGGTTGACCACTACTATTAGATAAATTCTACTTCAGTCACTGAACTTCAATTTGTGTCAAAGTGACCACTGGACTCGTTAATTTATCCAATTAGGTCATTCTGTTAGACCCAAATCCGTTAAGTAACTTAGTTTAGGGGTAAACTCGTCTTTTGATCTCTTTCTTCTTTCTCCCCAGATTCCCTTCTTCGTTCTTCTTCTCCCAAGTCCAACACCATTACACCGCCACCATCAACCACCATTATCACACACAAAACCCCTCACCTCCACAGACACAACACTCTCTCTCTCTCTCTCTCTCACGCATACACACAATCAATCGGCACACATAGATATACACACATACACATACAATATCCCAAACAAATTGAAGATCCACAAAACACATACTTCATAGCCCTTTACCTCCGCCCTGTGCCGCCGTGTCCGCCTAGTCACCCCTTCACCACTACCACCAATTACCCTGATCCATCTCCATGCGATGACCACAACTTTAACTTCCTACAAAAACCAGAGATCGCCTCCACCACCCCCATTAGCCAGCCTAACAACGTCACCATCCCACCATCATAACCGTCGCTTCAGCCGCGACCACAACCAACCCACTGTCACCACACTACCAAAGCTTGAATTGAACCTCTCCTTACCTCTAGCTAATGGTAGTCGACCTGGCCGATCTACGAATAGGTGGTGGTGGCAGCTTTGTCTTGATTGCGTTTAAGGGACTGTGAAGGGAGATCGGCTGAAGTTTTGTGACGGTGGTTCTAAGGGTGGTAGGTCGTGAGTGCAATCGTTGGTTTTGGGTGGTTGTCAAGGTGGTAGCTTTGGGCGGTGTTGTCAATTGACTCGGTAATGGTGATGGAGGTGGGCCTAGGCTGGTGTTCTGGCAATTGGATTGGTTTGTAGTGTTGACAGTTGAGATGGATTCAATTTAGGGTTTTTGATTTTGGGTGGAAATGTGGCCGACCATCCTTTACCTCGCGGCTGCGCTTCCTTCTTTTTAAGAAAATCAACCAAAAAGCTAAATTCATATGAAATGGACAGATTTGCCCGACTTAACGGAGTAAATAGGCCCGTGGATGCCTGGATTTAACAGAGTGACATGATTGGGCTTAATTGAAGAATTCAATGGTCACTTTGAAACAAATTGAAGTCCAGTGACTGAAGTAGAATTTACCCAATAATACAGTGGTCAACCGTGTAGTTAACTCAAATTATAAATTAGAGCCCGTTGGAAGCTGATTAGAATGTCAAAGGAGACTCTTTCTAGCATAAGCTTCTAAAGTTTTATAAGCAATTTATATATATACACGTAGTTTATACATGACACAAATTCATAAATCCAATTGGCGATACCTCTTTAAATCTTAGAAGAAGTAGATTTGACACAGATGCTGGCTTTGCTTGATCCCACCTGAAATTTGTCATCGTAGAAGCACATACAAAATGGGTTAGAAATGATAAACCATCCACTGAAAAGTTAAAATACTAGCTCAAAATGAAATTCACAAGAACCATACCTCACAAGCATCAACTCATTGACAGATCGCCACATTGCACGTCCAACATTTTTTATAGATTGATCTCTTGTACTTCGTCCATGCCACAACTCTTTTGCAATGTACATAACTTCTTCAACATCTACCTTCGCAAGTGATTAAAAAGGGACAAATTAAAAAAAGTAGATGTGTATTGATAGCAAACTGAAATAAAAAAGTAATATTATCGTTTAGGGATGACAAAAACTTTCTAAACTTTTTCAGGAAAAACAACCTTCATACCTGAACTTGCATGGATGTGCCATAATGTAACTCCTCATGCTCAATAAGGCGCTGATGGAGCATGTGGTAGTGATCCATATCAAAATTTACGACTGGCTCTGTTTGTACTTGCAACTCCGCCAATTGTGTTACCACATAGGAAGCCATGACCTGCCCAAATATTGCAGGTATGGTCCCTAGAACAGGTATAATGCGGACTCTGAACCCTGGCACTATCTGACATAAGGATTCAAAACATTAAAATGACAAATAAAGCAACAAGAACTAGTTTTTAACATATTGCCTACCCCACACACGCCCACCCCCACCCCCATTCCCAACCAGGAATGTTCAAGTCTTTCTAAAGATTTCTTCAAGAGGCGTCCTTTTGACATTGACATAACTAACAGAGTAATTTTAAGGAGCTAGAGAACATCCTCACCTGATAATCTGAAGGATTTTCTTCATCTCCAGTAGGACCCTTAAAGGGAAGCAGCTTCGCCTTGGGTTTCTCTAAGGAAAAAACCACAGGAAAGCCCCCTTCAATACCATGATCGCGTCTCAACCGGTGTCTCACCTGAAAAAAAACAGCAAGTACCTCAATTCAGAGTTGTAACAAGCACAGAAGAAGCCAAAGCTAGTAAAGTGTGCACTACAGCGTGACTACTCACCATTTTATTCATGTGCATCAAATGAGTCCGTCAAGTATTATAAGTGCATGAGATCGACTCTCTTAGTTAAGGTACTGGATTTAATGCAATTAAGTAAGGTGCATTAAAACCTTCTAAAACATGGTTACCGAGCACAGAAGCTGGTGATACTTTGAGGTGAACTTTTAAAACCTGTCCACTCATTTTCATTACATGAATAACTAAGTTCAAGACTTGAACAATAATTCCAGTCAAAGGTTGAATATGATGGTTGACAAAACAAGGTAATGGGAAAGGTTTGATAAATATGAGAAACTGGTTTTTAAAAGCCAAATGCATGTCAAACTACTAATAACAATGACCCACTAAGACACGAAGAAAAATGTGTATGAAACAAACAGACAACAAATTTTGGAATGGAAAAAGAGAGTCAAAAGCATCACCGCTCGAGATAGTGGGTCATTGGTTGACTCTCTTAAATCAGCCACGCGGATTCTTGTTGGGTCAGCTCTTGCCCCAGCTCCTGTTGCTGACACAACCTTCAAACCCCTACGAACACATGCAGCAAGAAGTGCCACCTATTACATTTGATTAAGCAAGCACTTCCAAAAGTTAACTACAGAAACATTCTGAAAGAACCATAGTTTTTTGAATAAATTGATGAATATCCAAAATATCTACCAACCCAACTGCACATCGGCCTCGACAGTTACTAGTACAAAACCAGAATAAGAAACTACTACGTGCCATGGGTGATGGATTCACATTTAGCATGTAAGTATAGAACTCAAGCAACCAAAAGTCATACAACAGAGTACAAACGTAAATAAGCATGCAAACTGGTATTAAACGGACCGAGCGAATACCATGTGAAGCTTAGGTAAAGTAGGAGGCTGTCATGGGCTTCTCCACCTCAAAAACCTATATGAGGAAATCAAAAGAGGAAAGAGTTACCTTTGTGTCAATGTTGTCAATACAGTCCAGAACAAAATCAGGGGCGCCGGATAGAACTTCTTCTTCAGAGGATGCATCATACAACAACACTTTTGCATCAACATGGCACTCCGGAAAAATTGACGAGAAGTGCTTCTTAAGGCACTGGGCTTTCGAGGTGCCAACATCCTCTCTCACAGCAACAGCATGCCGATTTAAAGATGAAAGTGACACCTTTTCACAGAGTCACTGAATCAGAATTTATGTCATATGCAGATGAACCATACTATATCTAGAGCAAAGCCCCAATGTCAATGACCACTCTAGCAACAATAGCATTAAACTTTGGCGTTGCTTATTTTGGACTTGACAGAGATACAAATGGTTGTACTACAGTGACATGAATCCCAACAAGCGTAAAATGACAGCTTGAGAATAAAATGGTCCATTCTACACGTAAGCAAAGAAATCGTCCAAAAACTTGATAGACAAGCTGCTCCGAATCTCCATCGGCAATGGGACTAAATTCTTTTAGTAGTGGATACTTCAATTTTTAGCACATGCAGAGGCTCTTCCCAGCATTAGCGAAGCTTAGAAGTTACTTACATAGGTCACCCAGACTAAAAATCAGCAAGAAAGCACAGATGTCCGTGTGCTAACAAGAAAAGGATTACGACAGAGAGATACCTGGTCAAAATCCACTAGGAGGAGCCTGCCTACGCCTGATCTCAAAAGCATAGATGCAGCATGACTTCCAACCCCTCCAAGACCAATAACTACAACATATGATGCGGTCACTTTCTTTTGCGACTTGATGCCAAAGAACTGGATATTCCTAACAATTCAGAAAAGAAAATTACCAAAGTTATGATCAATATTGAATTAAAAGAAAGTTACGATGAATCTATATTTCATATGAATTATCGGTGAACTATATTTCTTACACGCAGATATTCAAGATCCCTATTGATGTATTTAGCAGCCTTCAAAAATAATTTGAAGGCCGGCCAAAATAAAAAAAACTGTGATAAGTACGTCAGATATTCTTCATTATATGCTTCCACGACTTGATTAAAACTGATCGAAAGAATAATTTCTAGCCAACCACTAGTGCATACATAGCATTGCCCTTATTACTGGGCCCAACTATCTGATTTTCTTACATCTTATAGAGTTTCAGACTCGAGCATATGCACAATTCACGTTGAAAGACAAGTGCAACAACTAATAACTAAAAATGATCCCATCAATCGTCGTCGAACATGTGTACTATTGTCCCCATAACCTGAAGGACTGTCATTTATTCAGGGTTTTACAATTAAAGTATTCTAAAGAAGGAGACCAGAGGGGCCACCCCGTGTAAAGGAGAGTAGACACTCAAAAAGCTATACAATCTGCAAATTGTCCAGCACTATACAAAGGTTCATCGGACTTGTTCCCCTTGGCTAAGAACAAAAGCTAAATTATGAAGCAGTTGACATGTATGTAGTACTGATAAGGTCGGCACCAATCTGATATGATTTGTGTCTAATACTTTCATGAGGAAACAGATAATTACTACCCTGCTCTAATTCTGTTCCTCTTCTTTTCCTTTTGTCTATGTTTCATTCTTCACTGTTTGGCAAACCTGGATGATTCAAATGAACTGAACAACTAACTGCGCCACCAACAAATTGGCAAATTCAACAATTTGATGCTTTTACAGGTCAGTTGTACCATTCTGGAACACAAACTTCTAGAAGTTGTTACGAACATGATCAGAGACAGAAACTCAAAGATAGATTACCTGGTGAGCTGTTCAGAAACTATTTCATCTTTAAGAAGGTCTCTACAAGTCATCCCACCAGTTTCATCCCGGATGGCATTGTGATCCCTAGCATCTCTCTCGGATATAAATCTTTTATCTGTGATGTGTAAGAAATAAAAAATCATACGACTTAAGTCTCATATCAAAATACTGAAAAGCACATACAAGTCTGTTGACTGTACTTGTAAATATCCCAATTGACCAAAAAGAATACAGATATATACCGTTAAATAACCTGAAAAATTTCATACCACATGTACACTTAGTAAGAAGAAAAGAAAGCAGACCCGACCAGGAGATAGGCCATAATAGCCGTATTGCCAGAAGATGACTAACTAATATCCCTTAAAAGTGTTAATGTGATAACTGACAATAAATCATTTTTCCCTGATTGTGGAAACTAGAAGGAACTATTATAGCTAAAAGCACATCTGGAATATGTTCCAAGATTTATTATCGATGCAACAGAGCTACACAACATTTTCATGTTTTCTGCAGTTGCTACAGAACACTAGATGCTGGGGGCTAGATATAAGAGGGACTGATAATTAGTGTAAATCACAAAAAATTCAGTCAATTTAATACGTGAGATAAGATAAGTCACTCGCCACTAAGATTCCTAGACTTTTAAGTGTTTGCAAGAAATCACTTCCAACCTCGCTGCTAAATCGCTGCTAAAAATAAGCAATTTTCGCCTCTCTAAGTTTTGCGCTAAATGCTATGCCTCATATCGGGACAAGTTATACCTGTAGGTTTGCTATGTAAGCCCTATAGGCCACTTCACTCCATACCAGTTGGTTTTTGCCTATAATGATGCAAAAAATAATAATTGACTACAAAACTCTTTTTAGTAATTTTAACTCTCCTCAACCACATTTCAACCAGACTTTATGGAGGTTCTATGAAGCCCTCTACGCTGTCAGCAGTGTCCAAAATACGTCGTACTAAACTACATACGACTTGATGGGAAACGTTAATTGCCCCCTTTATATGGGGAAGGCAGTTACCAAGGGAACAAGCCTAGTAGTGGAACTTAAGGAACAACTGTTCATTAAGTACTTTAATACTTTGATCCCTCTGATCCTTACTTCCTCGTTCATTTAGAAATTGCTTAAGAAACGAGTGGTATATATGCCGACTGTCTATTGGACCTTGCCATGTTCTGCTTCATATTCTCATCATGGAGTGGAAGGCCCTAATATCTCATTTTCAGTCACAGGCAATGCGTACTCAAGTTTGGGCTTGTCTTCTATACTGTGGAAAATAGTAACATTTCATCTAGTCAATATCTTTTTTCAGGGTCCTCACACGAGCTCTTTGGAACCACTTCACGCAGAGGGGCTGAGGGAAAAGAACAGGGATGTCAAGCCTTGAATATTTATGTGACCTTTACAGTTGGGTTGAAATACCTTATATAAACAGTATACTGGTCCTGCAGAATTGCTGTGCATCCTCTTATAAATTTCTATATGAAGTTCACCCAAGTAAGATGAAAAGAAACACCCAGCTCAAAAAACTTCTCTTTTTACTTTGTGTGGACGTACTTTCTACCTTGTCAAGCTTCAGCAAACTTAAACAGGCACCTCTTCCTCCTCTCTGTCATGCCTGATTCCTCCTTTTCATGGCTGATTGTTTCTTCTCCCTTCCATCTCCCAGGGTCCAACTCCAATCATACACAAATCCATTACGGCAGTTCAGCCCTCTTCTTCACCTTTCTCCTCTTCTTCGTTATCTCCATGTCAATGTCGCCTCGTCTGATGTGGCTCATTTCTCTTTGTTAAACAGAGACCAAAGAGAGGTAAAAAGGTATATCGTTGGCAACTGAAGATTTTAGTTTCAAGATCGGGAAAAACTACTCCTACTTTGGGGGCGGGTGGGGGAGGGAGACACCTGAATGCCCAGGCTACTTCCTATCTTCTCATCCAACGGGCAAGCAGGTTTTTACGGTTAGGAGGCTCCCCACCCAAGAGAGAGACCCAAGTCCTAGTAGCCCTGCTAAATGATTTTTGGGACCTTCTTGTACATTGATTGACCACGCCTGTATTGCAAATATGCAGTAACGGATAATCCAGCCAAGGTAATAGGAACTATACTTACTAAATAAGGAAAGAGAGCCAGGGACAAACCAAAATTGGAAGTATCTGTTGAACATTTTCTCATCTTAAATGGCACTTGCATTCAAACCTAAAGGGTTAAGCGCTATTGCCAAATCAATATCAAACCCTACTACTAAAACCCCCCTTATTTTGTAAAAATATTCTAGTCCAGTAGACGCTTATAAACTCTCAACCCTTTTAAGAAAGAGCCTCATCCACCCCCCCACCCACCCACCCCCCCACAATTGTTGATAACTTCTGCATGAATGAACCATCGCAGCCGGAGACCATTGACCTAGGATATTACCTCTTTGGCCCAGTTTCTTAGTGCCCTGAGTTGAGCACGACATGGTTGACTGCGGCGACCGATGGAGATTAAGGCCCCGTACGCTTATCATATTCGTTTTCTGTTTTTAGCAATGATGATAAAAAAGATTCTTTTTTTGCGTACTTTTATCATTTTCTGTTTTCGTTTTGGATAAAATTACTCAAATAGTAACAAAAAACTGAAAACACCTAAAAGGTGTTTTCAGCTTTTTTCACTCAAACTTAACCCAATATATAAAAAATAGCTAAATTTTTTTTTTATGAAAATGATAAAAGTACAGGAACGGATTTTCAAACTGAATATGAAAATCATGAAAATGAAAACAGAAAATGAAAACAGAAAACAAATATGGTAAGCGTACGGGGCCTAAGGTGCGTCATTTTGATTCTGCTTATGTAACTTCTGTGAAGTGAAAATCTTACCGACAATGATCCATATATTATATCAGCTGCCTTGTTGCATTTTGCACACAATCAATCCTTGCATATCTACTTCTAGAATCTTTGTCCAAAAAATAATCTGATATGACACACATGAATATGATTACGTTAACATAGCTTGGTAGCCCATCAACATCCAATTTTAACAAATGGGCTACGTTTTTTTTTTCCCCCTTTCAAGCTGCTGGGTCAATTCAGAATATACTTCCACCAGATATATGCCAACAATTATTTTCTTACTAAGCTACCTAGCTTTTAACCCCTATTGTCAAATATGAATTAGAAAGAAGAAGGGCAACTAGGTGAGGTACTTGTGACTGAATCATGGTTTTAAATCGCGGAAACAGGATACGTAACGGTCGCGGTCGCGGTGTAACGGTATCGGTCGTATCGGACGTTACGTAACGGGAATTGGTTATCGCGACTACAAAAAAATTTCAAGAATTGGTAAATGCTTAAAACTCAATGATATGAAGGTTGGGAGCTTAAGATCTTTCATTTTAATGCTTTTAATGATTTAAAGTTTGTTTTAAACACATTGTTGGGACAAAATCTCTTTTAATTCAATCCAATTGAGAAAAGGCAGAAAGCCCTAATGGCCTAATTTTTGACAGTGTATGGCGCATGCAATGCCACACCCCACGTTTTCTTTCCAAGACTCACCTGCCCTCTCATAAACTCTCATAAAAGTAAGCAAATCATGAGTCATGACTCATCATGACTCACCTAGCCACCTGTGACCTGCCCTCTCAAGCAGGGTTTTAAAAAACGGCCGATATGTACCGTAACGGCCGATTCGTAACGGTTTTTCAGGGGTCCGATACCGATATGCACCGATATATCGGTGCTAGTAAAATATGCAGGCGTATCGCCGTTACGGAACCGTAACGGTCCGTAACGCCGATAAATACCGTTACGGGAGGAAATCCGAAATCTGATATTTTTGGGTTTTGTGACTTTGTCTCCTTCCGAGAATTATTGGAGAGATCTGCATCCCCTGACTCCTGTCTTCAAATCTTCAACTCCTCAAGCACCGATCAAATCAAGTATCGTAAAGAACTTGGACAAATTACAATCAAATGAATCAATTATTGTGCAAAAGTGCAAATTGAATTACTGTAGGCTCGTGAAAGGAATCTACTTTCTTCAATTCTCCTCTCTATAAATTCCTCTCCAACCCAATTAACAGAAATTACAAACATATTTACATACCTACAAATCAGAGAGAGACGAAGAAGTGAAGAAGTGAAGAAGTGAAGTACTGAACTAGTGAACTGAACTACTGAGCTGTGAAGGACGAAGCAACAGCTCACAGGCCACAGCTGGGAAGGACGAACCAACGAAGCAACATAATCTGTCGATTGTCGAAGACTCGAAGGCCGAAGCTCGCCGGTCAAAGAATCACGGGCCACGACTGACTGGGCTGAGTCGCTGACTGGTTGGGACGGCAGCAGTGGGCGTGGGACTGTGGGAGAGAAGGAGACTCGGAGAGTGCTATTGCACTGTGCGTGCGGTACGAACGACTGCAGGTGAGTCCGTGAGTGCTTTCAGCCTTTCAGTGGAATACTGGAATGTCTTTCACTGCTTTAGTGCTTTGCTTTTACTTTTAGTTTTATGAGATGAGATGAGACTTGAGAGGGCAGGTCACAGGTGGCTAGGTGAGTCATGATGAGTCATGACTCATGATTTGCTTACTTTTATGAGAGTTTATGAGAGGGCAGGTGAGTCTTGGAAAGAAAACGTGGGGTGTGGCATTGCATGCGCCATACACTGTCAAAAATTAGGCCATTAGGGCTTTCTGCCTTTTCTCAATTGGATTGAATTAAAAGAGATTTTGTCCCAACAATGTGTTTAAAACAAACTTTAAATCATTAAAAGCATTAAAATGAAAGATCTTAAGCTCCCAACCTTCATATCATTGAGTTTTAAGCATTTACCAATTCTTGAAATTTTTTTGTAGTCGCGATAACCAATTCCCGTTACGTAACGTCCGATACGACCGATACCGTTACACCGCGACCGCGACCGTTACGTATCCTGTTTCCGCGATTTAAAACCATGCTCTCAAGTCTCATCTCATCTCATAAAACTAAAAGTAAAAGCAAAGCACTAAAGCAGTGAAAGACATTCCAGTATTCCACTGAAAGGCTGAAAGCACTCACGGACTCACCTGCAGTCGTTCGTACCGCACGCACAGTGCAATAGCACTCTCCGAGTCTCCTTCTCTCCCACAGTCCCACGCCCACTGCTGCCGTCCCAACCAGTTAGCGACTCAGCCCAGTCAGTCGTGGCCCGTGATTCTTTGACCGGCGAGCTTCGGCCTTCGAGTCTTCGACAATCGACAGATTATGTTGCTTCGTTGGTTCGTCCTTCCCAGCTGTGGCCTGTGAGCTGTTGCTTCGTCCTTCACAGCTCAGTAGTTCAGTTCACTAGTTCAGTACTTCAGTACTTCACTTCTTCACTTCTTCACTTCTTCGTCTCTCTCTGATTTGTAGGTATGTAAATATGTTTGTAATTTCTGTTAATTGGGTTGGAGAGGAATTTATAGAGAGGAGAATTGAAGAAAGTAGATTCCTTTCACGAGCCTACAGTAATTCAATTTGCACTTTTGCACAATAATTGATTCATTTGATTGTAATTTGTCCAAGTTCTTTACGATACTTGATTTGATCGGTGCTTGAGGAGTTGAAGATTTGAAGACAGGAGTCAGGGGATGCAGATCTCTCCAATAATTCTCGGAAGGAGACAAAGTCACAAAACCCAAAAATATCAGATTTCGGATTTCCTCCCGTAACGGTACGTAACGGTATTTATCGGCGTTACGGACCGTTACGGTTCCGTAACGGCGATACGCCTACATATTTTACTAGCACCGATATATCGGTGCATATCGGTATCGGACCCCTGAAAAACCGTTACGAATCGGCCGTTACGGTACATATCGGCCGTTTTTTAAAACCCTGGACTGAATCATTTTTTACAGTGTCATGACCTAATCTGATACAAAAGGCTAGTCTGCATTCAGCTTCTGCATTATTCACCTAGTCATGAAGTCAAACATGTATGTTTGTGCCAAAAGCTATACACAATTACTCTTTTCAATGATATTCATGTAAAGGTCCACCCTAAGATTTTGTCAACACAATATCTAAATACAAGTAAGAGTCATACATTTTCAACAGGTCAGAAACAAATAGGCATCCTACAAGCTTGATTAAAACATACCATCAACGTCGCATTTGGTTGCACCTTTAATGCATTGGTCCGCCATCCTTCTGCAAAATACACCATAAACCCTACTTATTGCTTTACATGTATGCCATGTGCACGTAAACCAACTACAATGTGCATTCAACCGAGGTACATTACCTCAGAAGTTTCAAGGTTTATGTTTGGTTGCTAAAGAAATAATTAAACAAGAACGAGAAAATATAATTACGAACGCAAGATTCTTCTTGTAGGTAAAGGGTAATTCATTAAAACAACAGTTGCAGAGCTATAGCTCATACACAGTAATCATCAAACCACATCAAACAACAAAGTACATGTAGACTAAGACTTTAGAATGCTCTCAGGCAGGTCCCAAGCTAGCTACACAAAGGTTCCAGTGATTTTGATTCCTTGGTATCTTCCAAGCCATTGCTTTGAGTAGCAATCAGATTGCTAATATCGGCAAATAAGAGAAAACTTCACTACACTAAATACTGACCTGGGGAGAAGCTTGAGAAGAGCAATGGTGGTAACAGAGCCCAAGAGAGCTCCAGCCCCAATCAAAGCCAAACACTTCAGGCGCTCTTCCATCTGTGTCTGCCTCTCCCTCCCCCTCTCTCTCTCTCTCGGTCCCTCTTGTGAAGTGGGAGGAGACTAGGAGGAGTCGGCTACTGAGGCCCAGGCGAACTAACTGGGCCAGCGGGCCCAACACCAACGATTGATGAATCTTTGACCGCTGCGTTTGGCAACAGTCTTCCATTTTTTTTTTTTTTGCACAAGAAAAAAAAAAGCTCTAGAGCTTTTTTTTTCCCTTTTAAATTAAATTCTGCATATTCGTCAACTCCTTGCAAATATATATATATATATATATATATATATATATTTATTTCAGCTCACCTGCTTCAATTTAAATGTATGTGAAAAATAGTATATAAACAACGCATATAAAGTTCCATATTTTCTAACGTGACTTTTAGTCAAAGTTTATCATTTTTGTAACTCTACGAATTTTTTATGTCATAAAAAATGGCACATAGGTTGAAGTTTAATGAGTTTGTATGCTTGTAAGGGGTAAGGGAGAGGGGACCGTAGCTGTGCAGTGGCTTTTATGTGTAATTGCAGTGTGTGTGAATTTTGGGTGTGGGAATTCATGTCCGATTATGTGTTTTAGTTGTGATTATATTGTCGAGGAGTGTATGTGTGTGTGTGGGGTGTGACAGTGTGTGTTCATGGAGTTATAATGTGTGTGTGTGTGTCTATATATATATATATATATATATATATATATATATATGTTCACAACCTATCCGAACCATATCCCGGGGCCCGCTAAGAGACTCCAGTGGCACGACATGTCACCCGCAGACCGCACCCCAGGGCCCGCTAAAAGGCTCCAGCGGCACGACACGTCACACACTCGGTAGTCAAACTTGCTCAACATCATTCCTCGGTGAAAACGCTCCGATGCTCAAACATCGCCGTGCTCGATCAAAGCGCTCCGCGCCATAAAACATTCAGACAGATCGAAAGTACCCCCCCCCCCCCCCCCCGAGGGGTCGGCCACCTCCCTGAGAAGGGGGTCGGCCACCCATTTTGTGAGGGGGTCGGCCACCCCCTTGGTGAGGGGGTCGGCCACCACCTTGTGAGGGGGTCGGCCAGCCCCTTTTGTGAGGGGGTCGGCCTCCCTTGTCCTTAGGAGGGGGAGGGGACCTGCTTACCGCTGCCATCACCTCACTCAACGTATTCAGCAACGCTCACTCATCACTAGTGGTCGCGTGACGCACACAATCAACTGGGGGCTCCGGCCCTCGCCCGCACAATCAACCGGGGGCTCCGGCCTTCGCCAGCACAATCAACCGACGGGCTCCGGCCCTCGCAGACACAATCAACCGGAGGCTCCGGCCTTCGCAACAGGGATGGGCTCACGACCCTAAGGCCATCGTCGGCACAATCACCCGACGGACTCACGGGGGGCTCCGCTCGTAGTGCTTCGGCACGAGGACCCCTCGCCACAGACTCTGAGTATCAAGCTGTGAGCATGTGCGCTCATGTTATCATTGATCATCGACACCACCAGGGCAATGAACCGCGAATTCCTCCGGGACGGTAGCAGGTCCTCGGAGGGCATCGTGTCCGGCACGTCTGACAGTTGGCTGCAGGGGCAACCCTCACCGCTGCCAGGATCTCGGCGCGTCTCTTGACGCATCTCGTGGGATTCAGCAAGGGCTTGGACTGGAGGCTGAGGCAACGGGCTACTCTAACCATGCTACCGTAGTGTGGTCAGTCTCCTCAGACAGGCAGAGGGACGCTGCAAGGGCAGGACGACACGAACTCGGGGACCGGTAATTCGACGGACAATCAAGACTGCGGGACCCCCTACGGCGACGTGTCACTCCCAGAGGACGACACGTGTCGGCTGATGACACGCGCATATTTGTGCCTATATATAGTGGATTCTGGAGCTTGTTCAAGGACTTCTGCCTCATTTGACAATTTCACTTTCTCTCTCTAAAACTCATTCTCTCTGGATTTCTAGCGAGAGAAAGACATTGGGACTTACGACTTCGGACTCTTGACGCTGCACCTTTGACTTGGATTGTCGACCGCTGGCCCTGTTCGTCGTCACCCTGCCTGCGCGACACTGCCAGCCCTCGCGACCTGCCTGAGGAGCCTTGCTCTCAGCCCTTGCACCATCCTTGTTGTCTCCCACTTTGCCTACCTGGAAGCCAACTCAGACTGCATCCCTTGTGGCACCTCGACGTGGCAAAGGACCCTATTTCCTCGGCAACAATATATATATATATATATATATATATATATATATATTTGTGGATTATGTGTATATGTGTGTAATTTAGGATGTTAGATGTGTTAGGATGTATGTTTATGGGTTAAGGTAAATTTAGATGGATGGAAGTGTGTGTAAAGTGAGGGTGCAAGGGTGTGGGTCTCGGCGGTTGGAGGAAAAAGGTGAAGTGCATGTGATGATGTGAATAATGACTGTAATTGTCATTAAAAAAAGGGTGGGGTTGGGGTTAGGTTAAGCGATTTTATGTATGTAATTTTTATACATAGTTTGGATCAGAATTTGACAAAGCTCAAAATAGTAACCGACCCCCATTATTTTTATGATATGTACGCTCTGAAATTGTTTGAGAATTTTTGGTGTCCGTGAAGATGCTAAATTAGGGTATCAATTAAAAGTAAATCTTGATTTATTTAGCATACAAAACTAAATCATTTTAATCTAAAAAATTTAGAGAAACCTTATTTTACTGAGGTGTTTTATTATCTAAAATTTCTTGCCATTCGGAGGCCGATAGCTATTTTTAATAGAACCGGCTTCTGAGCTCTAGATCCGGATACCGGTTCGGGATTTTCGGGCAAAATTTTTTTAAGATAATTTTTAGCCCAAAAAAAATAATAACTTTAGGATGCTTAAAATAGTGTTTTGATGTGCTTTTAAGATTTTTCCAGTGTTGGGAATCCCTAGGGGTATTTTGCTAATTTGCCACCCAAAGGGGGATATTTTGGTAATTTTACCTATAAAAGGTATTTTTGGGTAAAATCACATACGGTAAGGATATTTTAGTGATTTTAGTTATGTGAAGGCTATTTTGGTAATTTAAGTATGAGGGGTGCTTTTGGTAATTTTACACATAAGGGGCATTTTGGTAATTTTATCTACCCGGTGAGGGGATTCATTCTAGGAGTATGCATGAGTCAGTATTGCGTTTATAATATCGTAGTGTAGATTGTATTCTAATCATTTGACTATTCTATTTAGGTTAAAGCAAAAGACTTTCTGGTTAGACTAATTTAGCTTCGGATCCAGGTAAAGGTTTTCTATCTGAACCTGGATAAGAACTTTTGTCTGGATCCTAATTTCGATAACTGGTGTTCGAAAGTATTCTTTCGATTTTCTTATAGCTATTGTCCAACACTGAGACATGTATTTGATATCAACATGTTATTACCAAGAAAATTCCCAACATTGAACCTGAATCGGTTATTTGAAAATCATATAGATGCTCGCCTTTTAATGCATGCAGAGGAAATTTGATAATTATTTTCATTCTTTCCTCGAAATTGTTGTCTAAATTCGATAATTGTTCGTATGTATTCTTGCTATTTGTGTGTGGTTATTCTAGAATTATAAGAGACGATGAATTATCATCATGCTTACTATTATTGAAATCTTAATTGATTTCGGTTATTTGAATTTATGTTGATGCTCATTTTTATTGCATGTAAAGCACGGAAATTCTTGTTGTCTTTTGTGTTGACCTGGGGGTCTGTTATGTGGGGAGGCATTATAAGGATGGATTGTTCCTGCATAAAAAATAAACTAGTACCTAAATGGATTAGTATCGTACATCATGCATATGTACACCATATTGTACACTGCCTCTGCGCATGATCATTTTCTTCTAAATTTGTATACATTGTATCTTACAAAGATTGTTTTGGAATTGATTGTGTGATGCCCTGTTCCCCGGTTATTATTACTTTAGCGACAGTTTCTAAGAGTGATGTTCTTTTGAGTTTTTAGCGACGAATTTGGGGAGCATTATAGTGATGATCTTTAGCGACAATTCTAGAATCATAAATTATAATTTAATGATAGCAGATATAATTGATATTGATTGAGATCTTTAGCAACAATTAGTATTAATGGTATTTTTTTAGAAATCTTTAGCGACATTTATTTTTATTTTAGATAGTTAATGTCGCTACCTTATTGACACGTTTTCGCAACGAATTAGTGTAGCCGGTTAAGTAATAAACCGTTAAGTTCTCTTAATACGAAACCTTTCATAAATAACTATTTTTGGATATTTTTGTAACCATGAAAGTACCGGGTATAATTTAAATGACTCGCGAATTGGTAGGGAGATTTATTGTAATTATACAACCTAGGGTTGATATATATATATTTGCATATTCTTCATGTCAGCCGACCCTAACACCATCTTCAGTATTGTGGCGGCAAGGGTTACCGAAAGAGAGAGAGATTAGAAGAAGGATCGAAGGATTTCGGCAAGATTCTGTAAGTTTCTAGCCTTTCTCCTTTAGATTAATTACAGTTTACATGAGTTGTGTGTGCGTTAATGGGTACCGTGTGTACGGGAGTGTTTGCTCTGTGGGGACGTCGCGAGAATGGTGTTAGTGCATGGACTGTCGAGACAACTATGTACATGGGTAAACTGTAGGTATAGCAACGGTGTAGGTGGTTGCGAGTATATGTTATGGGTGTTAGAGTTTAGTGTGTTATGTGTATATACATACGAGCGTGGATTGCACCTTCACTAAGTTAGACGAAATAACCAGCCATCTACGCATCATCAGGTTGGTGAAAGAAACTCCGACAACGACGGGGGTGTTTGGATTTGAAGGCTGCTTTGATCAGTTTTGGTATTCACAGTTTAGCGACAACAATAAGGTATTAAACTTTGATGTGGTTTGGGTCCATAATGTGGTTCATGTTTGTTACTTATATGGTGCCAGCAGCTTGGTGTTTATTGAAGGAGAAAGAGATTAGACTCCTCAATATGCAAGAGAAGGATGATGAATGATTGGTGTTACTGTCTATGGTCCACGGAGATGGAGAGGAGAATTTAGAGAAGGTAGGTACATACATATGGGTAGGCAAGTAACAAGATTCATGGGAGTTGTAAAGGTGGGTGAGTGAGAGGCTAAGAAAATGGGTGTTGTGGGGTGATGTGGTCCTGGGTACAAGAAGTAGACCGATGGGTTGCATGAGGAAGAAGGTGCTGTAGCGAGAGAGGGAAAGCTGTGTTTTAAATTGAACTTCAAATTGTTGCTAATGGTGAAATTTTTTAGCAGTCTCTTTTCGAATTTTTAAAATATATCTAGAAAATCTTTTGGGCAAAACTCAAAGAAGTAACTTAGGTTTATTTTTCAAGACCTACACACAGTAAAAATTTTAGATTTTTCGGAGCTCGGGAAGCATGTTAACTAATTTTATTTGTGATAGAGACGTTAGTGTATTATAGAATAGTAAACTAAGTTATTAAATTTTAAAACTCCTACAATAATCTTATGTAGCTAAGATAAGGTAGTTTCTAAAGTTTCGAAATATTTTAAGGTCGTTTGCTATGTTAGCGGCGTAGCGCCCGAACGGATATAGCGTAACGCTTCATTGTCACGATAGTTATTAAATTATTTCTAAGGACCTCTTCTGAATAGATTCAGACAAAGTGCAAATAGGTAATTATACATAAGTCGGGGGACGGTTGGGTAAAGTTTTACTCATCTAAAAGAAACATAATACCTAAACGTGCCCGAGTGTCAATAAATGACATCTGTATGATTTGTTATTTAGGTTTTGATAGTCAAGAGCTAGGACCGGCATTTGAGCAAATACCAGAAACAGATTTTGAGCGAAGTAAGTACCCCTGTCATGTTCCTCCGTATACTTATTTGCAAAACCTATAATATGTATTTATGATTTGACCATTTGAAGTTTAAAGTTTTATTCTGCCTATGTTTTATTCCTAAAGTATTTGATGAGAAACGTAATTTGAAAGAATGTCATGGAATGTTGTGTGAGTCATAAAATTTTACTAAGTACATGTGAAATGAGCTATGAAACTCGTCTTGGTTGCTGTGCCCCATATCCAACGGGGGAATGTTGGATTTCGGGCCCTGGTCAATGGGGCTCATACATTGATGCATAGTACTATGGCTGGTGGTGCGCCCTTGCGTCCACATGATTATTTTATCCCGGGTGTAGGAGGGATTTCGGGCCGGGCTCGTACGCTGACCGCAACATACCTACGAAAAGAAATATATGTTTCTGATGTGAATGGAATGAACGATGGTTGTACTCAGATTTGAACATCTTTTCTTCGTAAATTTCATGTATATGTGTATATGTATATGAAGGACGTTTTTACGAATGACAATAACCGAATGTTTGATTTGTTGAAAGAAAACCCATGGCATGTTTTAGAAATTTCAAACTTATTTTAGGAACATGGCTGGTGTATTTGCTGGGCTTTCGCTCATTCCTTATTTTTCAGGTGACGACTTAAGGGAAGCGGAGCCGTATGAGCCACACGGGGGAGTAGTGCCCGAAGAGAACTTTTAGAATAATGAGTGTCCAATATTTGAACATTTTAGTCTATGTTAATTTACGTTATGCTTGAACTGATGTAAGGAGCTTAGGTCTCCTCGAGTTTTCTTTATAAGTTTTAAAGACATGTAATGAGAGTTTTATTCGAATTTTTGGAGGTCCGTAAATTAGAATTATTTTGGAGTCACATGATTGTAGTAAGGCCTGGCAAAGCCCTAGCAGGTGTTTGAATGGGCCTGCGGTCGGTCACAGATCTAGCTCGCGGGCCTACCCGTGGGTTCGGGTCGTGACAGATTGTCTCCAGCGGTTTGTGCTTGTATGAAACCTCTCCCCAGAAAGTCTTTAAACTCGTTTTAAAATCCTTTTGAAAACCATCTTTGTATTTTAGAATGATAGCTTTGAAAATGATCTTCAAATAATCATTTGGTATATGCTTGTGATTGCTTAGGATCGTTTTGGAAAAACCTTTAAACTCTTTATGATTGTTTTGAAATATTTTGAAAAATTATCATCGAATGGACTTTTGCATTGTTTGTAATCCCTTTGGTTGTTCTTTGAATGACCTTACTGAGCTCTCAAAAGCTCACCCTTCGTTTGATTCCTTTCTGTAGGTTACGATCAACAATAGATTGCTCAGGGATGGCTTAAAGACTGTGAGAGATTTTAGAGTGCCCACCATGTTGAATAATAGACCCACGTGTGAGTCGAAACTATTAGTTGTTTGTAAAGAACCTAAGTTTGAGTTTTGGACGTTTTAAGTTGTAAAACTAGTTGAAGTTAAAACTTTTAGACTGTGTATTTTGAAGGATTTGAACTTAGGTCGATTTAGAAGCTCTAGAGTTTGTGTCAGTAAACAGGTTTCATGTAATTTGATATAATGTGGTATGTTAACACTCCGGGAGTTCGGGGTAACGGAGCTCCGGATTTCCGGGATGTTAAACTCTCAACAGAGTGAACTAAACAATGTTTTCCCATAGGGGTTCTACTAATTAAAATAGTGATAAACTACTCTAGTTTCTCACTCAGGTTCTAATCCATCCCCAAGTAATCTACTAGTGAACATTACATGCAGAAATGTGACAAATAAGGGTGAGCTTTTGAGAGTTCAGTAAGGTCACTCAAGAACCAAGCCAATTAATTAAGAAACGATTTACATATTTAATTCGATGATAAATTTTTGAGGAATTTCAAAATGAATATAGGTATTTCGATGACAATATGGGAAAGAGTGTCAACTCAACTCCTTCAATCAGATATAACCAAAACTCACTTTCAGCTATAATGTAACAGAATCATATGATATTGACATAATCATAGGGTAACTAACAGATGAGCAAAGCCACACAGGCAGTGCGAAGTAACACTTAGCAAAGCCACACATGCAGTGCTCGCTATCACAAATTACATATGCATATGTACATATGCTAGTCCATCAAGGTACTAGCCCACACTAATATACACCAATTCCTCCAACACACACCAACTCCCGCCAAAATACACCAATGTAGAATGTCATGTCAATATACCAAATACAATAAACGCTAATTCAATGAATAAATGAATGCTCGATGAACAATGAATAATGAGCATCAATAAGAATTTTTAACGAACGCCTAAGGCTCAAAGTAGAGTTTTAAAGGTAAAAATACATGCTCATCTCAAACATAATAGAGTTCAAAGAATTCAAAATAAATTTTCACAAAATCAAATTCGAGGAAATAGATTTCGGATAAAAATCACTTACCTCAATCCAAGTTATGCGCTGCTATTCAACCTTGTTCAAAACTCTTAATTGAACCTAAATTGACAAATTATTTATCAGAATAAAATCTACCCTCATAACACTATGAATCCAATGCTAATTTCTTGAACGTTGTTTACTCCGACACTCTCAACACAACCTAAATAGATCTGGGTCGCACATACGGCCAACCTAGCTAGAAAACCCAACACACTATTCAAGGCTTCATAATAATCCAAAATTGATAATAAAATATCATAAAATATTTTTATGGCTTAAAACAGAAGAAAAAGTAAAAATATAAATTTTCTCCATTTTTGAATATTTTTTAATTAAAAATAATTTCTTTAAATGTCATAAAAGCCCATAAATAGCCGTAATGGTTTCTAGCTGAAAATAAAGTCCCATAAATTTTTAACATCTTTAAAAACTATATAAATATTATAAAATTTGAAATCAAAATTTAAAAGGCATTAAAATTCTTTTAAATTATTCATTTTGCTAAATCCAATGCGATATGGGTAATGATACCAAATTAACTCTAAAAATCATCAAAGTTAAATTATGGGACTTCTTTATACTATAAAAATATTACTATAATTTTCCCATAGTTTTTATCATGAATTTTAAAGACTCCAAACGAAAAAGTTCAAAACAACTATTTACGATAAATCAAATTACTAGAATTTTTTTTTAACGGGGTGTTACAACAAGTCTTACAACCAAAAAAAATGTAATCTTACTTTTATGTAGTCCTTTAAAAGCCATAACCCTATGATAAACTTGTGTGTACGGATAATGGCCAAAGTCACATGGTTAAATTGACCCAAATCAAGAGTTATATAAGATTTTAGCGCCCAATTTCTGTAATCTACCGAAAATTACTTAGTGACAAGGTAGATCTTGCGATAGCCATTGGTATGCGAACACTTGCGATAAAGTTGCAAGCACTTATTGCTACTTGAGGTCATGACGTTATGGGATGGTTACCTAAGCTTGTGATGATCTAGCTGATTTTTCTTGAAATACGCCCACCAACTTGTTTATTGCTATTTATTTTAAGGATATGTCGGTAAACATGAATAAAAAGTTTATTATCATTTCGAAGGATAAAAGTTTTCCAATCAAAAATTTTAAGAGCTATAAGCAACTACTGTCGTTCAAATGGTGTGGCTATGCATTAAGCCACCCTCGAGGGTATCCAACTTATAAAATTAGTATTTGCTAAAGAGTACTTCTTCTCTGGTTATGTTGTTGCTCAACCTGAGATTTGATCCAAGTTGGCAAATGGGTCGTATTTCTTCCCTACAAATGCATGGTTCCCTCCTCCCCGTTGTTTTAAAAAGATAAAAATGTGCTTGTTGGCTACATGTCTCATCCTTTGCAATGATGAGGACCATTGCTCCTTCCAATCAACGTTTGAGCTATTATAAGTACGATTTTTGTAGCCTCTTATCATGCTTTCTCCTAATTTCTTGGTACATGCACACGTTAAGATTACTTAGTGACAAGGTAGATGTTGCGATTGCCATTGCTATGCTAGCAATTGTGATAAAGTTGCAAGCACTTATTGCTACTTGAGGTCATAACCGGATGGTCATCTAAGCTTGTGATGATTTAGCTGATTTTCCTTGAAATACACCAAACAGTGTTTTTATTGCTGCTTATTTAAAGGACATGTTGGGAAACATGAATGAAAAGTTTATTATCATTTTGACGGATAAAAATTTCCCCGTTAAAATTCTTAAAAAATGAGCAGCTACAGCCGTTCGAATGGAGTTGCTATGTATTAAGCCACCCTGAAGGGTATCCAGCTTATAAAACTAGCTAGTATTTGGCAAAGAGTACTTATTTTTTGGTTAATAAGATAACTACAAGGGGAAAAATTATCGTCCGACTTAGGACAGGCTAAAATTATGATCCAAGTGATAAGCTGCAGTGCCAGTTGTGACTATATCTTTTTTGGTAAAAAGACCAAGCTTTGATGTACTAGTTTTGCAATGCTATGTGCTAAAACTTCTCCAATGTTAAAACACATGACTTTTACTAAAACAATATACAATTATGGAATCAAGTTGTCAACCACCATAAAGCGTGCATTTATTTGACAGAATTCATGCTTGGTAGATCTCTTTGCTTTAATATATACTTCATGTATGTTCACTAAATAATTTAAGATTACATGTTATCACTCTGCGTATAATTCACACAAGCATACGCATTACACGAACACAAGTGGTGCCATTAACATGTCGCATAGATCAATAAATGATGTGTATCCCATATACCCTATCCAAATCTGCATGGATTCAATGCATTGAGATGGAAATACTCACACGAGGATGAGCTAAAGATATAGGAGTTAATAATGCCAAGTTGCTTCGAAGTTTGCCTGACTAGCGTCATTAGTACCGCATCAACCACCTTACAATGACTTTCAAATCAATAACAACTCTAGAGTGATGATGTGTCAATTGTCTGATGACAATTATGATATATCTATATCTATACTACCTATAAAAGTATGAATCTTGTAAATCATTTTATTTCGTTTTGCCATTCATTAATCACTCCAATAACAATCATATCCTTTCAAAAATACTATTATTAATTTTGTAATCATTTCCAGTTTTGCCCTCCGTTAGTTATTCCAATGACAACCCTACCCTTCCCTAATTAGTTATTTTGTAAATCGTTTAATGAACATTAGGTCATAAATCTAATCTAAACCTATATTTACACATTGAGAAACAAAATGTGTGGTTGCAAACAAATATATTTATATATGTGTGTGTGTGTGTGTGTGCGCGCGGGCGCGTGCGCTACCTATAAAAGTATAAATATTGTAAATCATTTTTGGATGATTATGTCATCCGTTAATTACGTCAATTGCATTCTTATCCTTCTTTTTATTACTCCCTTTTAAATTATGATGAAATTAAAAGAACATTGGGTAATGAATCTATTCTATACATTGAAAAATGAAAAGTGTGATGAGAAAGAAAAACATAACAAAGAAATGCCTTTATTATTCTATTTTTAATTTGGTTAAAATGAAATAAACATTATATATTGAACTAATTAATGAGAATTGTGATTTTTTTTTCTTGCATTTTTAGGTTAGCAAACAATAAATCAATTGAAAAACTAAAAAACAAAATAAAGAAACTGAAATACGTGAAAAAACAATTAAGAAATAAAAAATTGTTGGAAAAACAAAAACAGGAAAAAAAAAACGAAGAAGGGTTAAACGTGCATAAAAAAAACAAGGCTTAAATATAATGTCAATTTGAACTGAAACTATGTTTGATTATTGCAGTTGAAGACCATGTGTTTTGCATTTCTTATTGATGAAATGCAAAGCACTTGTTTTGAAAATTACAAATCTTAACCATAAACTAATTTAACAGATTACAAAAACAAAAACGTAGATTCATTCTTTTAATTTCTTCATTTGCTTTTATTTTCAGCAGTACCATCAAACATTTCTTCAATCCAGAAGCTTACAAAAAATATTTTCAAACATCGAACTGATTACAATTGCGAACATCAAATATACATGTCTTCTAAAACAAGTCACAAAAGAATGAGAACATAATTGAATTAAAATATTTTGATCCTAAAAAAGATAATAATATCACCTCAAACATTATTCTCGACTATATCCACTTGCAACGCATGTGCTATATATATATATATATATATATATATATATATATATATATATATATATATATATATATATATATATATAAACTCCCCTTGTTTAGGCGGTTAGGCAAAATTCTAAAAAAAAGAGATTTCAGCCGTCCATTGTGCAATGTGAACAATTACCGGATTGCAGCTAGATAAAATAGAGATTTTTCCAAAGTTGAATCTCGATCACCACCCTATATGTTTACATATTAGATAACACCTTTTTGATGAGAGATATGAATAAGAAGCTTGGACAAAGTTAGTATTTTTCGGAATTCGTACATTCTCCTGGAAAGAAACACAACACCAACGAAGGGGAAATTATGTTGCAAATTTTTTTTGAACCATATTAAGGCACCAAGTTCAACTAAAAATTATAAAATCGCCATTAAATTTTTTCAAAAGCTTTAAGAATTATATATTTTCATGCTTACTAACATGCTCACGCGACTTTCGAAGTTGGTATCTAAGAGTCCAAAGGAATCCACATCCTATGTAAATATTAGTGACCAATAACCCCCCCCCCCCCCTTCATTTTTTCCTCTTATGGCAAAGTAGAAGTTGAGGAGATCGTGATCCACCAAGGGTACAGAGCAGATCACTAGCAAACATCAAAGCCTTCAAAGTCTGGTTACGTTGCTCGCAAAAGCACGCCCATAGCAAAAATGACATCAAACTAGTAACATATAAAAAGAAGAAAAAACTACAAAGGCAAATCAAGTTCTTGCTACCGTTTATTATTCAATTTTGTTTGATATGTTTTGAATCTAGATACAGAATGCAAGTTTTCTCATATCACTTTAGGATGCGAAATAAACCCCCTCACGCTATCTTATAACATTAACCAATTTTAAATCAGCGGCAAACATGTTCAGTTTTAGAAAATGTACAAAAAACATCTATATTCGCGTAAGCTAAGGAGAACACAGTACTGATTCAGAATGATGATGAATTTACAACTGTCACATAATACAAGAAAGATTTGTAGTTAAAAGAGTGAAGTATAGGTGATTTTCACCAGTTAAATCTACCTATTAACATACCTATTAACATGTGGAGTTTATAACTTGGGAAAAACAACCCACATTATCTTGAAATCACCATAATACAAATACTAGCATGATTTAACCATTCATATCCACCACCAAGACTTAGGTTTCAATTCATAATCATCGATCTCTATGCAGTATATCTTATATTATTAAGAGAACACACGTATTCTTTTTAACCTAATAAAAAACAAGCATCCAATCTAACCTTGTTTTTGGTTAGAAGCTTTACCATAAACTCCTAAGATGTTTTGGTGCAAAGTTTGGCTAGAAGCTGGACGTGTAAGGCTAAACTAGACATTTGCCAAAAGGCTTCCCAAAAATGCTTTGACTTCCTATGTCTTCACTTACTTGACCTTTTGAGACTATCTTTTATTGGCATAGAATATGTAGTCGTAATTATTAGTCTCACGACAAATAAAATTTTGAATGATGTGCAAAATAACTCTCCTAAAAAGAAATATCAAAAACTCCAATTGCTAGTTGTTTCAAAAAATTAAACAAACTAGTTAACGGACATGTGCAATGCACGGAAGGGGATTAGATGTGCCTTGTTTTAAGTATAAAATCAACGGCGAAATCTAAAACTCTAGACAAATGATATTTGAATAATATATTAAAATGAAGTGACTAATAATTCCTCAATGAAGAGGTAATAAATTAATCATCATAGATTTCCCCTCTAGCTCTCTTGTTCTTTTCATTTTTTCCACTTTTGGTAAGTGTTTAAGTAGCCTTACTCGTATGATCTGATGCAAGAAACAACTAAGATGCCATATGCATTGTAAAATTAAATATAGCGACTATATTTAATCGCATTTTTAGTATATATAATTAAATGTCACGAACTATATTAAACGAACATAATATCGCTATTTGTGTAACCATTTATTACCACCCAATTACAGTCAAGTAGAATCAACGACTATATCATCAATCAAAGGAACAAAGCTGGAAAAAATATAATCTCAAAAATCTGGGAAATGTGCTAAGAAAACCATCATAGATAAAACTAGGAAAATTTTTTGGCATCGTACTCGGCTTGACATCAAGAGAGTCTTTGACAATCTAGCTGAAAGCCAACAGGTGTTACCTTAAGCTAGGGTGATCTAGCCATTTGGATCCACAATATCCTCCTTTTGGTTGAGCGTAGATGGATCTAACGCCTAAAGAGATGTCTCAATCATGCTTACTTGGTGTTTTTTTTCACACTGGGTCCAGCAGAGAGTTTATCTCAACATTGCCGATAAGATCCTAGATCATGTCGTACCCTTTTGGTATAGTAGCAGGTGTAGGAAGAGGGGGTAGCTTGGCATTCATACCCCTCCGGAGCAACTGCATAGACATTTGGCCATAAGGGCATGCAGATTGGTGAACTCTCACGTTCTCGGCTCCCACAAACCACCTCTTTAGATCTAACTGCATTGACATTTTTGTCTGCATAACACCCTAGGATGAGTGTTGAGATTCCTTGGACCAGTATTTTATCCCCTTGACTTTCTATCATTGACTATTGTTCCTTTTCTCGGTGGCATCCTCAATTTGAGTGAGATAACCATCAACGCCTTGAATGTGGTGTGGTAGTGGCCAAAGATGTACTCATGATATATTGGCAAAAGATTGTTTCATACTATGTTCATCTGCTACTCCTCCGAGGGGGATGAACCATCTGAGCGACCTTGTTTCTCCATCAGATGATGAATGCAAATACTGATTACTTGAATGTGGTTTGATAGTGGCCAAAGATGTACTCATGATAGACTGGACGAAGATTTTTCTTACTATGTTCACATGTCCCTTATCTAGGGGGGGGGGGGGGTTAACCATCTGAGCGACCTTGTTTCTTCATCAGATGATGAATGCAGATACTGATTACTCGAGCTCTTGCTTGGTAATCCCCAAGTCCGTCAGTGAGATGTCAAGATCAATGTCGTACTGGTACTGATTAACAACTTCTCGCACCACATCTTCCCATGTATGAACTCGAGAGTTGTCAATGACGAGGAATCACCGAGCAACTGCTTCAGTTAAGGTTTGGTGGAATAACTGGTTATTGTTAACTATGTGAGGAGCCAACGCATGTACGTCTCCATATGAATCCTCGAATATGACGTCTCGTCAAACTTGTCAAAATCGGGCATCTTGAATTTTGAGGAGAACCTGTCCTCCGGACCCAAGGTAAGGGCATTGAGATCCATTGGGTCGTTAGCTCTTCTCATCCGAGCAATCCGTGATTCTAATGCAGCCAACTTTTCCTTCAACTCTATAATTCATGTCTTTCCTTCGTCATCAGACTCATATTGCCAATTAACTTCATTCTTGGGATCCCCCTTCTTTCTTTCTTCCTTTATTTTAATTTTCTGGTCATTCCACTGCTCATTCTCCTTCTCGTTCTTTTGTTCTTTATTCAGGGGGTTTGTATGATCCTTGAGCAATTCCAAGTCCATGGTTGTCTTTGCATGTTGAGCGATTAGAGCCTTGAAGTTGGCTTGAAAGTCTTGATGCCAAGGAAAGTGGGTTCGTACCTACGTGGAGGTGCCACAAAGGCTGCAGTCCGAGTCAGCTTCCAAATATGCAAAGTGAGAGACAGCAAGGACGGAGTAAGGGCAGAGAGCAAGGCTTCCCAGACAGGCCGTGAGGAGTGGCAGTGCTGCGAAGGTAAGGCTGAGACGAACAAGGCCGACAGTCGACAGTCGACAGTCCAAGTCAGGGTCCGAGTCGGGGTCCAATGTTACGGTCCAACGTTACGGTCCAAAGTTATGTCCAATTTGTCTTTCTCTCACTAGAATCCAAGAGCTCCCAAATTCTAGAGTGAGAAAATGATTTTGTGAGAATGAAGAAGAAGTCCTTTTTTGAGTTGTAAAGTCCACTATTTATAGAAAACAGTATGCTTATGTCATAAAGTGCCACATGTCGTCCCCTGAAAGTGACACGTCACCAGGGGGCCCAAAATACCAGTTCTCCGGTGGATTATCGGTTCCCAAATTCGCGTTGCCTGCCTCGCACAACGTCACTCTACCGGTCTGAGAAGATTGACCACACCATGACATCATGATCAGAGTAAGCCCGTTGCTCCAGCCACCGGTCCAAGCCCTTACTGAGCCCATCCCGGTACGAGGGCCTAAGCCCCCCCCTGTGATTGAGACGGCGATGACTATAAGGTTGTGAGCCCATCCCGGTACGAGGGCCAAAGCCCCCTGTGATTGAGACGACGATGGCTATAAGGTTGTGAGTCCATCCCGGAAGCATGTAACATGATTGTGGTGCATGGGCGCGGTGCCTACAGCACGAGATAATACCTGGTGCCGGGGCATATGTTATGAAAGTGGCGCACAAGCGCGGTGACGAACGCCACGGAGACAATACCTGGTGTCGTGGGCACATATCATGGAAGTGGCGCACGAGCGCGGCGATGAGCGTAGCAGAGACAACACTTGGCGCCGGAGCACGTGTTATGAAAGTGGTGCGACGACGAACGTCACGGAGCAATACTTGGTGCCGGGGCACGTATCATGAGGATGGCGCGTAGACGCGACGACGAACGTCGCAGAGCAATACTTGGTGTCGGGGCGCGTATCATGAGAATGACGCGCATGCGCGACGACGAACGTCGCGGAGCAATACTTGGTGCCGGGGCACGTATCATGAGGATGGCACCTGGAAGCGGCAACGAACGTCCCAGAGATGGCGCACGGGCGCGCGTCGGGTGTCCCAAAGACGGGCTGTGAGCTGAGTGTACCTGTCATAACAAGATAATGAATGCAACATGTAGTAATGACAAAGTCAGGAGTGATGGTATGCGGTCGTCGGCGACGGGTCATTCGGTGGTAGCGCGCGACTTTGGGCGATGAGCATCGCGGGAGCGGTGTGCGGTCACGGACGACGGACATCACGAGGTTGATGGACGACGGACGTCGCGAGGTCGATGCACGGAGGACGTCGGGAGGTCGGGAGGTTGATGCACGACGGACGTCCCGAAGTTGATCCGTAAACATCGCGGAGGTGCAAAGACTCGAGAAAACAAGTGCGCACGGGAGGGGTGGCCATATGCCAAACATTGGGGGGAAGGCCAAGGCCACCACCCCTGGGTAGGCCGAGGCCGACCCTAGGGGGTGGCCAAGGCCAATGGACAATTCCCATGAAGGGAGGCCAAGGCCACTCCCCTATTCGGTGAACTTTGGGCATGCCGACGGTAGGTGTTTTGAGGAGAAATTGCAAATCAAAAAGTTGCATTATGATGAGCGTGTCGACGTGAATCGTACCCATGTGACGAATAAGGTGCCAAGGTTACGTTCGAAGCATACGAAGCAAAAAAAGTGCGAAAAGGGGTATGCGGGAAATTGGTGAACCGCCGGGGGGAAATGGCCGAGGCCAACCCCTCCTGGAGGCCGAGGCCGACCCCCTGGGGCTGGCCAAGGCCAAATGGCCAACTCCCATTTTTGGAGCCCAAGGCCACTTATCTTTTTGGCAAACTTCGGGCGCGCCGTCGGTCGACATTTTTGATGAAAATATGTTCGGGTGGTCTCGGCGTGACGATCGCGCTAGTGTTAGTGACGTCAACGCGAAATAAAATGTCTAAGTCACGCACGAAGCGCGTGAAGCGAGATAAACACGTGTCTTGGGCGCACGGGCGTTGACCGGTTTGATGCGTTGAAAAATTGACCGTTGACGTGTTTGCGTGAAATGAGACCCATATTGGGCCTTTGAGTACGACCAGAATAGGTTGGGAACAAGTCTTTTTGCAAATCTTCGAGGATTCAGACAAGGTCGTTGACTTGGGGGTATGCTTTGGCCATTGGAATGCGCTTGAGTTTCCTAGACAGATCCCAATACCAGAGTTTTTTTTTACCCTTAACAATGTAGAAAATAAAGTGTGAAATTTAACAAAGAACCTTATGCACAATAACCCGCCCGGTTTAAGCATTGCCAAAACGTAGTTGCAGAGAAAGCAACCAGTAAACCTGACCGATTTGTCAGCAGCCAACTTTTAACCATGGGGAAACATCTTGGTGATTAGTTTGATGACCTTAAAGATATAGTAACAGATTAACCGCCCAGTAAATTTTTTTGGGTTTACTATTTGGTTGATCCGCTACTTGCATTTTCATCTTGAGGAGACTAAACCTGCCAGTTTGATCATACACAAAAATGATCACTCATAATCAGTCCGGTTAACGCAGGGGACACTTTTTGATGGCACATATTTTAGTAGAGATACCGGCCAATTTTCTAGGCGGTTATACCATACTACATGCAAGTACCCTTTAGAATGGTATACGTGTGTGGTTTCTTCATCTTCTGGTTTTAGGTTACTCCCTCGACTTAACTTGTATTATGTACCTCTCACCCATAACTTAAATATTTATTAATGGGTGGTCATCTTTTCGTGTACACAAGTTATTTAATATACCAAGATACTAGGAGGTCTCGATATTAGGCCTTGGAGGTGAGAGTACAGTCGAAAATCATTTCAGTAGTAAGAAGTTCGAGGATTTCAACCGCTGCCCTCGAGTAGATGGCTGGGGCAATCTTGCGCATGACTGAGTTATAAATGCAAAAACAACTTAAAAAAACACATGCACATTATACAATAACACAAACTTGAAAATATAAAAGCCAAAAATCAAAAAGTGATCGAAGTCTAGTCCTCTTAATTAACTCCTTAGCAGAGTTGACACCGTGGCACACCGCCTTCAAAAAATTCATAGGCCCAGGAATACCTCAGAAATGTCGAGGACGACAAACCCTCTCACGATCTACTAACAAGGAAAGTAGCTTGATATTGGTGATTAATCGAAAAAAATGGTTTTATAGTGAATCAAGATCCTTCAAGCGAGGGGCTAAGAAATTTTGCATAGGTATCTCCATGGATATAGATAAAGATAGGGATCCATCAGACGGACCAGCACGATAACCAATATGCCAGAATGTCAGTAGCGAAATAGACAATTCTACCCTTTAGCTCCTAGAACTAAAAAAAGGAATATCTAATTTCACCAACTAGGAAAAACAAGAAAGAACCCTAAAATTACATTGAATTGCCAACATCGACATCTAATCAAACAAAAACAAAAATGATAGGTCCGAGATTAAGTTGTACAATTGAAATTTGTTAAGCGCTCCGTTATACTATAACGGTCTCTAATACGTCTTTAATGAATTTTAGCTTTTATAACAAACAATAAAATATGCAATAAACAAACCTTAAACTATCCTAAAATTTGGTTTTAACCCAACATTGGGCCTCGAATGGCCTACGTACCCGATCGGACAAGCCGATATCGAAACTATGTAGTTCTGATTGAACCCTACAAGAGCAACCTTGATCTCGGTCATTGTTTTCTAAATGGACTCGACTTCTTCTAGTCAAGTAGACTTAGAAGTCTAGTTAACTACGATCTTAGTTGTCTTAGAATTCTAAATGAGATAAAAAAATTTAACTTTGATAAATTTCTAGTGCTAATAGACTTCTATCTATATCAAGACTCTAATGTATGACTATTTACATTTTTTATTTTTTAGTTAACGAGATCTAGCTGTGGGGAGGGGGAAATGATTCTAAGACTCACACTCTAGACTCTAACCTAGAAATAAAGAGAAACGCAAACCAACTCTAAAAGAAAACAATACCGCAAGATTTGGCTCTCTTAGACTGCTCGTTATGATTTCAGGATGAATCCACGACGTGATTAGACTAGCTAAGGGATTATACCGATGCGACTGGAAATAGAGTATTTTCTTTCTTCTCTCGGTTTTTTTTAGAATTTCTCTAACAGATAAAAGGTCCTATCTTCTGTAGCTAAGGGATCTATTTATAGGGGTTTGGGAGCTCATAAAATGTTAAAGGTGACTTTTTCGCCCATATCCTTCTAAATAAGGATAGTATCCAAATTAATTTAAATGGTCTAAAAAGTCTTCTTACCTGTCGATTTTACCCAAATAAAAAATCTTTACTGAAGGGCTTCATCGGAAAACGGTCGGTTTTATCTCTTAATCAGATACTATTTTTTCATTAACTTTGTGGATAATCACCCTAAACTCGGATAAAATCTCCTAAAAAACATACGGGATATACTAGATTTCGGGAATCAATTAGAATCAATCACAAGTCATATTTCCAAATTAAGGACACACTCGATTTTGGGAACCACTTCCAAATTAGTACTAAATCATGCCAAAATCTTTCTACCTTACCTTAACTGGACGACCTAGACTGGACCACTTAGTGGATTGGATTCTAATTGGATAGGACCACTCATTGGATTAGGCCTAATTAACTAAAGCATTATATATTACTTGGCCCGATCAATTTATCAAAGGTGCGCCTAGGCATTCCCCTAGGCCTACCTAGGCTTAAGGCGTTGGGAGCATGTCTCGCTTAGGGCTAGGCGTAGCCCTTTCAAAAAGGCTCGTGCCTCTCACGCCTAGGCCCTTAGACCTAAGGCAAAAATCATAGCTATTATTACCGTACCGGTACCGGACGGTACGTACCGTTTTTCCCTTGTAATCGGTAAGGTATCCCTTTAATTTTGTACCAGTCAAAGTACAGCTTTGTACCGGCCGATACATGTGATACCAGCCGAGATAATGTGTTTTGTATGTGTTTATTAAAAAAATGTAAAAGTAACAAAGTTTGTTAGAAATTGGGTTAATTACTAACGGTACCCCTGAGGTTTATCCTAAATTACACACGGACCCCCGTATCTTTTAAAAATTACACTCCGCTCCATTTCTTCGACGATGTTAACAGTGGGACGCAAAAAGACATTTTTACCCTTGTATATTAACTACACAGTATCGTCTTGGATTTTGGGGGGACTGTCTTGCTCTTCACTCTTGGCTACACTGGCCGGAATCGGCCATCGGGGACCAGATACTCTGCCGATAGTAGTGATTCCATGGCTGTTTTAGAGGTTATGGCGGGCGGTGCTTCCAATGGAGGGCGACGGTGTCAGGCATGTGGCTTCGGGTTCACCGGTGATGAAGCCGTGCGGTGTTCAGTGTCACAGTGGTGCGCGGGGGTGTTGGGCGGTACTTCCGGTGAGGGGCGTGGCCAGAGAATGAGGGGTGGTTGACCACGAGATGGCATCGAAGATGGCGCTGGAGATGGCGCATATGATAAATCTCGCGCGGTGGTGGCTGCGGTGCGGTGGTCGCCGCTGTTGTGTCGTGGTATAAACTGCAGGCGACGCCGGAGTCCATCGCCGGAGAAGAAGCCGGCGGAGGAGAAGAAGCCCACCGTCGCCAAGAAAGCCCCCGCCGAGAAGAAGCCCAAGGCCGGCAAGAAGCTCCCCAAGGAGGCTGGCTCCGCCGCTGCCGAAGACAAAAAGAAGAAGAAGTCCAAGAGGTCCGTCGAGACCTACAAGATCTACATCTTCAAGGTCTTGAAGCAGGTCTATCCGGACATAGGGATCTCGAGCAAGGCCATGTGGAGGGCAATAGTTGATGATTTTTCAAGGGAGGGCAATTTGGGGATGAAAAACCCAAAAAGTAAGGTGTCAGAAAATCTTTAGACGGAGTTAGGGTCCCCGTCAATTTTGTGGGGCTCCGTGAAATGCGGGTACAAACCTGGGGGAGCGAAGTGTAATTTTCAAAAGATACGGGGGTCCGTGTGTAATTTAAGGTAAATCTCAGGGGTGCCGTGAGTAATTAACCCTTAGAAATTTTGTAAATTAATCATATAAATGTTAAATAGAAAAACACTCTAAGTTCTGTTATACTAATCAAAGTCTTTGTAACCTCTTACTCATAATATTAATTACAATTTGGAAAATATTTCCTGATAAGTTTTCACATATCTTTGATTTACTTCATGCCTGAAAGTTTTGATCATATTCTTTCATCTATATGATGTATTACTTTACACACACCGGCTAGCACACACACATAAACAACTTATCATTGAACTCAAAGACGTTATTATTGAACAAACTGCTTATTCTTACATAAGAAATTATGAATGAGATCGTTAAAAATGGGAGATAATCCTAGAGGAGGTAATTCGATTGAAAAAGCTATTTGTTGCTAATATCACTGTATGTGAACAAACAACTTATTTGTGAACCAATAGCTTATTTGAAAACAACGGTAATTGAAGCTCTATAAGACAAACAATTTATTCTAGAGGAGCTATGAGTAAAAAAAATATATGTATATATTGTTAGTTCGCCACTAAATGAATAGTATGAATGTATATTGTTGATGAAAAATTTGAGACGGTATCGGTACTGGTACACACCATTTTACGAAGAAAACGGTACACACTCTGATATGAAATCATATGATATCCATAACTATGACAAAATTGGGGGTGGGGGCGCAACGAAAGAAAAAAAAAAGGCCAAAAATATCAAGTCTTTGATTTTCTCATTGTGACATCATCTCAAACATCCGTTTTCTTCTGTTCTTTTATTTCATAACATAAAAAATCGTATCTTTAAAAAAAAAACTAAAACCACAAAATCCCAATCAATCAATTCCATTGCTACTTGTGTAAGTGCCGCATCGCCTGGTGTTGCTCCCATTCTAGGAGATCTACTCATTTAGTTGATTTCGTGGACAAAAAAATAAAAATAAAGGAGGAATGTCAACAAAAAATAGAGCATATGATTTCCTTTGAAAAAACATTGTTGCCTTAGCCCTCACTGTTGACGAGGATGACATTATCATGTTAACTTAATTAGGACTAACTACTTCTCGTTAATTTTGAAACTTTTTCTAGTGTTGAAAGTTTGTTAAATTGTCATATTCTAGATGTTCTTACATAATTTTATTGATTTATTAGACTGATATATATTAATTTTAATTTTGCGCCTCATTTCGAAAGGCGCACCTACACATTGCGCGTAGGCTCCAGAGGCCCTTCGCGCCTGAAGTGCACCTGCGCCTTTAATAACTATGGCCTGGACCAATAATAATAAATTTAATTAAAATAAAGCCCAATAAGCAATAAATAAAAAGGATAAAATAAAGTTGCAAAAAATGATATTTCAACAATATGCTAAAGTATGTAATTAACTCATGCAATAATGTACGAGTCTTACTATTTTCTTTGTACACTTGAGAATATAATATGAAAGACTCGCCTGGAAGCCCCATTCGTTCTAGATCTTCCATCCTAACTTTTAGAATTCCATTTTCCTGCCCTTTCTGCTGTCTTTATAGTTCGACATTTACCGGAAGGGTCGATCAGTATGAGGGAGGGAATCAAAGATTTAAGCCTTCCAATTATCCGACTCATAATAGAAAAAAGTAGGAGAATCCAATGCGCCTGTCTAATACTAGCTTCTCCTATTTCATAAAGGGATATTCCATTACCTTTACTTATTGGTGAATTTTTTTATTTTTATGCTTCTAAAAGTGTCACCTCATCCTTATCAATTACTCGTCTTGTAAAAAGACTATAGATCCAAATTTTCTTTCTTAAAAGTAAACTAACATGTATTTAACGTTATGAACATGTCATTTGAATGTACATATTACGTACTTACACAAGCACAATAAAAAAAATACCTTATGCAGTAATAAATTGATCTCAACATAATCTCCACATATTTTGTACAAAAATAAGTTTGTAATTTATTCCAATGTATGGTTACCAAATCAGAGTTAGTTATATGCACAACGACATTACTAATTAATATTTCACCACAACCGTTAATTTATTCTATGAAAGGAAGATCACTTACGTAAACTTAAACGTGACTATCTTTGATGAAAACCATAAATATACGCAAATTGTGCGACGAATTTTCTTTTTGTTGTAATTCAAAGTTTTTGAAATAAAGAATTATTATGCCTAAAAATGCATTTGGAAAAGAAGCAAACTTGTTGATGTGCTTGACACGAGTTTTCAAGTCAGTAATTTTTAAGAAAGGAATTTCCTACAAAATAATCAAACTCCCAACGCAGCCAAACGTGTGTTATTGACGTTGACGTTGGAAGCAGACACAAATCTCTGTGTAATACAATTGTATACAATTTCTTATGGGGTTTAATTAATCGAGACATAATATTGAAATCCGTAGTATATTAGAATTGAAACAAATGTGTGGCCGCCATTCATGAATGTAGCTTGATGATTGGCATTGAAAGGGTGCCATGAAAGCATTTGACCGAGTTGCAGGAAGATTTCACGTTATCTTCATATATAGACTGTATGTGATAAGAGCAAAACAAGACATGGACTTCGTATTAATTAAGCATCCTCTCATCAAAACCATTGAAACTCATTTCGCATATTTCTCCCTCGTACCATGATTTGAATTCTTTTTAGCCGTCTATTCGTGTTGTAGAAAAATTATACGTAATATTTTTATATAATTATAATTAAGATTCATTAAGTGATATAAGTAATTTTTATTTAATGACGCTAAACAAGTGTTACTAAGAATTATCGTTAAAAATATTACCATACATGCATGTCATTATATTTATTGCCATTAATTACCGTTGTACGATAGGTAATAACTATTTTCTTATATCCGAGGTAGCAACAAAAACTAGTGTATCTATCATTCATCATGGTTCAAATTTGGACATTCATACTTGTAACGCAGCATCAAAATGCAAAAAATGATTTTTTTTGATTTCATGTCTTTGTTTGAAGGAAGATGCTTGTGCACTATCGGTGCGAATGCAATATGCACTAGTGTCAGAGTTATGTAGAAGATCCTCTATTCTCTCCGAATAGATGTCTTATCTCCACTTATCTATTCTTTCAAGTGACATTCCACAACGACACCCGCACTGCGGTGTTAGATATTATCGCCATAATGGAAGATGGTACTTCGAAAGGACAGTGTCAGAGTTCTTTTCTTACAACTGATCCACATGAAGCAGATGTTCTCTCTCTCCTTTATTCCTGTCAATGGGCTTTACATCAAGATTTATTCAACATTACATTATATTCTAACTCGACTTTTCGACTTTTCTCCATTCTCAGATCGCAGGACGTGAGGTTATATCTGTCAGGATGTTATCCATCTTTTTTGATATCTACCAGACGTGTCGTCTGTTCCACAGATGCTGCATCACATCTGCATAGATCATCTTCCCAACAGCTACCCAACCTTTGTCATATAGGGTATTTGTTCATAGATGGTTCTGCCCAGGTTTATTTTGTTCACTTGCAGCCTATAGAAATAAGACTGTGAGGCAGGAAGGAAGTCAGGATGGGGTCTCCACTGCGACTAAGATCTTTGTTGTAACTAGTTCTATCTCAGATTGTATATATAACTTTGTATATTTGCTTTTGATGAAATGCAGTTCTCACTCTTAACAAAAAAAAAAAAAAAAAAAAAAGAGAAATAATATATGCACGTAATGATAAACATCACGAATACTAATTTTTAAAATTGTGACTCAAAATAACGTCACTTCTTATAACCCAATACTTATTAAGTTATAAATGCAACATTTCAAAATTATTCACAACCTTATATATATGGAGTTGTCACCGGTTCACCGGTGGCAACTTAAGAGGAGTTGTAACCTTGATCTGGCAGTCCATCCATTGCAGGATATGAACGGGCTAGATTAAAATTTTATTTAAGTTTTTTCGTCATCCGCTACATATTGTAGCAAATGAAATTTTAACAGAAACGTCTCGGAGGGATTTAATGACTAAGAGGGAAACACAAACAAATAGGGGATGAGGGGGTGTTGGGGGTGGGGGGAGAAAGAAGTGTGATAAACTTTACGATCCGCTACATAATATAGGAGACGGTAAAAATTTATTTATATATATAAAAAAAGATCTGACTCGTTCATCCGCGATGAATGGATGATCAGATCAAGCTATCAATAGATCAACTCCTACATATAATTATATAATACATTTCTAAATATAACATTATGCGGGCGTACTTAGTGGCCACCGCTGCTTATGGCCTAACCAAGCAACTTGAATCGATCCATAACCATAAATAAAAGAGAAATCTCACTGGTGTCACATGAATCATCAAAGTTTAATGTTTTCAATACTCATGGTGTCATGGGAAACTTGACACAATGTTCTGGTGCTTGTGTGTGACATATTATTTTACCTGTACAATAATAATATACAGTAGAGTATATTATCCGACAGGGGTCAAGTGGATCCATTTCAATGGCTATAAATTCCTAGTTAGCTAACCCTTAAGCAGCCAGCTAAAACCCTCTCTCTTCAATTCGCCCTCTCTAGAAAAAGCCATAGATTTCCGTGAGTAAATGGTCCAATCATTTCACCGCTTTCATCGCTACTGGTTTCTCGCGACTCGATCTCCCCAGCCTCCAACGTCCGTCGTCTCCTCCCTATTTCTGGGGTCGTGTTTCATTTATGCTAAATTACTCTCATTAACATACGAACGTTGCGATTCGATCCAAACTTTGATCGCTTCAGTAGCTCGTCAAACGGCTCAATCAATAATCTGCGCAGAAAAATCGTTGAACTAACGCGGATAAAGGCAGGATGGTGATCGGAAGCGGACGGAGGAAGGAGAAGAAGGAAGAAAAAGGGGAAGAGGAAGAGTACGAGGTGGAGGATCCGTTGGACACGAACAAGGGGTCGCATGGGAGCCATTTGACTCTGCTGGCGAACGAGTTGGGGCTCGACTCGAGGTACAGCAGAGAAACGGTCATCAATGGCATCAAGGACCTGTCTCGGGGCCGCGTCATTCACCCGAACAACAGGTGCCACTCTCTCTCTCTCTGTAAATTATTGTGTACTTTCCCGCTCTAAGTTATCAGATACTTTCTCTCTCTATATAATAATGGAGAGAAATTTGGCAGGAGGGGTGGGTGACCAGTCGTTTCTCTCTCTCTCTCTCTCTCTCTCAACACAGCGAAAGTTTTTAAGGAAGAGAAGCCGTCATTCCCGCCAAGTAAGGGGACGTGGCATATAGGAGGGAGTCGCTCGCTGGACCCCTACCTATACCTATAATAATTTGAGTCCAGTTAATGAGTCGACGACTAATAGACAAAATAGAAATGAGTGAGTTGATTTTAGCGGCCAGGAAAGGAGTAGACCCCACCCACCAATGTCAAAACGGTTGGGTCACATCACCTGGCAAAGATATAATACGTTATGCGAAGGGAAAAGGCCCACCACGCCTTGCAAGAGTAAATTAGGGACCGTTGGGCCTTGAACACACACACACACACACGCAACGAGGACGAGAAACGACTCATCCCACTCCGATTTATAGTATGCTGCTGACGTTGGATTTAATTTCTCTGTTTTCATTTGCCTCTTGACGCTTCCAGCTCACATTATGTGGGGACAACAAGGAAGGGGGGTGGGGAAGGAAAGATAAATCTTTTTATTTTTATGCGTCTTTGTGAGTCTGTGGAGATGATAGGGAAAAATAATTTCTTTGATTTTGTCGCGAGTGAAAAGAAAAGAAGAGAGGAGCAATTTCTAGTTGTTATTTACTAAATAAAATATCCTTTTTTTTTGTTGTTGTTGAACTTATGCTAGATTTTGTGTTTAGATAGAATGGTAATGTTGGTATTCTAAAAGTTTTAATAAACATCTTTTTCTTTCTCCCAATTCCTTCTCAACTTAGACCCGAGTTTTCTTTCCATTTCTTTTATTTGCTCTCCTTGCAAAAACTTGTAGAACTCACAAACGATGGAAATGAGATTAAATAAGAGTGTGTTTGGATGACATATTTCGATTAAAGGTTTCAATTTAGTTGAGGTTTTGAATGTAATCAAGTGTTTGATACTTATAAAAGAGAAATCGTTAAATTGTAGAAGGAATTTTGAAAGAGGTATACGAGGGCCTAATATTCTCAGTTCAAATAATCACTCTAGAGTCTTATGTTAAATTCGCATGAGAATTACCTTCTACAGTTTAAGCTTTTTTTTTTTTTTGTGTCACATGTCTTTTAGTTTTTCAGCTCTTAATCACTCTCTCATTCCTTCTCTTTTAATATCAACCTATTTATCTATATGTCATTATGTTTCATAACCAATAATTGTTATACATTATCTATTTGCAAAAATATATTAACTCCCCAAATTCTAAAATTTTAAAATATAAGGAATTTAAAATGAAAGATTTCTAAACTTCCTAATTCTTCATCCAAACACATTCTAAGGCATGTTTGTTTACCATTTTAACTTTGTGTTTTCATATTCACTTTGTTTGGATCTAAGTATAAAATATGGTTGTGTACTTTTACCATTTTGGCTAGCTTTTTTCTAACAACTTTTTAAGTAATTTCTGTACTTATATATATCATTTTTCATCTTCATTTTGTAGCTACTTTATTTGCATTTATTCCCAAGTGTTCTCACTACTTACATGTGAACTCTGAAGGTAACATAATACCCCTATAATAACTTCCTCCAATTGTCAGTTCCATGGCCCACCCTAGTCAGATGCAACCCCAACTTTTTCCGTTTCCCACCTAAATCACCAATATCCACCACCACCATCATCGATAGGCTGAATTGGTGGTTGGGGTTTGGTGCTGAGGATGTGATGGTGTTGGTGGGGGAGGATGGTGTTACGGTGGTTCTGCGGCAGTCGTGGGTTGCGAATGGTGGTGGACAAAAAGAAAATGGTCGTGGGGTGTGAATGTATTGGTGTTTAAGCGTTTGGTGTTGTAGTGGTATGGTAGCGGTAGTCGGTCATGCATGGTGGTGGAGAGAAGACTGATAGTGGTTTTGTGGTGGAGTGGCGATTGTGTGGGCGCGGATGTGTAGTCACGATATGGCCGAAGGAGATGAGATTTGATGTGTTTGGTGGTTTAGGTTGGCGTTGTAATGATACAGTGGTGGTAGTCGATCGTGCATGGTGGTGGAGAGGAGATCAATGGTGGTTTTGTGGAATGAAGGCTATGTTTGTTTTTTTACGTCCGGAAGATATAAGATTTGAGGGATTTAATGGTGGCCATGGTGGTGTTACAAGGAGAGAGGGGGAGTAGTGATGTGGTGGTATCAAAGGGTACATGAAAAGTAATAAACTTTTTTTTTTCTTGAACAGTGGATGGAGATTGGTTGGAAAATGTGTTTTCATTTCACGGTTTGAGTGTGATTTTTTTAAAACAAAAATAAAAAAAATAGTAAACATTACATTACAGAAGAATATATATATATATATATATATATATATATATATATATATATATTATCATCGTTACTAAAACATATAATAAAAATGCTAAACAAATAAGCCCCAGGTGTCTTTCCGTCTTATTTGTTTCTTTTCACTCCGAATTGAAACCCACAAAGAAGGTGTTCACGCCCTCACTTACTTCCGCTCCCGCCGCTTAATTTTGAGACCATTGGATGCGAGATTTAATACTTCTTGACCAATCAACGATGCTATACACATTGGGTGCACTGGTCCGGCTCCTCGCGCCAAATTCTCCTCCTTTCAGTCTTCCTTGCTGCTCGTTTATCAGGTATATTTTTGCAGATTATCTTTTACATTCCTTTCGACAATGCAGGTGGTACCACGCATGGGATAAGTTCATAGTGGTATGGGCTGTGTACTCGTCTTTCTTCACGCCCATGGAGTTTGGGTTCTTCCGGGGGTTGCCAAAGAACCTCTTCTTCCTGGACATTGCCGGTCAAATAGCTTTCCTTATCGACATTGTCCTCGAATTCTTCGTCGCCTACAGAGACGGCCAGACCTACAGAATGATTTATAAACGCACCCCAATCGCTCTCCGGTCAGTTCCATATATGTCCCAAATGAGGATTCTTATGAATGACTGGTTTCAATTCTTAGCTACAGTTCCCTCTGTTTTGTTTTCATACTTCTTTTTTTACTTCAGGTACTTGAAATCTTATTTTATCTTGGATCTTCTTTCCTGCATGCCTTGGGATATAATTTATAAGGTAGTTCTAAGTTCCCATAATTATCCAGTTTATGATGTATCAAAACTGTTCACCTAATATTTGAGTACTCCCTCTAAATTTGTCTTTATGTTGTTTCAGTTGCAGTGATTATATGTATCCCCAAGAATGATTGTGCAGTCCTTTAGTTGGTTAAATGTATATATTTTCAGTAGCTCATTTTTCTGATCTTTAACGAATGCTCGCGCGCGTAAATTTCTTCTACTGGTATAATTTTCAATACTTGGTTAGTCACATAGATACCAGGACAGTTTTGGTAAACGCACTTATGGTCTATGATTGCACCAACACTCATGCATCTCAAAGTTATGATCCGAAGAGCAACTGTAGTAGTGGAATCTTTATTGCTCATTGTATCACGAGTTTATATCAAGGTAATTGAATACAAAATTAAGCATCATTTGGCAAGTTAAGCGAGACGACGAGTGATGTCCTTGTTTATATATTTAGGAATTTGCTAAAATGCCAGCGGCATAAATCGAACACATTTAGTTTATCTGTTCCTGAGCTAACCCAGGCCATGGGTATCCCGGTTGTTCCCACCACGCCTTCCACATGTGACTGCCTTATCAGTTTTGCTATGGTACTTGACCATGATTCCATATATTTACTTCCTATTTCACTACTTTCAAGAACATATAATAATCCCACAAGGTAATCTCTTTTGGGCTTCATTATGGATATCTTTGAGCTTCTTCACCTTATCATCCTAATCAGTGTGACACAATCTGTATCAATCAGGCTTGTGGACATAAAGAAGCACTGAGATACTTCCTATGGATTAGGTTGATACGGGTGCGCAAAGTATTTTACTTTTTCCAGAACATGGAGAAGGATATACGGATCAATTACCTCTTTTCCAGGATTGTGAAACTTATTGCTGTTGAAATTTACTGCACACATACAGCAGCCTGCATCTTTTACTATTTGGCTACCACTTTGCCACCTGAGCAAGAAGGATACACATGGATTGGGAGCCTAAAAATGGGTGACTATACTTATTCGAACTTTAGAGAGATTGAGATCGGGAAGCGATACACAACATCACTATATTTTGCCATCGTCACCATGGCAACTGTTGGTAATCACCTTTATAGTGCCAAATATCTTTATTTTGAGTTTCTCATGCCATATTACATGCTCTGTTGAACCAGAATAATGCAGTCAATGTATTTTTTTTTTGTGTATGCATGAAATTTTGCTAGTGCTTGCCCCTTGAGATATTTTCTTTTAGTCATGTACCTCATCAGTTATGCTCCGTGGTAATATATCTGTGAATCAATTACTAGACACTGTACTTTTGGATGAGTTAAGTAGAACTGACAGATTGATCATTGACACTCCTTGTTTAGCTTGAATTGACCTCTGGTTCTTGAGCCAGAAGCACACCAGTATATGCAATGAAGAGGAAGTTGTTATAGAGGTAGGTTGCTTGAGCCCATATAGTGATGAGAAGGTGGTAAGGATGTTCAGTAGTTGGTTATGTTGATTTAGTGGTTATGATGGTATTTTGCTGGTTTATGGTAGGAAGATGGCATTGCTGGTAACTTCCTCTATGTTCGAGTTTATGGTACTGCTTTGTATGACCAGGGGCGGAGCCAGAAAATCTAGTCGAGGGGGGCCAAAAAAGCGTAAATTTTTTTGATCATATTATAATTAGTATCACTTCTTAAATACGTTGAATGCATAATAAATTATTCAATTGACTACTAAACATTTTAGTTTACTATTCCAAGTGATTTATTTAACTTGGTAAGGCGAATCAATAACAAATTATTAATCTTGCATGAATGAAGCTTAACGATTATAGTAGAGATGTATTATTAATATGATTATATGAGTACAATAGTGCATGTATTAGTGAACATTTTACAATAATTTAAACTGAAAAAAGAGAACAAATCTTAATCATTCAAATTCCTCTGTAATCTGAAAATTTAAAATTTGAAAGAATAAAGATGGAACAAAAAAAGAATAAGAAAGAAGAAGACTATGACCGCCGATAGCATAAAGAGTTAGAAATACAATAAAAACAATTATTTTACAATAATGATATTTTTATAAATATGTTAAATCTGAATATTATTTATATAGAAAACTAAAAGAGAAATCTCAAATATTGGGTGGGTGTGGGGGTGGGGGTGGGGGGGTGGGGGGGGGGGTGCCGTGGCCCCCTCCGGTCAGGCGGGAGTTCCGCCCCTATGTATGACATACCATGGCATTGCTTTGGAGAGTATTGTTGTCAGCTAGCAAATAAATGAATTAGGCTCTCGAAATACTACAATGGACTAAGCAGAAAATGGAGCTTACTTCCCTATGCACTCCATGACACCTATACTGCCATCTTTTTATCCAAGTCTTACACAAGTATACGCCAAATTTCCAGCTAATTTTATGTGGAGTCTTATTCACAAGGCTTGAGTGGAGCAAAAGTTTTTTCCTGCACCTTTATATACTTCTATTTCCAATCAGATGATCAGAACTGTCTAAAATTGATGATTGCGTAAAAAAAAATTGTTTGAACGCTGCAATAGTTTTGTTGGATTTTTATGGAGAAAATACGTTACAACAGTCAAAAGCATGGAGAGATGTGATTATAGCATCCATTCTGGTGACTTAACATGTTTTGGCGAACAGTGGACTGATCATGAAAAGACCTGTAAAGGAGTAGCTTGCTGATGGGTTGACAGTGGTACAGATAATATCAAGGGCAAACTTCTGTCTTTGGAAAGTTTATGAAAAGGCGGTTGAGGCCATGCAGGAATCAATTTTTACTGAGGAAACCATCAGCTTGCACAAATGTGGGACAAATTCTTCAATGGAGTAAAAAATGTCACTAACTTTCTTGTTTTTTCATTTTTTCAGTTTTACCTTTTCTGTGCTAAGTTAACACGTTTTGTGTCTTTCTCCAAGCATTCTGTAGGTCCTAAGTGTTTTTTTCTACACCGCACTGTGTTGGATGGTTGTTTTATTCGTTATGCTAAGTGAATATGCTATGTCTGCCACAGGTTATGGAGATATCCATGCCGTCAATTTGAGAGAAATGCTATTCATCATGGTTTTTGTCTCTTTGGACATGGTTCTCGGTGCTTATTTGATCGGTAATATCACAGCTTTAATTGTGAAAGGATCAAAGACAGAAAGATATAGGGATAGAATGACAGACCTAATGAAATACATGAACCGAAATAAACTTGGGAGAGACGTCCGCAATCAAATCAAAGGTCACTTGCGATTACAGTATGAAAGCAGCTGTACTGATGCTGCTGTTCTTCAGGATATCCCCATCTCCATCCGTGCCAAGGTAAAAATTAGGAAGATTGCTTAGAATATACTGCATATACCAGAAAATCCGAAAAGTACTTTGTGTTTGCAAGTCTGCCTCTCTGGATTGTAGACAATTTACTTTTGTTTGGATTATCTGTTACGTTTTTCTTTGTGCACACTACTTTCGAACCTGATTTTTCTATGCCATGTGTGTTGCGAAAAGGAAAAAAGATTTGATGTCATAAGTGTTGCTTTTCTTTCGCAATCATGCCAAAGATAAAATATCTGTAGGCTTCTATTTGAGCATTATACTGTTAATTATCTTGCGTACATAAAGTGGAACAGGGTCCCATACTCCTGCATATGAATATTTTTATTAGTTTACTTGAAATTAGAAATGAGTTATCAACCAGCACTTAATATCTTTGGAAGTCAATTTCCTGATAAACAAAACAGAGAAGAAAAACCTGGATTTTCATGCTAATCCAATGTGTTCTTGTCAATTACTACATATGATTCATTTGATCTTACCAGAGAAAATTTAGTACTCATATTGCTCTAACCCGTGTAATTTGTTTGGGCTAGCCCTTTCTTCAATTTTACTTTTGGGGGAATGAATATGCCTCCCTCTTTGTGCACTTTTGTATGTCAGATTGATGAACTGGCTTCTGTTCTATTTGACATTTTTGGGTCCTTGTTAGTGTCATCTTTAGCTCTCTATTTCATTGTTGCAATGATGAGCTATTTCTTCTGGCAGATTTCCCAGACATTGTATAGATCATACATTCAAGATGTTTCTCTTTTCAAGGGATGCTCCTCGGAATTCATCAATCAGATTGTAAGTCATTTCTGTGGTCGATTGTATGATAAGATGGTGTTGAGTTTATGCAAATTAATATACGACTATGAACCTTACTGCTTATGGGTGGGGAGGCCTTTCATTTTCCTAGAAGTCAAAATTAAGTTTTGGTGGGCTTTTCATAGGGCCTCTCATTCAGTGGACTTAAATCTAATGTTTTTTTTTTGTTATCCTTTCTAATGTGACCTTTACTCGAGAATTTGAGGCATAAATCTAACAATCTCCCTCGACCTATGTGGCAAATTCTTCTCCTCTATAAGGGTTTCTCATCTGCATTTTGCCATCTCTTTCCTCTCTCTATCTGCGTGTTGACATAATTATATGCATTCAAGGTGATATTTGTAACATTTTATTCCTCTTTCAAGCTCAAAACTAGACTTCAAATGTCTTACAGCATCTAACGGAACTGTTTGCAAGTATATTCTAAGAGACTCCCCGTCCATAAATTTTGTTTTGCAGACTGCAGCATTTCCAATCTTTTACTAACTGTACTAGTCAGCTGTTGTGTAGGAAGCACGAGGCTGCTTACTAACTGAATGATTTGTGACTAAACCTCTTCCTCGTGCATAGAGAAACCATAGCTAGATCTGAGGCTCTTTAAGCTGGGAATCGTGCCATATGCTGTGTGACATTCTACTAAATTTCTAATGTGTTTGTCAATTGATTAGTTGATCAGATTGACAAATGCAGACAAATTAGTCTTAGGAGTAGTTAGCTGATTATAACTTCCAACTTTTCCCATGCTGATTAAATGGATGCAGTAAAGCACTATATGGTGTCTAAACATGAAACGATGCAAGATAGTAAAAATTATAAGAATTGCCCCGTCATGTGAGGAATATGGCTTGGCTTGAAGTGATGAAGTTTTTCTCAAATCTGAACTATTCTAGAGCAGTTGACCTATTGGTCATTTCCAATTTTTGCTGTGGGAGCTGAGTGAACGGATGCAATAAGCACTCATTTGTGACACAGGTGTCAATGCTAAAGTTCCTGTCTTAAACACGAAATACGCAAAGTCTAAGATAAGATTGCCCCATCAAACGAGGAATTTGGCTTGACTTGAAGTAGTGCAGTTTTTCTCAACTATTATATTGTTTCAGGTAATTAGAGTCCGTGAAGAGTTTTTCCTCCCAGGAGAAGTGATAATGGAACAAGGGAATGTGGTTGATCAACTGTATTTTGTCTGTCACGGTGTTCTGGTATGACATTGTACCTTATCTCCGTTGTTTTTTGTTGTTATGTCCTGTTCTTATTTTTCTATTCTTCTTCATTTCTTTGAACTAAGTCATTTACTCTGTATGATAATTACTTATGTATCGGTATATTTTAGCGAAGGGTTGAAAAAAAATAAAAAAAATTCAGTCCCTTCAGTTTGAACCTTCAAATTTGTCATACAAGAACAGTCAAAACCTAATATTGAATTGCTGACATGTTCTGCGACAGCAGATTTTGTGTAAAACTAATTCGATCTGCACTCACCGCTGCTATTATATCCATTTCCTAGTTCCTTCCCGGCCCCCGCCACCCGGCCTCCTCTTTCCTCTTATAAGAGAAACTCACCATATCAGCAGTGATGGGATTGGTATAAACTTTTCTTGGGCAGAACAGTTGAGAAAGAAACGTTCCATCTCCACAAACAACAATTTGAATATTGTAGATGTGTTGAATCAATCTATTTCCCTAATGTTTGTTTTCTAATATACCTTTTTTATGTTTTCAGAATTGTTAGATTGACAAAACCATTTATACAGGAAGAGGTTGGTATATGTGAAGATGGATCAGAAGAGACGGTTTCACTTCTGAAGACTAGCAGCTTATTCGGAGAAGTTTCTATTCTTTGCAACATTCCTCAGCCTTACACTGTTCGTGTTTGTGAGCTGTGTAGGCTTCTTCGGCTTGATAAGCAATCTTTTTCCAATATTCTTGACATATACTTTCATGATGGGCGGAAAATCTTAAATAATTTACTAGAGGTAATTTAACAGTGAAAATTTGTCCAGTAACTCTACCTGCAAATCTCCTTTTTAGTATGTGTGTGTCTGTGCATGTTTGTTGTGTGCACTAGTAAGCATTTTTGCCTTATTATATTTCCAGAAATTGGTGTCTGAAGTTTCTGCAACGGTCATTATTATTTTCTGGATGTCTTCCTTTTGTATCAATGATTATGTGTTCAACAGCCATCTTTAATAGTATAAGTTTGCAGGGGAAACAATCCAATGTTCGTATGAAGCAGCTGGAATCAGATATCACATTGCATATTGGAAAGCAAGAGTCTGAACTTGCTTTGAGAGTGAACAGTTCAGCATATCATGGTGATTTATATCAACTCAAAAGTTTGATTCGAGCTGGAGCTGATCCAAACAAGAAAGATTATGATGGACGGTCACCGTTGGTATGATTCTAACTGTTTCAGCTGAAAAGTTTACTCATTACGATATTTTTATGCTTAGCTACATGAAAAACGCCGTGCTCCTGGCGATGCAGCTTACATTTGCTTAGGTATCTTCTCTGTTTATACTAGTAATAAGCACAATCGGGACTCGTGCATGAACATCCTGTATGCCATGGAGTGTCCAAGATGTGAGGTGGCATGCAAGCACTGTGTCGTCATTATTCATAAGTTTTCTCATATTTTTGAATCCACCCTATCATTACGAAGGTGGCCTAAGGCACGAGGTCCCTGGTACTGCAGGGCCTGAAGATGGTCAAAGTAAGCAACCTTTTTCTCAATGTTTTGGCCTCCAGCTCGCAATGCAGCAACCTTATTGTTGCCAAAGCTTTCTAATTAATAGCTTAGGTGAAGTTGAGGTTATTTACTAAGAATCACTAAATTTGTATGTAGCACTTTATGTTTATGATTGTTAGTTAGCAAAAGCATTTAAAATTTTCCATTTTTGCCATTTACATCTATCTTTTCCCCTTCAACTGCAAATGAGCTGAAAATTAATTTGAAATTGATTTCAGTCAGAGCCAAATATATATACTCATGGAAATTCGATTATGTTGCTATGTCGTAGAAAAGTTTCATGTGGTGTGGCTCTAAACGACATCGTTTGAATTAAGTCATCAATTTGAATTTATTAAATCACCAATCATACTTTTGTCATTTCGCCAAAATTAAACCAGATTACATCGTTGTGGATCCACGCCACAGAAAACTTTTCTACGACGTCGCAACATATTTTTTTTCCTCATGTAAGAAATCATCAATATTTGTTTAGCGTGCCCTTGTTCCTATAGCATATGAGAAACAGAAGAATCGCTTTTCAACCTCTTAGGGTTTATTAAGATCATATTTTCTTTTGAATAATTAATATGCGTGGAGAAAATCGGGTGGCACGTATCAGTTTATTTGTTGAAGAACAAAGGGCTGCCGCCTTTAAATACGATTGCTATAAGCAATATATTTCAGTCTTAGAGACAATGATTAACTATGTATCATGTATATTTTCTGCGGATCAGTTGTAGAATGTGTATCACTCATATATTTCTATGGAAGTGATCGACACTCGTTTGTTCTACACAAATAAGTGTATACCATGTACCGAGAGGCTTGGACTTTACTATTTAGCCACACCCTATATCATTCGCTTAAACTCATGAAATAACTTTCTAACATTTGAGGCTTGATTTTATTGGGTCCTTTCAAGTAAAACCTAAAAAAATGATCATAAAAACTGGATGAAATAGTTTTACTCTCCTACCATTTCTCAACAGCATTATGCATAATCAACCAAAACTTCAGCGAAAAATGATCACTTGAGAAGGTGTGGCATGTAGGGCAAACGCACAAAATGACTTTCTCTTTAGTCACGAATATTATCTCTGTTCCTTTTATGCATGATAAAAAATAAGTAACTCTACACAGATAACATGACGGGCGGGGTTGTGTATTAATTTTCTTGCTATGTTATACGTCTGCAATTTTGTCGTATGCATGTGTTTAATGACGACAGTTAAAAATATGGAATATGTTTCAAATTTAAGCTGTATGCTGTCAAAAGTGAGACAGCAACTGTTTGATACCAGGCTCATTATCCCTTTACCGCAATTGGGCTTCCTAGGTACCTATTGTTTTTTAGGTTTGGTTTGCAATGGTGGGCTGGGCTTTGTGCATTGTGAGAATTTGGTTTTAGTCCGAATTCAACATGGTACCTGAAGAACAGAAAAGAGTCCAAATAATGTTAAAAAAAATATATATATATATATAGGAAATTAATGTTTAATACGTGTCAAACGCATTGTAGGAAGCATGAGTTAATAATGGATAAAGAGTCCAATTTAACTTGGACTTCACCAAGAGCTCAGAATAAGAAAAGAGGATGTGTCACCAAACCAGTGCATAAACTCGTCTTTTATAGATTGATTTGGAGTATTCGTCAAAGTGACTGTATAATTTGACATGGCACGCAAGAAAATACTCTTTCTTCACTTGTAAAAAATGCCAATATGCTTTAAGCCAAAGCCACAAAAACTGGCCATGGGATTAGGATGTAGGTCTGTCAACTAACATATATTTTATACGAATTGAATTGAAGGACCTTGATTACAAATGCTGGAGATCCTCTAGTGAATCAATCTGCAATAGAACATTGCTGCATTTGCAGTGTGCTAAGTAATTATTTTGTCTGTATTTTATCTTCATGGATAGTTACAAGTGCTGATTATGCCAGCAAGTTTATTCTATACCTTAGTTTTATAGAGAAAAATGAAACAAAATATGACTTATCTGAGAAGTGTCTCTGCAAATAGCATCTTGCTGCATCAAGAGGCTATGAAGATATTACTTTTTTCCTTATTCAAGAAGGTGTGGACATCAACGCTCCAGGTAACATTTTACGCGGTACTTGTCAGTTTCCTTGTGGCCTTTTTGGCTCTCTTCTATGTGCACCGTGTTAAGTACTCCACGTGACTGGTTCCCTTTTCCTGGGCAGATGACTTTGGCAACACACCTTTATTAGAAGCCATCAAGAGTGGACACGAGAAAGTTGTTTCTATACTTGTTAAAGAAGGGGCCTTGTTGAATATTGATGACGCTGGTAGTTTTTTGTGTGCGCTGGTTGCAAGGGGGGATTCAGAGTTTCTTAAACGGATTTTGGCGAATGGTATCGATCCAAATTCCAAAGATTATGATCACCGAACTCCACTACATGTAGCTGCCTCACAAGGATTATTTTTAATGGCAAAGTTCCTTTTGGAAGCTGGGGCTAGTGTTTTTTCGAAGGACAGGTACATTTCAGCTACCTTCCTCTGTGATGAATCATTGCTTGTAAGCAATTAGTTGGGACTTATTTCCGTTTCAGCATCTCCCTTCTCAGTAAGTTATTAAATAAAGATATGGCGCCAGTAGAGGGCGAAACACCAAGATCAAAGCTATAGAACTCGCAAATTACCCTCAAAGACATAGGTATCAACAAAGTCCTATTATTGCCTGTGTAAAAGAAGAAGGTGGTCAAAACATGGGTCTTGACCTCTCCGGAGGAATAGTCTTTTGGCACTTCCTCTTGTTTCAGCATCGCCCTTTCCCCTCATAAGTTTCAGCATGCCTTCTAAAACCTTGCAATCACGGGCATGGCACTTTGAGGAATGAAAAGCTTCAGCGACTTAATATTACAAGTACGAGGAGTATACGTACATAATACTTTTGCACAAACATAGGCCAGCCTCATTGCATTTCTATTAATCTTATGCAACAGAATTTTTTTAACTAGATTAGCTTTGTGCGTACTCGAATTTTTAGTATCTTATGCTACACGAGACGTGTCTTACGAAACGATTTGATACAGGTATAAAATGATACGAACTAGCATGCGTAAATTGGCACATTCTGACAATTTGCCTTTAGGCTTTAGGTCTCACAGCATGCGATATGCAATGACTTAACCAGCAGTTGTATGTTAAAATAATTATTTTTGAACTAGCTTTTCATTCGCAATTTCTTTTGGTGATTATCTATTAATCAAAGTTTAACCTATTAAAAGTTGTACTTTAAGGTTTTTTTTCCTTCGGGATTGAAAGTTGTGTAATTTGCCTACCCAACCGAGATTTGATGTTTTTTACTATGGAACTTGTGTTTTCTGTTATGTTTATGTCTATGCTTATCTATATTCTATAATCTTCTTGAAACACTTATCTGCTACAAGTTCGAGAAGACTGAATCCTATCTAACAGTACATGATAAGATATTAGACACCTAAAGATTGACATTTCTACACACAACACATATCTTGATTTGACAATCATGCTTATAATATCCCAACTGCTGCAGAGTTAGATCTTATAATATGTTGCATGCAAAACCAGATGAATCAGTTGACAAAGTAGTACTTATGTGTAAAGTTCAGCGCATCCCTACTTTGAAGTTCTGTGCCAAGCTTTATTAACGTAGACCGAAACACACTCATCAGCTCCTGGATTAGATCTGTTACCTGGTGTCTTTGGATAAGCACCATTTTGTTCTTTTGGTACTGCCAATCATTATATGCTTAATTAAAAGATGGAAACTAACACACCGTTTCTTACGACTTGAATATGTACCTTTGCTTTTATTAGTTGCATTATGAAGCTAAGCATGTATCCTTTTCCTTTCATTTGCAACTTGTTCAAACACTGTCCACCAAGATGCACCTAAAATTACCTTCTCAGATGGAATTTTATGTCCTAGTTGATAAACTGTTGAGCAATGTCAATTAAGTAATACAGCCTAACGGTTGTGTCAATTAAGTAATACAGCCTAATTGGTAATTTTCTTAACGAGAACTTCGAGAAGTTGTCTAGTACATAAAATGTTACATTGATGCGTGCACATATATGATATGGCGACTTCTAGTAGGAACCACTTTTAATACCAGTACGTGTCTTCTGTTACTGTTGTCAGATCAAACATCTATGTATGCTGTTGATGGCTACAATGTGTTCTTCATGAATCCACAACATTTAATGTCAGACCGGTATTTGCTTGTACCAAGTTGGGAAGTAAACTCCAACAAATTAACTTGTCAATGTCGCAGCTGATCTTGTTTGAACATAGAGTGGACCTAACTTAATTCAAGCTTGACTGGTTGGCTTCTGTTTGAGCCTTAGGATGCTCCCGAAGTTATCGTGCAGAGTTCCAATTGTGCTCAATGGACTGGAGCTTCACATTGCATTCAACCTTTTGTTTGCTTAGTAGTAAATTGCGCTTAAGTAACTCTCTTTGTCTAACAGCTCTAACTGATGAACACGGAAAATTGGATAGCATTAAGGCTAACTGCATACATGCATACCATCTTACAGTATGTCCTTGTAATCGAACAAGAAAAGTTTCTTTTTTGACTTGCAGATGGGGAAACACCCCACTCGATGATGGAAGAATGTGTGGAAACAAGAACATGATCAAGCTATTGGAAGAAGCAAAATATAGTCAGGTGTCTGAATTACCTGACCGATCACAAGAAATCACAGGTGCTGCAAATAATTTTGTGTTAGAATTTTCATTTTGTCGACTATTTACTGGTATACTGAAACTGGAGTCTCAAATAATCAAAGGCCAGCAGGGCATGTTCAGCACACCAGAACCCAGTGTTTAGTCTCACTTTAGCTATCACGGCTGTCACATCGACGGAAAATAATGTGCTAGGCAGGAAGGACCTGTTCTCCCTTTCAATAAAACAAAAACTTCTACATCTTTATGTTGGGGTGACATTTCTGATTATTAAAAGAAAAGATGCTCATATTTGACAGAAAAGTGTCATGTTTCTGCCTAGATTCACATTCTATCATGAGCTGTTTATTCTTCAAAGGATTTGGTATACATTATCTCGATTGACTTTTGTCCTATATTATTTTTCCTCGTATCTATATTCTGCTAATTCTCGTTGTATCTACTATTGTCATTAGCACCAGTAACTTCTCCGACGCTTGTTTCTGAGTCACTGTGTTAAACTTTGTTGGATTCTGCTGTTTAGGCATTTCTATTTTTTAAGGTTTAGCTAGAAAATTTGTTTTGTATCTCTAGCTGATGATTTTCTTTACCTCTGCTGAAATTTAAGTTACAATAGAAGTTTTGTTGCTGATGACAGATAAAACGCATCGTAGAAAATGCACTGTGTTCCCATTTCATCCATCTGAACACAAGGAGAACAGAAGATATGGAATTGTGCTCTGGGTTCCACACACCCTTGAAGAGCTCGTCAAAACAGCACAAGATAAGTTAGGTTCTCCATGCAATTCCTTTATTGTATCCGAAGATGCAGGTAAAATTCTTGATGCTGACATGATTTCTGATGGTCAGAAGTTGTATTTGGTCAGTGAAACATAACTGATATAGTGCATACAGTGAAACACCATAGATATAATGCTTACTGTAAATATTGTCACTGTAATATTTTTTTTTACTGTCAACTCAATGAAATATTGCCCCCTTTCGGCTGCTGTATTACTGAGTTTATAGAAAAAGATCTCACATTCTGACATCATAATATAATTTGGTTATATAATGAGCCCATGCTCGCTATTTTTGGTGGCTTCATAGATTACGGCTTTATAAACAATTTAACATAAACACGTACGTTAATGTATGTACATTTGCAAATACTTTAAAAAAGTTTCTACATCTTGCAACACATTCCCCCATCTTGAGATATTCTTTAATAATGTCATTGACGAACTGCGGGCATTTGATGTGCAATGTACACACATTTAGACCACTGTCGCAATTAAGTTATTTATGTAATTGAGCTGATGTGTTTTTGTGTGTTCCTGTAATTGCACAGATGTGTTTATGTATCTAGATATAGGTACTTACAACCTGAATTTTAGAGGAGCCAGAAAGAGATTAAAATTTGTGTCGCTTATGCAATCAAATTTCACTATAAGAAAATAGGTCACTAGTGACAACACCATGTTGTCAGGAAATAGAGTACAAAGTTGTCTTATCGTCACTACAGGCCCGTCAATAAAGTGTATCGGTTGTCACTAAATCTGAAAGTCCTCATGACAAAATTGAAGTTGTCACTTTTGCATGAACTCTAGTGACAACTTTTGTTGTCACTTATTGTCCTCAAATGTTGTCACCACCTCTATTGTCACAAAAAATCATACGCCTGGACGTGTAGTTCACATTCAATGACAAGATAGCTTGTCACATTATTTCACTAGTGACGACCGCATTGCTGTCACTATTTAAATGTGTGACAATTTTTTGTGTTGTCACAATTATCTTTTATATAATTACATCAATTCCTTATATTGTCACTAGAACATTCATGGACAACTTCTCGTTGTCACTGTACACACTAATGACAAACTTATATTCATTTAATGACAACAATAACATTTTCTCTTTTTAGGTAGTAGTGACAACAAGAGTAAGTTGCCACATGTTACCATTTTCTTATGCCCAATTGCTCAATAACAAAAAGAAACTTTTAATTTTGTGGAATTGAATTCAAACATCAGTCATACAAAGACACCGTCCATTACAAAACTTCATTTAATCTTAACATGAACTAAAAGCGTTCTATATATTTACAAAATCATTAAGCAGCAGGGTAAGGGTGTTGCTGCCTTTTCTTGTACTCAAATCCCAAAAACCATTCTTCGCTATACAAACAATATAAGCTGATCACCAAACCACAAAACAACATTACTATAAACGCACTAGATGATCGAGTGTGGACTATCTCTTTCAATATATCAGTGAGTACTAATCAATTTAAAGGATTTCATGACTTATACAATTCTACTAGAACAAAGCCTACTTCATACGACTAAAAAAAATATTCTACAGATCCATATATTATAAGCAAGCAATCTTGAAGTTTCTAAAACATGAAGCTTCATAAATAATCCAAATGGAATATTTTAGTCCGATAGGAACTCATCATCAAGAGGAAGAATCACCGTTGCCCTTTTACACTTGTGCCAGAATCGATCAGCTGGTTCGTCTCCCTTTGTGAAGCCCTCATTTCTTGCATTCTGTAGCCAATTCATTTCTTGTTAAAGCTTTACAATGAACATTATTTAAAGCAACAGAACAAATAAAGAAAAGAACCTCGTATTTTAACAAATTACAAAAAAAAAAGGACCCGAAACTACAAAAAAACAGCAAAAGCAAGTTAATTTAAGGGGAAAAGAAAGACAAAAAAAATAAAAAATTTGCTATGTCAAAGTAGTGCTATGTTACATGGACTCTTCGGTTTGCGTGAAGTACCCGTGTCGGACACTCGACACTTGGACATAGGTATGGGATATGTGTCCGACACAACTCATAGGATATGCCATTATGATACTATCTTGTAGTCTTTTGTTTAACTAGTTATTGCTTTGAGACGAGACAAATTGTCAATTAAAATCAAATGCATCACATAAAACACCTTTTTGCCTTTGAAATAACTAAAAAGCAATAACAAATATGAACATTTTGCCGTGTCCCCGTGTCTTGTGTTTCCAAAATTAGACGAATCCGACACTTGGACACGTATCCGATCCGGAAACTAATACCGAGTCCATGTAACATAGAAGTAGTGGTACTTTCGTAAACAGGTTCCACACTAAAATAAAAGAACCAAACTCCGACTTGAATCAGAAAAATTGACTAGCAATACAGTTTAAATTCCATGTTGTCCTCCCAATTACAAATGAACATCCTAAAACTCAAAAAGTTCTAAAATTTCTTATTTCAGTCCTCTTAAGAAACCCAACACTTATTTAAGGCCAACGACACCAGAGAGGACTCCTCCCAACACCCTTAGTTAACAAAAGCGAATGATCTGAAATAAACGAAGCCAGTAACTTGCTCCAAGCAGGCTAGACGAAAAGTTATTCCAACATGAAATCATTCAATAGAAAGAAAAAAGAAAGAAAGAAAGAAAAAGAATCTCTCTGCTACATATATACAATCTCAATCAATAATAAGGTCAAATTAGCATCCTAATAGAATTCTGTTTTTGAGTTGTATCCAATTCTTATCCATTTTTACGTACCTAGTATCTGAACAACACACTAAATGAGTTATGCAAGCAGTGTATTGGTGCACACAAATATGTCTCATAGTACCAAAAGTCAATATCGATATATAAGGGGTGCTTCAACTTGAATGTGCATACAATGCAAATGCAATCGACTCCAAGTTAGCTTTCAGATCCATTGTTGTGTATGTATGTGGTTGGCATCAAACAGGAATCTGGTGTCATGGCATTTCAGGCTAATTGATCTCAATCTGTGAGCTTGGGATGCGCTATCTCCAACTGGTGATTGCCGTAAGGCAAATTAAGAGGACTTAACGATATGAGAATAACTCAGAAGTAAATGACAACAGGTGGTGTGGCCTACAGTCGCCACTGATTTTTGCAAGGGCTAATTGGATCATTAGTCTCAACTAATAGAGACCAATCCTTTGTTTTACGTCCAAACAGTGGATTTTTCCATAAATAAGATCAACGTTAGGTTATGTTAGCTGAAAGGAGGTTTTGATCTGAATGGTTGGCAACATTTGGCTGTGATTTGGATTAAAAAGAGCTATGATATGTGGCTCAGAGTGAAGGAGGTTGCCGATGCAAAGTTTAAGGTCAGTAACATGACCATTGCAGACCACGTCATTGGTTTGATACTAGCATCTTGTGTGGGCATTTACATTTCACGTAAAACCAACAGTAGCCTTGGCCATTAGTTTTCTGGTGTCTATCATTGCTCTCGGATACAAAATAGGGCCAAGGAGTTGTGAATATAAAGGCTTACGGACTACCTCTACTTGACATTTCATTACTTTTAGAGTGTACACCGTCGAAACGCAAATTTGGGATTCAAGGTCTGACATTTCTTTTCTTGTCCTCGCTAATATTATTAGGATGGCCTTACTTGAAGTTTTTACAACTGCCATTGTTCCAATATATTGCTTCCATCTACTAACATTATGAGATTAACACTTCAAGATCTGCATAAAACTGGAAGTACATGGCCTTAGATGGAGGATAATTTTGTTCAGGACTGTTTATTATCCAAACTAGGCAGAATTTTGTATAATTTTGACCAACATATGTAACAAGTAAGCTGATAAATTTGATAGCAGGAGTACACTACAAATATAGTACATCACAGTGAAAGTACTCTGGTAACAAAAGCACATACATGATAATACTCGGAATATGTATACACGAGAGAGAGAAAGACTGACTGTGTGTGACGAACCTGAGAAAGCACGACAATGGAGCATCAAATTTTCAACTATGTTGTGTGTGTGTGTGTGTGTGTGTGTTGTTGGGGTCTGGGGGGAGATGAACCTAAGAAAACACGGCGGAAACCGAGCGGCAGAACCTGAGAGACAGTGAGCTTGGGAGATCGAAGGGGCTGAATCAGGAGAGGTAGGTTGGGAAAATATACTGGACTCAATTACCGTATGAGGTATGTGTACGTATTTAAGAGCAGTCAAAAAATTGAAAAGTTTTCAACCAAAATTCCAGCGGCAAAATTTCATATGCAATTATTCTGGCGTTGTGACAGCAAGAACCTTGTCACCGGCAAATATTCCTTTTTTTTCATTTTTAATAAAAATAAGATAAATGCGACAGCATATGATTTTGTCACTATAACTAACTAAAACAGTGACAACATTATTCACATTGTCACTATTTTCTTTCCAAAATTCTTCCCGCCAACGCAGTGACAATACTGTCAAGTGATTAGTGAGAAAACTGAGTGACAACTTTGTTGTTGTCACAAAATGTTACACTTAAATAGCTTTATTGTGACGACATTTATACGTGTCACAATTGGTGGTATGTAGTGACAACTTCACTTAAAAGATTGTCAGTAATGACATTTTTTTTGGTAGTGTGCTGGGAAGTTCACTTATTCCACATATGATGCTTGAGAACACAACTGTTTTTATTATCATGATAATTAGAAAGACTATAAAGTCATATCACGAAATGTAATGACTAGTGTACAAACGCTGGCGTCCGTGGTCGTATTAGAAACACAAATTAGTTGGAATAAACTTTGACTCTTATCCGAATTGTAGGAATTTTCGTCCAACCCCGTGTACAGTGAAATAATAGTCACTAATGTTTCTAATGACTTCTATTTTAACGCTTTCAGCGACAATTATTAGCAGCACTTTTTTAATGTCATTAAATAAAAGTCACTAAAAACATTTAGAGATGACTGATTGTCGATATATAGAGGGTAAGAGAAAAATTCCTCCAACCGGGTAGCAGCCAATTTTTTTCCAATTAGTTGGTATGGTTCCATATCGCGTGCTACGGAATAATGATTAACAACTATGACTATTACCACAACCAGAATCAGAAACATATTTATTGAACTTGAATGCCGAAGGGAAGATTTGGTGTCAAATCTTGGTGGCTTATGTAACGCTCTCATCTGGGGTCGAGAAGTTCTTCAATTATGAAACCTCACTTCACAGATTTTCAGTGAACAACTATCATCATGGTACATTTACCAGTTTTCCTTACTCGGGAATCTGAAGAGCCTGCCTTTCTTTCTTCTCAATTTATACAGGACAAGTATCTACTTTCCGTGATCTCAATGTCTTGCACCAAACGGCTGTAGTACCTGATATAACTCAAATATAACTCCCAATAATTGGGGAATACCCGGCAATCCCAGTCAAACTGGGAGATCAATTATTATCTTATTAAGGATTGTGACGTGATCCTCGAGGATCCTAACGCGATCCTAGCACATTTGGCGCACGGCCCAGTCCTACTAGGACTCTCCTCCTACAGCTATATAAAGGGGTCTACCCCTCCAGGTATCAGGGAGATTACACAATTCATGCTTTTTCAGAGTTATTATCCTGTAGCTGCGCTCTGACTTAAGCGGAGCATGTTTTTAGCAGCAACAGATTGGCGCCATCCGTGGGACCCGCCAGCCTAACCGATCGACCTCAAGAAAACTCAAGCACTAGTTCCACGGCCGGCGGCAAAGCGTCGGAACCACCAACACAAGTGCCGCCGCAGTGGGTCTCCAAGTCAATTTTCGTCACAATGAAATTTTGAAGTTTAGAAGTTTCAGATTATTTATCACAAGTTTCTACTGCCAGACCGTCAAGCGGGAGTAGCGAGCAGCCGCACCGCCACAGCGATCAACTGCGCCACCACAGCTGGGCTGCTGTGTCAACAAAGAAGAATAAGAAATTATTAGAACAAGCTGCCACCAGCAGTCAAGCCACTAACGGCCCCGCCGTCATCAAGCAATCCAGCAATTGCAACCTTGTTACGTCAACAAGGAATTGGCCGGTGGGATGGCTCTGCAACTAGCAGCCAAACAACTCATCGCGGCCGCAAGTCAATAATCCGATCACGCAAAAGCAATAGCGGAGCCGCGGGCACCATAAACCGCCGGCAACCGCCATGAAGAAGCCGAAGCAGATACCATCGTGCCGCGGTCACGCCACTGCCCCCACGGCTTACATCACGAAGATCAGAAAAGAAAAAAATAGAGGAAAAGGCACCACAGCGCCGCCGCCGTGCCCATGGGACAAGGCGCCACCGCCATCCTCAACTACTCGCCGGCAATCGCAACTCTTCGCGATCTCTCTCCTTTCACATGAAGAAAACGGTGAACGCCGGAGCGGCTAACGGAAGCGCCGTCGCGGCCAACATTAATGCCGTCGCCTACACCGATGCAGCTTGGGCGACAGTACCCATCAGCCTTGTCATGACCGCGACGAGCTAAAGCTCTGATTGGCGCAATCGCCGTTTCACCGCTACCAGCCGAAAGATCTACCTCACTGGCGTCCACCATAATCGGTGGTTATCCGCCACAAAACCACCGCCGTCTCCACGAAGCCGCCGCGAAGCTACTGCAACAAACCACCAACCGAATATAAGAAAAGAAAAAAAGGGAAAGAAGAAGCAGATCAGCGCTGCCGTCAACCTCTAGCCCCGTTGCCGGATCTACAGTGATGCCTCGCCGTGGCCCCGCCGTTAGTTCAGATCTGCACTACCACGGCACAGGAGTAGCTCCGTCCCTTGCGACAACCACCAGCGCCACCGCAGCGGGCACTCCCCACCGTCGCTGCCATCACCGCTGTGACGTTCCCCAGAATTACGCCGCTGCCTTTGGAAGGTGGCCAGATTTGCCTTCATAATGGCCTTTCGGTCAAAGACGAGGGGACAAGTGGTCAGGTGATTTCTTTCTGAAGTTATTATACATCTTTACCCCATGATTATGGGTATTTAGAGTTAAGGCCCAAGGGGTCTCCTTTATTTTGCACATGCCACACCTTTTAAAAGCATTAAGGGCTTAGACCGCACCAACAAACATTAAATGGTGACGTCTAAATCGCTTCATAAAGCGAGGAACAAATTCACAGCACCCTGCAACTGGAAGTCATGCCTAGGGTTTCTGCTGCAGCATCTTGCCGACTCGGCATTTCTTATTATCTTGTGATCTATCCTGTCATACAGTGACCGACTATGAACGGTCAAATGTTCACACCAGCGCATGCTACCAACGCATCTGGTCTTCTTGCGATTGGGCCCTACATATAAGCCGAAAAGACGTCTTTATATATCTACGCCTTCTCAAAGGCGGGGAGTTTCATATCTTATGATGTCAGCAATATTACGAGCTTAATGCCCTATGCCTTCTCAGACAGGGGGGCTTCATAGTAGCGGCCATATTACGGGCTCAATACCCCGCGCCTTCTTATTCAGCGCCATAACCACAAGTACACGTTGCTTCGACCGAAACCCTCGAGGATATTTTTACGAGCTCAATCCGTCCCGGAGGGCGCGTACGACGAGAACTCTTAAGTTCCGTCAAACCCCCGAGGGTATCTGCATGAGCTCCGAGCTCCATCCGCCCCCGAGGGCGCGTACGACCAGAACTCTTAAGTTCCGTCAAACCCGCGAGGGTATCTGCATGAGCTCCGAGCTCCATCCGCCCCCGAGGGCGCGTACGACGAGAGCTCTTAAGTTCCGTCAAACCCCCGAGGGTATTTGCATGAGCTCCGCGCTCCATTCGCCCCCAAGGGCACGTACGACGAGAGTTCCGTCAAACCCCCGAGGGTATTTGCATGAGCTCCGCGCTTCATCCGCCCCCGAGGGCGCGTACGACGAGAACTCTTAAGTTCTGTCAAGCCCGCGAGGGTATCTGCATGAGCTCCGAGCTCCATCCGCCCCTGAGGGCGCGTACGACGAGAGCTCTTAAGTTCCATCAAACCCCCGAGGGTATCTGCATGAGCTCCGCGCTCCATCCGCCCCCGAGGGCGCGTACGACGAGAGCTCTTAAGTTCCATCAAACCCCCGAGGGTATCTGCATGAGCTCCGCGCTCCATCCGCCCCCGAGGGCGCGTACGACGAGAGCTCTTAAGTTCCGTCAAACCCGCGAGGGTATCTGCATGAGCTCCGAGCTCCATCCGCCCCCGAGGGCGCGTACGACGAGAGCTCTTAAGTTCCGTCAAACCCCCGAGGGTATATTCATGAGCTCCGAGCTCCATCCGCCCCGAGGGCGCGTACGACGAGAGCTCTTAAGTTCCGTCAAACCCCCGAGGGTATATTCATGAGCTCCGAGCTCCATCCGCCCCCGAGGGCGCGTACGACGAGAGCTCTTAAGTTCCGTCAAACCCCCGAGGGTATATTCATGAGCTCCGAGCTCCATCCGCCCCTGAGGGCGCGTACGACGAGAGCTCTTAAGTTCCGTCAAACCCCCGAGGGTATATTCATGAGCTCCGAGCTCTGAGCTCCATCCGACCCCGAGGGCGCGTATGATGAGAACTCTAAAGTTCCGTCAAACTCTCGAGGGTATATTCAAGAGCTTTGCGCTCCATCTGCCCCCGAGGGCCCGTATGATGAGACCTCTAAAGTTCCGTCAAACTCTCGAGGGTATATTCATGAGCTTTGCGCTCCGTCTGCCCACGAGGGCACGTATGATGAGGACTTTAAGTTCCGTCAAACCTCAAGGGTGGTCCTTCGAGGGACGAACACCCCCAAGGGCAGCAGGATAGAGCTCGAGTTCTATCCGAACGGTTTAGCTACAGTTCTAACCCGTGAAACAGCAAAGGACTATGGGACTTCATCCCCCCACCATTCTTTGTCAATTCAAAACCCAGCCAAGCGTGAGTGCGAGGCTTCTTTGCCATCTCTTAGCTGATGATAAGAGTTCGCGACAAAGTAAAACGCAAGCATGATGTGGTCGGCTCGAGCCAAAGAACACACACTTGCACAAAATGAACACCTTTCAAGGAGAGGTGACCCCTCGAGGGGACATTCAAACACTTAGCACATGCAACAAGTTGCATGCACAGCTTTGTGTTAGGCTACCATGGGGCACAGCCTCTAAAGGATCTCGAGATCCCATGATTCGTCTTCCTAAAGATGACTCCGAATAGCCTACTCAGGTGACATTCTAAGACTTGGCTCTCGAAAGCTAGGGTTCTAGCGCCCTACTTGGGCGAAGTTCTAAGGCTTAAGCTCCCGCTTAGGTCAGAGCACATGGAAGAGAGAAATATTGTTACCCCTACAAGTGGATGAGAATCACTTACAAATCTGACGCGTGTCTCGAGACACCAGGTATAAACTTCCTCAGCCAAACATTTTTAGCTAAGGAAGTGGGGGGCTTATGATATAGCTCAAATATAACTCCCAATAATTGGGGAATACCCGGCAATCCCAGTCAAACTGGGAGATCAATTATTATCTTATTAAGGATTGTGACGTGATCCTCGAGGATCCTAACGCGATCCTAGCACATTTGGCCCACGGCCCAGTCCTACTAGGACTCTCCTCCTACAGCTATATAAAGGGGTCTACCCCTCCAGGTATCAGGGAGATTACACAATTCATGCTTTTTCAGAGTTATTATCCTGTAGTTGCGCTCTGACTTAAGCATCGGAGAGTTCTCCGCCGGGAACCCCACCCGGCGGTCACTCGTTTTCTGTCTTGCAGGTCATCGGTCCAGGCTCGGGTTCTGCAACGTACGCGGAGCATGTTTTTAGCAGCAACAGTACCCAATCTTGGCTCTATTTGAGTGGCGCAGCTCAGTTGATACCCGTTAACCCAAAGTGCGGACAAACTTTTTGTCCCACTGGTTTTGTCATGCTTTTTAGTTAGTCATCAAAGAAAAAGGACGGAAGTATCTGGTTCTTCTCCAGACCTCATCTTGCACTAGCTAGTTCAAACTATAGCAGTGGGGTGATGGGTGCTATGGTTAGCTGTCTCAATTATGCTCCAAGCTTCAGTGGGCATCAATCTTTGAATATAGATATACTTGGTTCTTTAATTCAAATTGCAGCTTTTGCTTTTCCAGAAAATCCAAAAACCTTGACTTTTAAGCACTAAAACCGAAATTATTGGTCATTAGTGCTTTCTTGGACATATTTACCTTTGTTTGATTACGTTTTTGATAGGATGGTGTCCTACCCTTAAAGCACTTGGAATCAATCTTCTTAAGATCTTCAAAAGGCTTTAATTCGGTTTTGAAAAATACTTGATGCATCTCTGTCCTTCTTTGTCCAATTCATGTCTCTCCCAAGTGCGTGTGCATGTGCACGCACATTGCATGCGTACACGAGAGTGGAAGGAACAGGATTTTGCTGCTTATAACACCTGTTTTTCCTTGTTCGATCTCTATGTGTGTGTTTGCGCGCGCATGTGCATCTATAAGGAACTCGAAGTAACGTCGGATTGATAGGATGAAGAGGAAGTAAGCCGGTTGAGCTCCCACAGGACCACCGTCTTTATTTATAGTCTTCTCTTGAACTCTTGGTAACCACATGGAGTGAGTAAACAAGAGCTGGTGACTTTTGGAGACCAACGTAAAAGGCTACTTTAGCAGCTTCGTACGTATGACAAGGGATTCTATAGTACCAGCTGACATTTGTACAAGAGATTTTCTCCAGAGAAAAGAGGAACTTCTTCTAATAAATTTGGTAATTCATCAGATCTATATTTGCAAGTGTGGAAATCAAAAGGCCCTATATATATAGGCACGATCGAGAAAGCACAGTGACGATGCTTGATCAATCAAAACCGTCCAAAACCAAACTTCTCCCGTTACTACTTATATTGATTATTTACAACTAATGATACATGGAAACTTGAACCTTTAGAAATTTTATGAGAGCCATACTAAGCTAAGACATGAGCTATATATATCAAAACAAATAAACATAGAAGAAGGTGAGAATTTAGAGAGGAGGCTTACAATGAGACTGGTAGCTAGTGTACGTTGGACTGGTAGGTGGAGTCGAATCAGAAGCTGTAGACGCTACTTCAACAGAGATAAGTCGCAAACAAAGCAAAACTGGCACATGATTTGGGTTACTTGGATCTGTTGAAGTTGCAGAAAACCGATTCTATATGTGTAATTGAGTACTGCATGCCTTTGTAAAATCTTGTGTAAGTAAAGCACGTTATTAACTCACCTGAAAATACCAAATCCTAAGTCGTCGAAATTATTACTTGCATCTAAATACATCGACTATTTACAAAGACCAACACATAGAACCACAAACTTTTTTCGTTCCGCCAGATTCTAGCTTTTAGCTGTTATCACCGAGCAAAACGATAATGAACACAACGCTTGGAATGATCCGCAGAGCCGTAGATAAAGCAACTCTCAGAGTAGTAGGAGGACCGTAATTTATGGTCCTCGAATTTGTTGAAGTTGCCGGAAATGCTTTTGTGCCTCAACATTAGAAGCAGCCCCACCCTCGTTATTCTTGTTTTTCAACATGCTATGGCCCCTGGCCTTTGTACTGCTTAAGTTCTGAGGAGAAGAGGAGAAGAGAAGAGACAGAGCTTCCAAGACACAGCTTAAAAGGGGAATTGATGAAGAATTTGCAGCCTTCTGTGGCTTCATATCTGAGGTTTTCTTGCTACCAAATGCCACACACACACACATATATAGATAGCAAGAGTAGCAGAGTGAAGTGGTGGGACATGTATGTAATGGTCCATTGCGTGTTTTCCAAGCCAAGTTGATTGAATGTGCTTGTCGCATGTCAAGCCGACTCTACTGACCTGACCTCCATGACGTTAAACAAAAATTCACCGTGTTAACGAGGGAACCACGAAATAATACATACATTACATAGATAAGTGTTAATTCCCTTTCCGAGTTCCTTCCTTTTTTTCCTTCCACGTGCATAGAATTTCCTTCCCCCTCTCTCTCCTGGACACCCACTTGTTTATCTTGGTGTTGCATGATCTCGGACCATAGGCCGAAAATAATTTTTACGTATGTGACAATCAATTGATTTGGCTTCACATTCGATCCCGGCAGACTTTTTATCAATCAAATTATATGCTGCAACTGGATTAAACGTTGATTTTTTACTTGCCACTATATATCTCAAAAGCCACGCATCCCAGAAAACACAAGACTAATTATAGTAGTGAGCACCAATTGTTGTTGAAACCGATCTGAAACCACTCAAACTTAATTATTAAACTGAACAGTTCAAAAATCTTGATGTTTTGGTTTCACATTTTTCAAACCAAACTCGGTTTAGTTCGGTTCACGGTTCACTTTTTTAAAATCGATCACAAAACGAACTGAACCGAACTATGCTATATATTGATTTATTTTTAGTAATATCCATGGACAAATTTCACATACATAATACTAAATAAAACTAAATGAACAAAACCTTGAAAGCTAGAAAGAATATAACATAGTGAGAGCAGTTACAACACAAAAGTCTAGCAATCAATTTCTTTATTATATTTACTAATCTTTTCTCGTACATCAATGATAGTGACGAATGCATAGTTAAGTTTAAGTTGAAAATTTATATCTGAAATAATACTTACATCTTATGTCAACACGAACACTTAGATATTAAATGTAGTAGAATTATGTACAATTTAAGAGAATACACTTTTATATACTAAATAAATATTTGGATCCAATCGTTTGTGTGCAATGGGACAACTTTTTTAATGGGTGCAAATGAATCCAAACCCACCAAACCGAACCGTCCAAACCGATGGTGTTTGGTATGGTTCGGTTCAAGATTTTTCAAATCATAGGATAACCGTTAGGTTTTTGGTTTGACCTCCAAACTGAATCAAGCCGAACCGTGCTCACTCCTAGTTAATTGACTAACATTCTTACATTCCTATGAAAGTTTCCTCTTAGGAAGCATGTTTAAGACGTTAAACATTCTTTTTTCCAACCTAGAAAAAATAATAAATAGGGGTAATTACACCTATGTTCATGAGGTTAGGGGGTAATTATAGTCAATGACACAAAGTTTCAAAATGTAACATTCCGTGACCAAAAGTTTTTCAAATGTATCACCCGTGTCCATCTGTCAGGGTTCCGTTAAAACAATGTACTTTTTGGCTTATGTCATCATCATGTATTTTTAAATTGACAATACTACCCTTATACAATATTACAAATCATATTATGATATTTTTTAATTACAAAAGCTTTCAATTTTTTTAGAAGGAAACCTTAATTTTCATCCCTTCCAACTCCTAACCCAAATTTTCATCCCGTCCAACCCTAAATTACTCACGCTGCCACCGCCTCCTCCCCCAAATCCACGCCGCCGCCACCCCCTCCCCCAAATCCACGCCGCCGTTGCCCCCTCCCCTTAACCCACGCCGACGTCCGCCCCTCCCCCTAATCTGCGCGGTGGGAGATCTTGCTACCGGAAGATTCACCGACGGGAGTTTCAGTTCCTGAAATGGTTGTAGAAGCCCCTCCCCTTATCCCACCCCGGCGGCAGCCCCTCCGTCATTCCAATGTATTGCCACCGTCCCCACTCCCTCCCTTCCCAAGCCACCGCGACCCCCGTCTTTCCAAGATCCCAACAGCGATCGTGTCGGAGGCGGTGCGACGGAGCAGATCCAACGACGATTGGGTAGCTTAGGGCGAGGCTAAGGTGCTTCCGTCTCACGAGGTGGTGGTGGCGGTGAGGCAGTCGCCGACGATAACTTGTTCAGGTATGGAAAGCGCCTGATGGTGGGTTCTCCAAAAGGAAAAGGAAAAGATAGAAGAGAAGAGAAAATGGCAATAATGGAGTGCGGCGAAAGGGGAAGGTGCGGCGACATGGAGGCACACCAGACGGCAAAGTGGTGATGCAGGAAGTTTTGAGACATAAATGGGGGTGGGGGGGGGGGGGGGCGGGGGGGGGGGGGAGAGTAATGACATTAATGGTATTAAAAATAAGATGAAGAGTAATGGAATTAATGGAAAAAGATGAAATAATGGCATTGAAAAAAAAAAGGTTTCAATTCAGGAGCAACAAAGTCTTTTCATTAAAACCGTTAGGGTTTTTAAGATTCCGTTTAGTCAACAGACATAAGTGTAATTTGTCAAAACTATTGTCCTTGCCTGTAATTACTCCCATAACCTTAGGGATATAGGTGTAATTAGCCCTAATAAATAATATTCAAATTTTGGCTCCGTCGCCTCTTAAATCGGCTTTTGTTTGTACAAAATTATCTGCACACTATGTCCGCTGATGTCACAAGTCATTTAAGGCAGAGGCTCAAATATTTATTCTGAAGTTAATTTGCATCTTTAGATCAGCAAAACGTAGTTCGTGGCACCGTAACCATAAAGTTTTACTTACTACTTGTATACATTTTTGTATTTGGTTCAAGAAAGAAAGCAAACATCTTCTCCCTCGGTCCCAAAAGAATTAATCATATTTCGTTTTTTAACTGTCTCTGAAAAATGATTACTTTTCAAATTAAGAAAAATCGTGAAAGTGTTTTTGCATATTTAGCTTTTTTATATATATTTTTATTCTATCTTCTCTCTCCACATTTAATATTTCACTAATTTACTTTCTCTCTTCGGCCCCACTTTTTTCCTGTCTCTCTCTCGGGTAGATTGAAAATCATAAAATATAAATCACATCTTAAATAAATGTGTAAGCCAAAGACGATTAAATATTTCGAGAGACGGAGGTAGTATCTTGTTTTGTTTTTAAATCTTGCTAAGCTGGCATTAAAGACAGATTTTTTTCACCTTCGTCCAATCAGCAAATGGATAAAGTCTGCACTGTCTCAACTTGCCACTTCTTCAACCGTCAACCGTCAAATTGACGGCCGAGATGCTTCCCGTACAGATAAGCATCCCCTAATAGACGTTGGATCTCTTAAACGTTCCTCATGCTAACTAACTTTCAAATTCAAATCCCATCCATCCCGCACATGACCGCAATAGCCTTGCCCCCAAGTAACAAATTCGACCTTATTCCCTCAGGTGTAACCGTGAATACCTCAACCAACAAGGGTAGTTGAGTAAAACGTGTCACTTCGAACTTCCAAGTTTTCGCGGGAAGCATCAAACTTCCCCAACAGAGCAATTTGAATTCTTCAACGAACATAGTTTAAACCCTCAACCATGTAACGATAAACCCTTCCCTCTCTCTCTCTCTCTCTCTACTTTCTCTCTCTGTAGCTCTTTCTGTGTCTCTTGTTTGTGTATTCATTTGAAAATTTAAAAAACTTCCAAGAATGCCAGTTCCTGTACTTGAAGCCTGCAAAAAGAGGAAGAGAGCAGCCAAGTTCTATGGCCTCCACACCTTCGCCGACCCCGGCTGCCCGATCGCTCCGTCGGGCCCGTTTCGTGACAATGTACTATTCTTCCTTCAAGAATGCGCCGAACCCGAGGACTACAACGTCAAGGGCATGCCCGTTTGGTGCACTTTCCTGGTTCACGAGAAGAAGGGGTTCGTTCTTCCTCTGTACACCATTGAGGAAAGCGTCAAGCACTCCCTTCAGCCCTTCTGTGACCAGTGTCGCTGCGCTGGTAAGCCCCTAGATTCAACACCCATTTCTCTGTTTTTAGTTTTAGGAATAGATGGTTTTTGGAATTTCTACGTGGGTTTTTCGGTTTAGGGTTTATTTGAGAGTTTACGTTTCATGGAAATTCGTCTGGGTTTATCATATTTGTTTGTTTTGCCAATTGGGTTGTAACAAATTTTATGTGGATTTTCAGTTTTGTGGTTTAATTTGGGAGTTAGGGTTTACCGGTAAATCGAAATTTCGTTCTAGTTGGAGCCATAATCTGCGCTTTCAATTTTGGGTTTTAAATTGGGGATTTGGGTTTGGACTGGGAAGAAAAATATATATTCGCTTGCTTTTTAAATTGGGCTTTAGCAATTTGATTTGGGTTTCCAGTTTTGGGGGGTTTAATTTGGGAATTAATGGTTCATTTGAAATGGCTATTGTTCCAGGTTGGAGTCATCATTTTGTGTCGAAAAGGAAGTATCACTTCATTATTCCAATGGACGCTGAGTGGAATAAGCCTCTGAATGCTGGTGTTTTTGATCTGCAAACCCATCTCTTACACGGGTTGATTCACTGTAATGGATTTGGCCACCTACTTTCTATCAATGGAAGAGAAGCAGGGTGCAAATACCTCTGTGGTAAGGAAATTATGGATCTATGGGACCGTATCTGCACAAATCTTCACGCCAGGTACCCCAGTTGTTGAATATTTAGTTCATTTCACACAGATTTAAGTTCAATACATGATCAGACAGACTTGGTTTCTTTGGGTATTAGGAAAGTTGCAGTTGAGGATACATCGAAGAAGAAGTTGATGGATCTCCGCTTGCTTCATGGAGTAACGTATGGCCGCTCCTGGTTTGGTAGGTGGGGATATAAATTCTGCCATGGAAGTTTTGGAGTGAACGAGCAGAAATACAACTGGGCGGTTGAAATTCTGAGCTCTCTAAATCTTGATAAGATCATCCAGGATTTTCAGAGCACGGATCAAGTCAAAAAGGTCAAGCACATCATTCAGTTTTACCGAGATTTGAGCGTCACCGAGTTGGACACGATCAGGGATCTTCTCAAGTTCATGCTTGCTCTCATGTCCTGCGCTTCAACAAAAAGAACATCAGCCATTGCGGCCCCTGCACAACACAATCGTTCAAGATCTTCTGCAAGAACAGCTGCGCTAAGTAAGCCTGTGGTGAAGGGAAGATGTGGTTTGAAGTGCAAAAGATTTGCCACAGTTGCTGCCAATTTGGATAGCAGATGGCCTATAAGAAGATTGGAATACGCGGCTATTGTGATTGTTGATGCCTTGAAAGAAAAGAAAGTAGCAAACAAGTCCAGTAATGGTGGGAATGGGAGTGGGATGACGAGGCAGGAAGCGCGAGACGCTGCTCGGCAACACATTGGTGATACCGGGTTGATTGATCATGTGCTGAAAGCAATGAATAATGTGATTGTTGGAGGTTACATCGTCCGTCGGGCCGTCAATCCCTCCACTCGGGTGCTAGAATTTACAATTCAGGAGGTGGGAAATGATGATCAAGTTGAACCAGAACAAGAAATAGTCACTGAGCCGATTCAGGCACCGGCTGTAGCCCCTGGGGTTGATGTTTACAGTGACGTGTACTACTTGTATTCAGATGTGCTTTTGGATTACCCGGATTCAGAAGTGGTAGAATTGGCAGTTCAAACAATTCTTGACAGCAAACAGTTTGTGAAGGATTGGCCATTTAGGGATGAGGCCGACGAATTTCTAAGATTTATCTGTCGAGTAATGCCAAGTTTAGCTGAATTTCAAACTGATCTTATGAGGGGTAGCCCACCCGGAGAGTACATTTCTGTTCCACTGCATGCCTCAATCGGTGATCTTAAGGCAGCAGTACAGGGTGCAATGAGGGACACATACTGCATCATGGAGGGTGTAGCGATAACAGAAATTGATGGAATAGAGGGAATGGAAGATACGGAAGTGCTCTTTGGGTTGCTGGAGTCCGGTTCAGAACTTTGGCTTAGGGGTCGTGGAATGGATTTGGGCACTGATTTGAAGTATGAAGCTGGTGCCGACAACTGGACGGTTAGATGCAAATGTGGGGCTCAGGATGATGACGGGGAGAGGATGGTGGCTTGTGACATGTGCGAGGTATGGCAGCACACGCGCTGCAATGGCATTGATGACTCTGAAGCCGTGCCACCACTGTTTGTTTGCTCTAGGTGTTGCACTTCATTTTTGCCATCAAAAAGCGAGGATAGCTTTGAGTACGACTATTTTGGGGATTCATTGCTGCCTTCTGTGGCTGAGGGGCTGATATACTCATGAATGTGCTGTTTGATAGCTCAATATCAGGAAAGTTTTACAGCTGAGAATTGGGTATATGGTGATGTAAAGTAAAGGATATGAGTCCTGAGGACTAAGTTTCCTGGATATTGAGTCAGTTTCTGTTGTTGTAGTAGTAGGAATAGGTGATTGTGCTTCTGATATGAGCCTCCTCTACTCTGAAGGTGAACCTGTTTTTCTGATAGGAAGCTCCTGTATAAAATTTCTTGCTCTGTATGTAGATTTAGTCGATGTTGTAGTAGTAGTGATAGGTTGTCCATAAATCATGTAATTTCCTTTATTTTAGATACAGATCTGGAGTATTAGTTTGCTGAGTACAGAACAAAAGTTTTGAGATTTTGTTTGAACAGAAAACATAGAAAATGGTATTATTGGCAAAGCAGGGAAATCTGGACATCACTAATGTACAAAAAACATAAGAAAAGTTTTGAGATTTTGTTCGAATTGAACCATTTTGGTCATTTCTCAAGTCCTCTTGGATCGACAAAAGATCAAGATCAAAATTGATGGGACTCTGCACCCTTGAGCATGCATTAACAAGGTATTCTCAGCACATGAAGGGTCAACTGCTCAGTTTTTGTAAGCAAAAGCCATTCTATTAAGAGGCTTTGACTCCAGAAATCCAACTGATCGTCCATGCCACCCTATGTCTGCTTCGAGATAGGCTTACCCTGATCCAGACGATTTTACCCCTGAAAGTTGTTTCTCCAAAGTAACGGATTTGGACGAAAGTACTTACTATTGACCTAATTGAAACTCCGGACCCTTAGTCGTGAGAATCGGACATTTGGGTCATTAATTAATTGAGATTTTTGTGTACTTTTGAAGTAGTAAAGTGTATTTAACCCTTTTAATTATTAGCAAACCAGCAATGTAAACATGACCAGGAGGACCCCTTTCCTCGCGTCTCTTCCCCCCTGCCTCGGCCGGGGGTGGACTTTCGACTAAAGATTGTCTTGCCAACCATGCGGCATGCGACTTATTGAAGCTAAAAGATTGTTCAACCTCCTTTTGACCTCTCATGAACTCAGGTGTAAGTTACTCAAACTCAAATTATATGTCCAAAGGTAATGTTATGCAGAAGACAGGCAAAGGAGAAAGCACTCTGTTCTGTAGATAATTGACTTCCTGAAGGATTTCGTCTACAACAATATGGAGCTCATTTTTTGTGATGTGCCAGTGATGTCCATGTCAAAGCGTGTGCAATGATATACGAGGGATATGGAAACTACCGAGCCCAAGATTCTTAGCTCGATCTCAAACCTTCCCTCCAGCCCTGCACCCCCACACTGCCATAATCCGGGTTGGTTGATGATTGCTTTCTCTATCTTTAACTCAGCAAACCATATTGGCGTGCCTGAAGAACATGAATTTTATAATATGAATATTGGTGGAAACGGGGTGCTTTTACTGGTTCTAGATTTTGTTGTTGAAGTCACACTGAAATAATCGACTGCTTGTGCTTCATACTTAACAAGTTGGAGTCGAGGAAGCAACCAAACGAAATTATCTGAAAAGGGCGTCTAATTGTACGTGATAGTTGAAAAGCAGAAATACTTTTGTTCTTGTGTTCTCTGATTTGTTGCATTCAAAGCTGTTAATTTTAAGAGCAAAGCATCGGCGAGGATACTTTTATGACATCAACAGAGATATCAATGCTTTAATTGACTACTCAGAGACAATTTTCTTAAGTAGCTACGTAGGAGTTGGCCATCATTTATTTGCTGAATGTACTGTTTGAGTTTCTTTTTCTGTTCACTATGTTTGTGTTTGGGGGGGTGGGTAAAATTGCTAAAGAGATAGTTGATCCAACTCTACTGTTTGATTCAAGATCAGTGTTTCTCCTTGAAGATCATGGGAATGGTTCAAATTTGAATTCGAACTAATGTTGATATGCTTGCCTTTTTGTAAATCTGATAGCTTTTCACAAGTCCTTAAGCACTTTGTTTCTTGTTTTGTTCCAGGAGTTTATGTTCTTATGTCAGGGCTAGACTTAAGAGAGGGTTGTATTTGCGGGTGCACCACTTGGTATTATGCAGGCATGTCTTGATGTTGTTCTTCCTTATGTGCGACAGCGAGAACAGTTCGGCACCCCAATTGGGGAGTTTCATTTGATTCGGGTTTAAGCAATATGGCATGCGAGCCATAACTTATCTTACAAATATACACCTCATGCGGTGAAGGAAGTTTTTCACATACATTATTGCTCACCTGAAATACTGAGAAAGATCGCTGACATGTATACTTGATTATAATATCTGAATTGAGCGCAACAAGAAAGTGTCTGGCAAATACTACTTTGCAATATCAGGGACATGGTACAAGCTCGAATTTGAGGCTGGAGGAGAAAGCCCAGGACCTTTGAGAATTAGCTACTATGTGTGGACAGGGGGGCATTGCTGTATCTGTCTTAGAATGAGTGAACCATCATGCTTTGACCTAATGTAAAGCAAAAACTACATAGTAAATGAGATTGTTTGTGCTTGATAAGACTATGAGATCTACCAAAAACATAGGAAGATGGAACGACTACCGACAAAGTCCTTAAACTATAAGGGGCTGTACATTTACGCAATTTGTTTTCGTGTTTTGTATTTTGTTTTTCAGATTTTAGTATTCAGTTCTAAAATCGTATTGTGTACTTTTAGTTTTTCCCTATCTACTTTTTTCAGGTTTTTCTGTACGTTTACCATTTTCATTTTCATTTTCATTTTTACCAACTTTTTTGGATCCATTCTTGTATGTTTAGCATTTTCTACACTATTTGTACACATTTCTTCTCATTTTAACCCTACTCTTAACCTAACAAATTATTTTTATACCCTCCATTTATCTCCCCAACAACCCTCCATACCCAATTTTTTTACTTCTCCCAATAAAGTCATCACTCAATACTAGCCAAAACCCTCCATGTAAGGCCCACCCCAAATCATGCTTCACGCCAATGTTACATGGTTCCCCTCCCCCTTCCTTTTCCTTTCTTCCTTGGGCCCACATTTGTGTGTGACATCTCTTTCACAATTTCCCCTTCCCCTTCCTTCTTCGTGTAGTTCCTCTTTCTCTTTTTCATAATCGTACAACAACAAAGGAGACAACACCAAAACCACCCATATGATGAAATAAGCCTAATATGGGGCAGCCCTAACCTACTTTCCTAGTTTGTCGTGGGATAACATTAGTTCACAAGGGGTCAAATCAGGAGTGAGCCTAAGAACTTTTCTGAGTCTATTAAACAACAACCCAAGATACACCGAGGTAATCAGTAAGAAGCATCACACTTTGATTTTGCACCATGGAAAGATATACTGTTTTCACTGCCAGAGATCTTTGAACCATGCATGGAGTGGCCATAAGCGAAGTTGTCTCCAGGCAATGAATGAGGAGTGACAATCAACTTTGGTGCTCTAAACGATCCCTCGATTACGTCTACTGAGATGGGATAAACAGGAACAGGGGTGAACGGTACAGCTTCTCGGAGCAGCTTCTCCGTTGATTCGGCAGATATGCGAAGGATGTGAGAATGAATTGATGGGGAGCTGTTGTTCATTGGAAAATAGAGGAGATAAATGAGAGAGGGAGAGAAAGAGAGAAAGCTAGGGGCTGACAAGGAAGTGACAATGCAGTATGCGCCAGAGGCATGGGAAGAAAATTTATCAACAATTGAGACAAGTCAGTATTCTCTGACATAGAGAATACGAGTAGGAGAAAAAGGTGAAAACACCGAAAGGGTGTTTTCAGTTTTTTGGGTACTGTTTCGAATTTTTATCCAAAATAAATACGGAAAAAGATAAAAGTACGCGAAGATCATTACAAAAAAGAAAACAAAATCCTGTAAACGTACAACCCCTAAGTGTTTCTCCAGTATCGTCCTTAAACCATCAATTTAGTCAAATTAGTCTTTAAACTATCACAAGTGCGTCTACCAGGTCCTTCCGTCAGCCGGGGTTAGGAAATGACTGTAGATGCCCCAAAACTAGGGGCAAGATTTGCAAATTAAGCACTGGTCATGATAGCGTCTGGATGAACCTGGGAAAACTCATATAGTTTAGGGACATTTTTAGTAGTTGTTCTATTTTGTTTTTCTCTATGTTTTCTTCCCACCTTCTTCATCCCTTCAACAATTCCACCCCGACCACCAGTTACGACATACTTTTACCACTACTACTACCTTCGGTACCATTTCACACCACCTTATCATCACCACCACCACCACCATTAAGCCTACTATAGTGGATCAAATCTACCATCAAGCCTACCGCATCAGATCGAATCTACCATCAAACCCACCACCACATTTGGTCTACCTGTCGTTTTGGGTAGATCGAATGTGGCCTTTTTTTCTACAATAACGGAATTTGATAATGGTGGCAAGGTGGGGCAGTTTGATGATCGTGGTTGGTGATTCTAGAGGTGGGTGGGGCTATTGGCTATGGTGGGGGTTGATGGGCTATGGTGGCGGCCGCACTTTGGCTATAATGATGGCTTAAACTTGTGTGGCGGTGAAAACTAGTGGTGGTAAGTTCGATGCGGTGGTTGTAGGTTTATGATTGTGGTTGTTGTGGTGGAGATTTAATGGTGTGCAGGTGTTGTTGATAATGTTAGGTGGTGGAAGGTTGGTGGGCTGGCTTTGGTGGTGCGTGGTTGTAGGTTCGATGGAGTGGTTGTCATGATAGTGGTTTAATGGTGTGGTGGTGGTGTCGTTAATGGGTGGTTGGTGTTGGCTCTAATGGTGGTGAACGGTGGTTATGGGTTTTGATGGGATATTGTTGTGGTGGTGTTGTTGCTAATAGGTATGTGGTGGGTTGGCAGTGGGTTGGCTGGGGTGATGTGGAACCGTGGTTTTCTGTTTGATGGGGTGGTTTTCGAGGTGGGGATTTAATGGAGTGGTGGTGTCGTTGATAATGGATGGTGGGTGGGTGAGCGATGGGATGGTTGTGGTGGTAAGGAATGGTGGTTGTGGGATTTACGGGTCGTTGCTGTCGTGATGGTTTAGCGGTGCGGTGGTGGTGTTGTTAATGGATGGTGGGTGGGTTGGCATTAGTTTGCTATGTTTGGTGTTGATGTGGTGGTTGTTATGGTGGTGGTTTAGAAGTTTGGTGGTAATATTGTTAATAGGTGGTGGGTGGGTGGTGGGCTGGTTGCTGTGGTGGGGAATGGTTGTTGTGGATTTCGTCGTGTGGTTGCTGTGATGGAGGTTTAAACCCACATCAGAGGTGGTAGAAAGTATGGCGTAACTAGTAGTGGGGGTGAATTGTTGAAGGGAAGACGGAGGGAAGAAGAAAGCAAAAAGAAGAAGAAAATAAAGAACAACTATAAGAAAACGTCCATAAACTCTAGTCATTTTGCTAGAATCGTTCCTAAACTATTAGGAACAATGATTTTTTAGTTTTGTCTATTGTTTTGGGGCATTTAATGGCCATTTTCTAACCCCGACTGACAAAGGGACTTGGTAGACGCACTTGTGATAGTTTGTGAATGAATTTGACTACAATGATATTTAAAGACGATGTTGGTGAAACATTTATAGTTCATGGACTTTTTTTTTTATATATAATTGTCCCTATAAAGTTGTTCAGCCAGCTTCCTTTCTATTTTTAAGTTGGGGAAATGACAAATAACCTCTCTAGTGTATTTCGGTTTTGCTTATCGACCCCCTCGGGTAATAATTTTGACAATTGACCCCCTTTATCTATCAATTTGGTCCAATTGAGTACAATTGGTCGTTTTTGGACAATTAATTGATGAATTGGCCAATAAAAATACACAAATATCCCTATCTTCATCTGATCATTCCCATTCCTTATCTTTCGCTTCCTCAATTCTTCATCACCAACTCAACTACCCGCAACACAAGCACCATTTCACCACCATACTCGAATTGCCGCCACACCACCAACCATCAAACCCTTTAATACCATAACTGCATGCCGTTGCCACAACCAATCAAACCAAACCTAGATCTTTACATGTTCTCAAATATACTCCATTTGTCCCTAATAACTCGCTCACTTGACTTTGCACGCATATTAAGGATTTAAGTTATATTGTGTGTTTTTCATTCTACCCTTTAGAGAGAAATAGGGAAGATAATGAGTCTAGAGAGAGAAAATTGGTTGATGGAGTGTTAAATGTGGAGAGAGAAATAGAACAGAAAAAGATAAAAGGGTGGGTCAGAAGAGAGAAAATTAGTTGGTAGAGAGTTTATGTGAAGAAAGAAACAAAATAAAAAAATGTATAAAAAGGATAAATATGTAAAAATACATACATAATATTTCTTAATTTGGAAGTGATCAATTTTTACGGGACGGCCCAAAAAAGAAATATGATCAATTTATGAATGACGGAGGGAGTAGTAATTAAGAATTATTTGATTTAGCTGTACTTTTTTTCAATACATATTATATTCCTGCCTAGGCCTTTTGTAAAGGGATCCGCCAAATTACCGTTGGACTTCACATAACTAACAGTACAACTCCTTTGCTTAACTGTTCTCTCACATAGCTATGTCTAAGACTTATATGTCTATACTTCCCATTGTAAACCTTACTATATGCCCGCGTTAACGCTGCTTCGTTATCGCAGAATATAGAAATAACAGGCATTGGCTTAGGCCATAGAGGAATCTCTATCAACAGGTGTCTTAGCCATTCTGCCTCCTTGACCGCCATTGCCAAAGCAATAAACTCGGACTCCATGGTCGAATGTGAAATCAAAGTTTGCTTCTTGGAACCCCGAGAAATAGCACTTCCACCTTTGGTAAATATCCAACCACTAGTGGACTTGGTTTCATCTGAGTCCGCAATCCAGTTTGCATCTGTGTACCCTTCTAAAACGGTAGGAAATTTTTTGTAAGTTATTGCATAGTCCATTGTGCCCTTAAGGTAATTAAGTGCACTAAACACCGCATTCCAATGGACTTGCCCGGGGTTATGAGTAAACCTACTCAAAACACCGACCGCAAAGGCTATATCTGGTCGGATATATTGCATGATATATATCAAGCTGCCAATAACACTAGAATACTCTAGCTGAGAAACAAATTTTCTTTCATTTGCCCTCAACTTAATAGAAGGGTCATATGGGGTAGTAATCGGGGCACAATTCTCGTGATTAAATTTCTTTAAAATTTTCTCAATATAATGAGACTGTGACAAAGAAATAAAATCCGATGATCTAATTATTATTATTTCCAAAATAATATTGACGTCCCCCATATCCTTCATAACAAACGATGAATATAGAAATGATTTGGTTTCCAACACAATATCTAAATCAGTACCAAAGATTAACATATCATCTACATACAAACATATTATCACACCACGTCCTTTATCAAACTTAGAATAAACGCATTTATCACATTCATTTATTCTAAATCCATGAGAAAGAATGACTTGGTCAAATCGTTCATGCCACTGCTTAGGAGCTTGTTTTAAGCCATACAAAGATTTGATAAGCTTACAAACCTTTGTTTCTTGGCCCTTTAGTACAAAACCTTCTGGTTGGCTCTGTACACCTCCTCATCTAAAATACCATTTAGTAAAGCAATCTTAACGTCCATTTGGTGTATAAGTAGTTTGTTAATAGATGATAAGGCAAACAATAATCTTATAGTACTAAGTCTAGCTACCGGAGCATAGGTGTCGAAATAGTCTATCCCTTCCTTTTGTTTAAAACCCTTGGCTACAAGTCTTGCTTTATACTTATCTACGGATCTGTCTGGCTTAAGCTTCCGCTTAAAGATCCATTTGCAGCCTATAGGTTTAAACCCTGGTGGTAAATCAGTCAATACCCAAGTTTGGTTTGACATTATCGACTTCATTTCATCATTTATAGCTTCTTGCTCGAGAAGTTATGGATTCTCGATATGTAAGAGGGTCATGTTCTACGTTATACATATGAGAGTAATCACCTTCATTTCTACCTCCCTCAACTATGAATGGTAGAAATATGGACTATAGGTTTTTCCAATCCTTGCTCTCTTACTTCTCCTTAGTTCACCTCATTCCCCCATTTCCGGAGTAGGGTGAACTTGATCTTCATCGACTATGTCTTCACTTTTCTGATTTCTAGAGAAAGAATTCTCAAAGAATTCTGCATCTCTAGATTCCAAAATAATATTTTGACTAATGGATTCCGTTGATTCCATGGTTAAGAATCTATACGCTTTGCTATGTTGAGCATAGCCCATGAAGACACATTCGATTGCCTTTTCCCCTAATTTGGGTCTTTTCAGATAGGTTAGCCTTAATAATGCCCTACACCCCCATACCTTAAGGTGTCCAAGAGAAGGTTTTCTCTTCTTCCATAACTCAAAGGGTGTGACATTATAGACTTTGTGGGGTATACGGTTAAGTATATATGTAGAAGACATGAATGCTTCCCCCCATAAATTCTTAGGCAAATCAGAAGTAAGTAATAAGGTATTAACCATTTCTTGCAAGGTCTTATTTTTCCTCTCGGCTACACCATTTTGTTGTGGATATAAGGAGTTGTAACTTGGTGTATGATACCCCAAGTCTCAAATAGATCATCAAAGGAAAGATATTCACCTCCCATATCCGGTCTTAAAATTTTAATCTTACGATCTAGTTGATTCTTTACTTAGCGCTATGTAAAATTTAAATTTGTCCAAAGCTTCATCCTTAGTCTTAAGAAGGTATGTTTAAGTATAATGTGAACAATCATCTATAAATGTAATGAAATATCTTTTATCACCCCTTGTTAGGTGACCTTCCATCTCACACAAGTCTGAATGTACTAATTCTAACATTTGTGTTTTCCTCTCAACCTCTTTATGTTTTCTGGCAATTTTAGACTTTATGCAAACTATACATTTCTCTAAACTAGGTGAAGTATTTTGAGGTATTAAACCCAATTTTACCGTACTTCTCATGCGTTTATAATTGACATGACCTAGTTTAGAATGCGATAAATTAAATGGAACAGAAAGATAAGCAAATTTAATATCTTTATTAGCAATAGTAAGCTTGTACAATCCATTGGTTACATATCCTTTGCCAACATAGTTCCCTCCCTTTGTTAGAATAACACTATTTGACTAAAAAAGAATCTTAAACCCAAACTGATTAAGCATGCTAACAGATATAAGATTCTTCCTAACATTGGGAACGAATAGAACATCCTTTAACGTCAGCTTCTTGCCGGAGGAGAGATAGAGCACCACAGTTCCTTTGCCCATGACCTTAGCCGTAGATGAATTTCCCATGCAGAGATGATGCCCCTCCGCAACTGGCTCGAGGTCCTTGAACAGATTTATGTTCTTAGCAATGTGTTTGGTTGCACCGTAGTCTACCCACCACTCATCATCTTCCCCAACATGTTGGCTTCGGAAACCACTGCAACGAAGTCCTCGTTGTCAACCATATTGGCATGGTCCTTTTTCTGCCTCTTAGCCACTTGGCAATTCTTCTTGAAGTGCCCAGTTTTCCCACACTTCCATCAAGTATTTTTAGGCTTGTCTTATCGGTTGGTAGAAGTAGAAGCTTGACCATCAAGCTTACGCTTAGAGCCATAAGGGGAGCCTTGGCCCATTACAAGAGCTTTAGAGGACTTGTTGTCTTCCAACACAAGTCTATCCAAGTTTCGAAAATTCTCTTCAACTTGGATATACTTGACCAACTCTTGCATGGTCATGTCATTTTTCTTTTGTTTCAACTATTTACGACATTCTTTCCAAGCTAAAGGTAATTTAGAAATTATAGTAGCTTGCTCTGTAAAGAACTTAAATATCTCTGTTTACCATCATATGTATTAGTAATTTGAGGAAGTACATTGATTAGAAAGTCTGAACTAAGTGTTAAACTTGATTATTTGAATCGAGGTTTGTATGTCCTTAAGTAGTGATCGTTTAAAAATTCTAAAAAATTCCGGGATGTTACAAGAACTCAGTCCAGGTCTAAATCATTGATATGAAACGAGTCTGAACCCCTGATTCTGCCCCGTCCTCTGACTATGAGCACCCCGATGTGGTGCAAAAGAAAGGTTCTGACGCTTGTCAGCCTCTGAGGACCTACCCTCTTGTTTGTCCCTCTTCTGGCCACTTTGGCACTGCTCAAACCTCTTCTTGTTGTCGGATCTAGACTGTTCCAATGCACGTGCTAAATCCACGCACTCCACATAGGTCGACAACCGAGCAGAGATTACTCTATCCCGAGCAGAGATTACTCTATCCCTTTTCTGTATGTGAATTTACCTCAAAATACCTCTTATAGGTAAAATTATCAAAATACCCCTTCGGGTGGTAAATTACCAAAATACCCCCCGTTACACTTAAGTCATCAAAATGATCTTTCCGTAAGCAGCATCACTAAATATCCTTACCGTATGTAAATTTACTAAAAAATACCCTTTATGGGTAAACTTACCAAAATACCCCTGGGGGTTTTCGACATCAAAAAAATCACAAAATATCTTAAAACGCTATTTTAAGCATCTTGATGTCATTTCTGGACTAAAAAGTATTTTAAAAAAAATTTGGCCGAAAATCCCAAATCGATGTCCGGATCGAGCGCTCAAAAGACAGTTCGGCTAAAAATACCTATTGGCCTCGGAATGGAACGAAATTTTATAATATGAATTATATTAGTAAAATAAGGTTTTACTCCAATTTTTAGATCAAAATAGCTTGGTTTGCTATGCTAAATGATTCGGTAAATCTCTTTAATCGGTACCCTAATTTAGCGCCCTTCGCGGATACCAAAAATTTCCAAAACATTTCAGGTTGTAGGTCTCGTAAAAATAATAAGGGTTACTGTTTTGTACTTTGTCCAATTCTGACCCTAGCTATTTATAAAATTTTGTGGAAAAACTGCGGAACTAAGAGTGTGTTTGGAACCATGGAATTGATGGGATTTTATTTCAAATCCTTAAAATTTGTTGTTTGGAACATTAAAAAAAGGAATTGGAATTGAATTCCATGGGATTTGACTGGATTTGTTTCTATAGTGTGAAATCCGATGAAAAATGGTCGGATTTCATGGGATTTCGATTTACTTGAATTAAAATTAATTATTTACCTATCTTACCCTTTTTTTTATCTCTCCAACAATGAACCCACCACCACCATCTTTATTGCCACTACTGCCACCGCCACCACTACTGTCGTCACCACCACCGTCGTCGCCGCCACTACTACCACCATTGCCACCACCACCACTGCCACCACCACCACCACCATCGCCACACTACCACCGCCGCCACCACTACCACTGTCTTTGCCACCACAACCAATGCGAACACTACCACCACCACCGCCACTGCATCCCTCACCTCTACCTCACCGCCACCGCCACCAACAGTACTGCCATTACTGCCACCACCACCATTGCCACCACCATTGCCACCACCACCGCCACCATAACCGCCACCACCACTATCACCGCCACCTCCACTAATAATGCCACCACCACCACTACTGCCGCCACTACTGCCTTCACCCCCACCACCACCACTACTGCCACCACCACCACCACTACTGCCACCACCACCGCCACCACCATTACTGTCAGCACTACTGCCGCCATTACTGCCTTCACCATCACTACTGCCGCCACCACCACCATCACCGTCGCCACCACCACTACTACCACCACAACCGTCGCCACCACCACTACTACCACCACAACCGTCGCCATCACTATTGTCGCCTCCGCCGCCACCACGACTGCTACCACTGCCACCACTACTGCCACCGACTTCATTATTGGCGTCAGTTGACGACCTCCAGTTACACCTTGTTACACCTCAATACCATGACTACCATCATTATCATCACTTGACCACCCAACCACCGTCGATGTTGCTACACCGTGCAGTGCTGTCGCCGTCGCTACCGCCGCCACCACCACCATGTGCTGGCACTAGCACACTTGAAACCATTTACCGTAATTTGTTTTTCATCGTAAATGAAGGATATAATTGTCTAAAAAATTATTACCTTTCCATTTCCTCTATTCTCCAAACACAAAATTGAAATTCTGTTATTTGAATTCCCTTTCGTTCCAAACAAAAAGAAGTGAATTGAATTCCAAATTCAATTCCAAATCTGAAATCCAAATCCCAAAAGAATTGGTTCCAAACGGACCATAACTTCCTTACTTTTAGCGACAAAAACGATTACTGTTGAGAGCACAGCACACACTATTTCACCTAATTTTCACACAGTGTCTTCTTCCTTGCTCTCCTTCACTGCCGCAGTCATTACACCTACCCAACTCGCATGCACCCACACTGATACACTATGAAACCCACCCAAAACCCTCAAAATACACTAACCCATCTACAACCCACACATTAACACACAATCTAACACATATTCTACACACTCACACAAACGCACACCAAGAACACACCCACACACACAGAGAGAGTTCAGTCACATAAACACACACACTCCTCGGTAATTTGCTGAAAACACACAATTCCCCTCATATCTTCATAAACCCACATCAACACCACAAGATTACTTACTGAACCATCCAAATTCACACACTGAGGAACATGGTCTCACAACACACACACACACACACCCGTAACACATATACACACACTGTCACTGCACCTATACAAACGCACACTAAACACACACTAAAGGTGAAATTTACCTCTTAGAAATCTTCAAATTTCTTCTCCCTCCCTCTCTCCTCTCTCTTTCTTTTTCCTCTTTTTTTTTCTTCCCGCGCTTTGCTTCTTCCCCTCTGTTTTTATTCCCTGTGCTATGTTTCTCTTGTTCCTTTCCCGAAATTGAAAGGTTATCTTTTTATTTATTTATTTAATTCTCTAAAGACTGTCCACTCAATTTTATATTATATTTTTTGATTAGTCACCATACCAGTTAGCCATTTCTAATGACTTGGTTACTAACATCTTGACAACTAGGTACCAATTTTCAAGAATTGCAAATGAACCCCCAAATTTTTCATAATTGTAAAATAACCTCAAATTTTGTATAATTGCATTTAAGCCCCAAAATTATTCTAATCATTCTCAATTTAACTAAACATCACTGAAAATATATATACTAGCATTTAATTTGTTATTTTTCCATCACTAAAACCATAATTTACATTTATACACACAAAGTTTTCCAAAATTATGGAAATGCCCCAAAAAAATTTAAAAATTACTTTTTTGTCCCAAAATTCTTTTAAGCTTCAATACTCCACTCATACTCGAGAATTGCTCAAAATTATCTCCCATTTATTTTTCGGAGCATAAATGATTATTTTAACCGGCTCCCGAAGTTTGGGATATTACAACATTATTTGTTGCACTTTGACATTAAACTTGATGAAGCTTCCATAGCATGTCCACTATAGCTTTAAGCTTCTTTGACTTTAACCCACATATCTAACTTCTCAAATGTGTCTTCACGAGTGTGTGTGTATACCTACTAAGAATCCACTCAAAGTACACATTAAAAGATGATCAATGTGTTGTTATAGTCAAAACTAAATGTAAACCTAGATTATCCAATCATAGGGCCAACATACTTATATTAAGTTGGCGTTCTAGAATTAAAATTATCTCTATGTTTACTGGATGGAACATGTTTATATTAACAAGACGTCCAATACGCTAGCTACACTAGCTAGTTCCGTAGGAATGTAAATCTTTCTATCTTTAATACAGATGGAATAATTCCTATTAACCATATAAAACAAGGGATGGGTCATTAAAAAAGTTTGGCCAATAGGCTTACAAAGAAAAATTTTTAGACCTTGATTGTAGAAGGTTGCTATTTCATGACTTTCTAGATTATTGCACGAATTATTTTTCGGTCTTTAATGTTATATACGTGGTTGAAAAAAGGTAATTGCCATGATTATCCCCTGTTTCTTAAATCCGTTCCTAGAGCAAAATATGTTGACTTGGGTCGGTATTCTCACATGCCAGTTGCTTCACGAACGATATGTTAAATTGTATTTTTATTCTCCATTAAGTCTTTACTTGTTTTTCTTTTAGATGCATACTCACTTTTCTAACCGTGAATCATATAAAACAATGATGTTCACGTGCATCTCATGTGTCCTCAACTAGTCGCTAAAATTTACAATTCCTGCTAAAATATAAATGAAGGCGTGGTAAATAAGTGTAAGGGAAAATTATACTAAGGCTAGGTTCGACAAATTTTTTTTCCTCTTTTTTTTTTCAGTTTTTAAAAACTGAAAAAAAAAGGAGCGTTTGGTAACCATTTTTTTTTTCAGTTTAAAAACCAGTTTTTAAACTCAAGAGTAATAAAAAACTCCAGAAACTGGTTTTTTTTTCACTTTTGGTTTTTTTTTCTTAGACCACCACCACCACCCTCCCACTGCCGGCAGCCACCTCAGGCGACTACTGCCGGCGACCACCGCCGGAGACTGCCGGCAGCCACCAGGCGGCCGTCGACGACCACCTCATGCCGCCGGAGACTGCCGGCTGCCACCTCCGGCCGCAGGCGACCACCGGCAGCTACCTCCGGCCGCCGGCCACCACCACCGCTACACCCCACCACCGCCACCGCAAACCACCAAAAAAAAAAGTCAAAATAAAAAGGGTTACCAAACACCAAAAAAAAAACCTCAAAAAAAAAAAGGGGTTATCAAACACACACTTATTTTTATATAAAAAAAAAATTAAGCTGCTCTTTAAAAAACTGCTCTTTAAAAACTGAAAACCAAATTTTATTTTTTGTCAAACGAACCCAAGCCTCATGAAGTATACATTGGTTTCTCACCTAAGACCTTGAGGTTTCAATTTAAAGACATAATACCCTAGAGTTGAGGGTTGATTTCAATTAGACCTAAAAATATTTTTCTGATTTAAAAAGAGGTGGTGGATGGCCATCCTCAAGGGCAATTTAGGTAACAAACAAAAAGAAATCTTATGGAAGAAAATTGTGTTGGTCTCTCTCCCTCTCTCTCTCTTACACACACACACACACACACAACACACACACACACACACACACGGTGGTGCTGGCCCACCCCCTCACACCCACCATCCCGCCTAATCACGCTGCCACACATAAAAATTATGGTAAACTCCTCCTCAAAATTGTTGAAAAATTCCCATATGCTCTTCTAGCCATGCTGCTATTGGATTGAACCCCCAGCCATGGAGAAATACTAAAGAATCATGAAAGAATCGGAATCGAACTTAAAAAGAATTTATGAAATGCCATCGTAAAACATTATCGGAAGAATCAAGACAGTGGGAATAGAGGACTAAGAGGCAAGCTGTCTTGAAGAAATCTGGTGGCTGACAGTAACGGAGGGAACCGAAGATGGAAATAGATGGCGACCTTGAAGGTCTTACCTTCTTGACCATCAATCAATAATGAACTCATATTGAACCGTAGCATTTAGGTCCGATGCTGTAGAACCACCAACTCAGCTGGAAATGAAATCCATAGCATTAAAGGTTTTGTCATCTCCTTTAAACATTGCCATGATGAGGAATAGGGGTCACCGTTTTTGGGTGGGGTTTTTTGTGTGTAGACGAGGTTGCGTGTTGGTCGGTGATGCACGGGGCGATGGATGTCGGGTGTTGTAGGTGTTGTGATTGTGGGTGATGGGCCGAATGATGGGTGCGCCGAGTGTGGTGCTTCTATGTGCGCGTGCAGATGTGGATTGGGGAGCCAGGGATGCAGGCTCTGCGTGTGGGTTTTGTTTTTGTTTGTGTGTGTGTGTGTGTGTGTTTGTTTGGTGCGTGATTAGAGGGGATGTTGGGTGTGGGTAGGGCCGTGGGGGGTGAAGGGTATCAATATTGTGTGTACGTACGTGTGTGTACGAGAGAGAGAAAAACCAACACAATTTTCCTCCAAAAAAAGTTCTTTTGGTTTGTTATCCAAATTACCCATTAAGGTGGACAACCATTCACCTTTTTTCAGACGGAAAAACAATTTTGGGTCCAATGAAACTAATCCACAACTCTAGTGTGTGATGTATTTAAATTGAAAATTCACGGTCTTGGACGAGAAACCATTATAAATTTCGGGGGGTTTAATGTTATTTACCTTAAGTACTGCTACAACTCGATTTAGAAATTACCGGAACACTGGTAATTACTTTCGGGAGGCGAGCAACGGCGATACGAAGAGTGCACAATAATGGAGTTTCAAATCACGGGCACCATCGGCCGGGACTACATACTGGGCGCAAAGCTCGGGGAAGGGCCTCTGTCTACTGTCTGGAAGGCCGAGCATCGAACCACGGGCCAAGTGGTGGCGCTGAAGCAGGTCCACCTCTCCAGGCTCACTCCCAAGCTCAAGAAGTGCTTGGAATGCGAGATGACCTTCTTATCCTCTGTCAATCACCCCAACATCATTCGCCTCCTCCACTTCTTCAAGGTCAGTTGCGCTAGCAGTTGTGTTACTTTCCCCGTTCTATTTGATTTTCCTCCTTTCTATTTTTGCGAATCTGTAGAATAGATTCAGTAGCTGGACTTTTCAACCGATATCTATTTATTCTATGACTGCTATATGAGTTCAATTCGATGTCCAAGTGTAGTAAAATATGTCCTAGAATTTTGGAAAATGTCATTCAGGGGAAGACCCGATGGAATCAGAGTATTATTATTATTTTCTTTAAATCACCCATCTCTAGTGTGCTGGTATGGAGCTGATAGTGATAGCTGAGAATTACGTTGCTGTGTGCTAAGTTGGTCTTTAATTGGATGCGTATCTCTTGTTGCAAATTTATATTGAGAAAACTTCAACCTACAAGTAGTTTGCTGTTTGTGCTGTAAGCCTGTAAGTCTGATATTGGATAACCACACTGTAGATGTGAGAAGCTGGCGTGGGATGCAAGCTCTCATCTTGACTTGCCTGCCTACTACCTAGTTAAATGGTATTGTTTGGATGCAAAAGCATATAGCAGTAAACTCAAGAGTACACAGAATAATTTGATCCTGGGCCTTCTCTTTAGCATGCTAGGGTTTCCCTTCGATTAATCAACAATTCGAAGTGCTTTTCTTGCGTCTTCCTGGAAAAGCTTGGGCTTCACTTCAAGCCTATGTAATTATCATTATTTGTGGTGAAAATACAAAAAAACCTCAATACCTCAGGCACCTTTAAAAATGGGACTAGGCAGAAATCTCCGATAAAATTAGTTACCGCACCATCCATGATCCTCAACCCATTTGGTAGAATAGGAAAAGAAAGAGGAGCTTATTGAAAACAAGTTAAAGGATATAGTACACATAAGTCCAACATATGGAAAAATTGTGCGATACTACGTTACTTGTCACGATATTCTTCATATGGAAATTGCTGAGAGATTTTGGAAAAATTAAATGTAGTCAACTTTAAACTCGAAAAAGAATACAACATCAAAAGCATGGATTAGAAAGGACAAGTTCCCTCCCTAGATGGTAATTCTTTTATTTAGAAGCATTTATGTAGTACTCTACCAAATGAACCGAGGGGCTAGAGTTTGGCCATTAGCGGAAAAGGAGAGGTCTGAGGAGGGAACTGTAAGGACAATGGCTAACCTTTTTTGGGATCTGAAATCAAAGATAAATCGTTGCTCATTTTTACTATGCTAGGGTTTGTATGAATTTAGAACTTTCCCTAGTTCTATGTGATTGCACTTGACTGAATTCTGTGATAGGTTCTGCCAGAAGGTTGTGTGTGTAGCAATTTTTATCTTTATGTGAAAGATGCCACCATCAAGGTCATTTTAAAGCTGATTGTTGGAGGTCTCTATCTGTAAACATTCTAATTCATAAAGGCTAAGTAGGTTGATGCGACCACTGTCCGCAAAAAGCAAATCTATAGGATATAACGGTTACTGCTTTTGGATGGGAAACCATGTAAGGCTGATAAAACTTGTTGCTCCTATAATCCTTAGGGATTGGTTTCTCATTGAAGATAGTTTTCAAGCGAAGGTACTGAGGGATTCAGTCAATATGTTTTTTTATCTCCCCCTCCCAATAACACATATACATACACATACACATACATACTCACTAGATGACATCTTGGACAATTCGATTTCACGGTTACATATCCTTGGTTAGAATAAGCAAGCATGATAAAGAATGGTATTGCATACTTAAGTGTGCATGGATGTGGAATTTGAGCTTCAATGAGAACTACGTTGATTTAGGACTATATCATTGGGGTTTTCCATCCAGAACGACAGATAATTTTTAATCTATGAACAGTGTTGTATGTTGACGTTGAATACTTTATCTCAATACCTTGATACTTTACACTCTCATTAACTCAACGTGCACTCCTAGAAGGAATTTTTTTCCAGTTGATTCACTTAACTCACCATTGAATAGAAGACATGACAGCTTGCTTTCATAGGCTGAAGGTTGTGTTTTCCTGGTGCTGGAATTTTGTGCGGGTGGAAATTTAGCTTCTTACATCAAGCACCATGGCAGGGTTCAAGAATGCATGGCTAAAAGATTTATGTCGCAGCTGGGTAATTCTTCATTTCACAGAGTAGCTTGCATGTGCTTTCTATTTTGCAGCTATGCAACCTCTGATGAGTAATATCGCAGTGGTATCGTTGATTATTCCATTGTAGGAGCTGGTTTGGAGGTATTGAACTCCCACTGCATCATCCATCGTGATTTGAAACCAGCGGTATTGATAAAACCTAAAAAGTCACGTGTTTATACATACCTGTGATTAGGTGCTTGACTGTCTCAGATTTATGGTTTGGATAGGAGGCGTTTTAAACGATATCATATTCATTGGTTTCTGCTTGCTTTGTTATATTATCTAACTAAAGATGCTAAATTGAGAGAAACTCTGAACAGAAATTATGAATTGCATACTCAATTAATTAACCAACTACCCATAACCTCGAGATCACCTAAGAGTTCATCTGAATATTCACATTGGTTCTTATGTAGCCCTTAAAATATAAATATTTATCAAGCATAATCACGCAAGATTTATGACTTTTCTCAAGCCATCTACCAGTTCTTTTCTTTTATGGGAAATCTACAGGATCATGTGACACTCATATCCTCTAGACATGAGCCCACTTTGGTCAAGGGTCACCTGACCTTAAGGCTTAAGCCTAAGATTTGTGCTAACTAAGGGAACTGACCACTTTGAAATCAAGTTTTATCCGGACCGTTCAGAACTTCATTGGGAAACTAATTCCACGCCATTTTTGCAATCATAACCCAACATATTTTTTGGATGATGCATTAGGTATATTGGAAGGCTAGTAACCACTCTGTGTATAGCCACCTCTTATTAGCTCTAGCCTTCAACCAACAACCACTCTGTGTATAGCCACCTCTGATTAGCTCTAGTCTTCAACCAACAACTTTATGCCAATAGCTGCACTACGATCATTAGTAATTTTGACCCATCTCCCCCAGGAGGATACTTGTCAAAGTGTGACGACTTGCACCCAATGATGAAAACCTGCGGCTTTCACTTACGCAAGAGTTGCCACCATCTAGTTTTCATAAAATTGCGGAAAATTAGAAAAGACCTAAGTTTGACTCTGCGAACATAATTGACTAACCTAACATGCGAAATCCCTAGTTTTGGACGTGGGGATTAGGTTCTGTGAAGAGAAAGTATAAGGCCCCCATTACACCCTAAAGGTCTCATACTACCTAGCTAGTTTTCAAAGAGAAAATAATTTGCTAGGAAGCATCTGACGCCTATTGACACCCAAACATCCCTCTGACACATCCGGATACGTGTCCCACACCTTTGGGCGGTGGATGATTTTGAATTATCCTAATTATTGGACACTGTGTCTAACACTTTATGCAGAAAGTGCCTGATGCATGTGGCACAGTATTGCAATTTTTTGACTTAATCTAAGTGTCATGATAGAAATAGTTTATTCCTTTGCACCTTGATCGCCACCTATGTATAAAAATTAGCTTAAGGTAGTTTGGATGATTAGGGTTTATTACGGAGGATTATGGTTATTTGGGTGAGATGCAATTTTGATGCAGGATCAAGGTGGTTTATGATGAATTCCTCCCTTTAGTATGAGGCTTTAGATCTTAATTTATACCCTTGAAGTGCTTGGAGGTCAAGAAAACTGACTTTGGGTGCAAAAAGACCTAAAAACCTTAAAAAACCACCAATTGGAGACTGCCGGTCGTCATTCCAGCCATTAACGGTCAACACACATGCAAGTCCACCGAGTGCTCTATCAAGACTATGCAATTGGGTCCATCTTGGTTCTCTCTCATCTGACGTCCAATTTAGACTTACTTTATATCAATAGAAAGCTCATGTAATTACGAATTAGGGCTACTTTGTGTCTTTATGGATATTTTGAAGTCTACTTTTAAATGACGTTGGAATCAGTCAAAAGTATTATGTATACATTTATATATTCAGGAAATACCGAAGGTAGGTCAGATTCAGAACAAGTTCGATAATCCCTGATATTTGATACCTAATGGGACTAGGCTCATGATTGTAGACGCAAAGCTAACTTAAAAGACCTTTCATATGACGGAAAACAGATAGCAAGATTATTCAATATGAGAAACATATTATTCATCAAGGTGGGCAAGTGGCCTGTTGTGGGCTTGCGCATGCAGAGTGGCATAAATCTTGATCTAACACACATAGAAATAGTATAGAACATGCTATAAACATACGAAACTATAAGAATTATGATGAAGCGGTTATTCATGGAAATTGACCATGCGACATGGCAAAAGATGGGCTGTCTACACACAGATTGCAGTGGCTCAGTGGTAACAAGGGTTTCCGCCTAATTATAACCAGTATAGGATTCCTTATTAGGGAAAGGATTCGAGGGAGAACCTTTAAAGGGGAGGATAATTGTTGGAGATACTTTTTCCTGTTTCAAGTCGTTCTACCAGCACATTCTGCCAAAGAGCAGCGAGAAATAAGTTGCAGGTAAAAGGAGGTGGTGTAGGACTTAGCCAAGTAGGCTGTGAGATCTACTTATCCTTATACTCTGATAGCGTAGTGCCATAAATAATGCAAGGCACAACCCGTGCCACCCATTTTTGCGGAAATAAAAGTGCTCACAAACACTATAGCTTCAAGAATGACGAATCCGATGATGTCCTATCTTCACAGTATGCTTCCACGTACAACAAAATTGAAGAGGGAATTTACCTCTCTACCTGCATTGCTTTCCAGGCTGTAAACCGACTAGACTAATGCACCTTGGTCCACATTCTCAACCATGAAGAGTTCATCTGGCGAATACTAACCAGATTATGGACTTGGCAATGCACCTTAGTCTTCAAAATTCTCAACCAATAAAGATACTCCAAAGTCAAAATCGAATCCTTGCAATGTATTAGAAGACGTTCCACCCCGTCGCCCTGCATATAAAGTGCCAATAAAAAAAAAATATTACCCCTTTAGACTACTGTTGCCAACATTTTGTATTGCTTTGTGCTAGTGAAGACAGAATGAGGTTCTATTTCTTTTCAGCTCAATTTTTGCGGGTTGAACTGAGAGAAACCTGCACTTCATGCTGCCATTGGGATTACGATTCCATGAACGTGGATACACTGCAGACATTACTTCTTTAATGGGGTTCATGCAACAAAACTCCTAACAGTCAAAAAACGAAAAAGAAGTGATTGGCAACTTCTCTATATTTCGAATTTTGAGTGCTTTAATTGGTTGTTCTTTTAACTAGTAGCGACAAACAATTATGGTATAAACCATAATTTGAATACTGCAACTTTGAGTTCTTGATATGCACTAGTTTATTTACAGCCTTCAATTATGTGTAATGTCAAGGTAACAGAAGGATGTGAATTGTTAGGACAGCATTGGGTGAATGCGCTTTAATATATTGCAGTTGCAGAGCCTGAAAGTTCGGAAGGAAACACATATCATGCATTAAAGTCTCGATTTTTGTAATTGGTATCCTGTAGTATGGCACATCATAGGATAGGGTTAGATCTTTTTAAGCATTCAGCAAGTAATATCTGAACATTTGGAAGACTCAAGTCGTGTTGACACACTTAAGATTTCTACTTAAAAGCCCAATGGTTAGAAGTTGTAACACAGAGATACAACATATTTTGTGACACAGATGCTGAAAACTATGATCCAATTCCAAGAGATGAATGAATTCACCGCGTGCAACTCTGCTGAAAGGCTAAAGAAGTCCTTACATTTGGGTCTCAATCAATGGATAGGTGTGCAGCTCGTGGGTGGATAGGCCGCACTCCCCCATAGAGATTGCTCCTTAGGGGAACTCACAATTCTCAAGTTTTCGATTTCGCTTTGAGTATTGCCCTTCTCTCAAGGGCAGTGTTCCATAAGTCAGTCATGCAAGCAAGATTGTGAAGGTATTCAGTAGGGAATCTTAGTTCGCCTGCCCTTTCTTCTTGGGCTGGGCTAATACTCCTATATTCTAAGTGAGCAGGCGATTAATCAAAAAAGTAATAAGAATAATAAGGAATAGAAAAGAATAATGGCTGGAGTCGTGGATCTGAGGCCAATCTACGGTAGAAGAGAAGGTTTCATCGGAACAATTATTTATTTCATCAGGGTACCTTGTCTCTCTCTCTTTTTTTTTGCTCGCGCAGCTGCAGCAGGGTTTGAAAAAGGAATTGATCGTGATTTTGAACCTGTTCTTTCCATGACCCCTCTTAATTGAGACAGGAGATCCAATACTTGAAGTAGGAATCACTTTGATTCCTTCGAGAAATATATCAATAATTCCGATTCTTTCTTTTTCTCTTGATTCTTTTCCGATCGAGATGTATAGATCTATTGATCTATGCGTCTATATAGGTCCTGTTCATAGATTAATGAAAATGTGCAAAAGTGGACCTCGATTTATGCGATACATGAGATGCGTTGCTATATTAGATATACACACTACTTGGCATCACTTGTGTCTGTGTTGCTTCGTATCCTAAGATGCCGTTTTTTTTTTATGTTTTAACTAGCAACTATTACCGTTCAGAAAAGATCTTAGGTTATGTTCTTCCTGCTTGCATTTGGTCCCTTTGGTATTAGGGGAATTGGCACTCTGTTCGTTTTTTTTTTTCCTTTTTGGTGGTGGAGGACCTTGATTTCTTTCTCATTACTTTGCCTCTCCACGTGCAATCGTGTGCGGGGGTTTGCACATGAGGGGGATCGCTGAGCATGAAATCTATAGTCGGGGCACACTGCTTAAGCTTTTAGAGTAACTGATAACTTGTCTTGTACGGTCATTATTCCAAGTCATTCAAGCGTTTCTTATTGCTTGTTTGCTGATATTGCACCTTCAGCCTTCACAATTGGTGGCTATGAAAGCAGAGTCATGTAGATGACCTTTAAACTTGTCAGCCTTCTTGAAGATGGCTAAAGTAATCCTTGCCTGTGGGGTCTGCAATGCTGAAATGACTAATTTTAGTGTCTCTATTGATATAGAATATTCTCCTTTCTAGCGTCGAGAGTGAAGCGGTGCTAAAGATTGCAGACTTTGGTCTCTCTAGGTGAACTAAAATAGTGCTGCTTTCCAGTTGAAACTAAATTAAACGGGAAGGCCAAACTTTTAATATCATTTTATATTCTAGGAGCAGAACGTCTCGTCCAGATGGCTCTGCAGGAATGGTTTGTGGGTCCCCCTTATATATGGCTCCAGAAATCTTACAATTTCAACAATATGACGAAAAGGTAAGATTAGTCTCTTGGTCTATTGGTTAAGTGAGTCAGAACTGAGATTTAAGCTTTTTTGAAGGTTGATATGTGGAGCATTGGTACAATTCTTTTTGAACTTCTTAATGGCTACCCGCCTTTTCATGGTCGGACTAATGTTCAGGTAGAGCCTTGGATTCAAGCAAATGAGCCTTTCATGTTAATAAACTCCAGATTCTCAATTCCAAGTTTGTTGATTTCAGCTGCTGCAGAATATCAAGTCATGTACATGCCTTCCATTTTCTCCGTACATCCTTCCAGCATTGGAGCCTGACAGTCTCGATTTGTGTTTGAGACTTTTATCTAAAGATCCAGGTATTGGTCTCTTTCACTAATGCTTGATTATTTTCCTAGTAAGTTAGGCAACGCATGGATAGCCTTTTCATGGCCAGTTTTCATTTTTCAGAGAAAGAACGCTTTTTTTTCTGTATGGTTAGTTTATTCCGGCTTCATTTTAGGTAACATGGATACAAAGAGTATAAAAAACGAAACCACCATATAGATATGGATATGTATAGATATATTTTAGATACTTAAGTATATATACATTTGTATTGGGAGCTGATCCCTTGCCGCTGCTGACAACTTAGCTAAGTTGCCAGCTCTAATTTGGTTGTCCATACGTGACATATGGACGATTTAGATTCCTTTTTTTTCACACTTTTTATTAGGGGTGAGCATTTAAACCGTTCAAACCAATCTAACTGGTCAAGCCTAACCAACCAAACCGGCTGATCACGAACTGATTTTAAAAAAAAATCGCTTTGTTTTCTTTTTTTTCCCCAAACCGATATTTGATTCGGTTTGGTTTTTTTGAAACCGAACTGAACCTATATATCCACTTATAATATATGAATAATAATCTAATCCTAGTTTATTTGGTTTTGCCCATCCTTTTGATTTAACCCCAACATATATAAGTAAACTTTCCCTAATTTCAATAGGTATTCAGCCTTCAAAGCAAACTAATCGAACCGTGCCCAGCTTCACTTTTTATTATGTCCGCCCAAAAGTAGGGCGACGGAGCAACGGACGTCTTTGCCCTGCCCCCTCTTTCTCTCTCCTGCTGCGTCCATAGTGACAAATTCAGTGTTCGGAATTATAGGGCATGAGCAATAATACGGAATTCGAAAATTATTTGGAGAACTTTGTCAGTGAATCAGAAATAATTCCGCGGAGTAACAAAGTTCATACTATAAATCTGGAATAGTTCGCTAATCAGTCGTTCAAATTACAATAGTTGTAAGCTAGGAAGCACCGACACCTCTCCTAAGTGGAGGTATGGTGTCCTAAACGGACGGACACCCCGACAGCCTCCGGACACCGGCCGACACGTGTCGGACACGGCTAATCGGTGTCTGAATATATATTTTTTAATTTCCGACACTGTGTGGGACACTTCGTCGAGGAGTGTCGGACACGGCATGGAGCAGTGTCGGACCGTTTGGGGCCAATTTGAGATTAATTGAACTAATGTCGGGGGTTTTCTTCTTCTCTCTCACCTCACGAGTGCTCTAATCTGTCAGCCGTCTTCTTCTCTCTTGTCGCCGGTGTTGCCAGAGCTATCGCCGATGTTGCCAGAGCCGACAGATCTCGCCATCGTCGCCGGAGGTCCTCCGCCGCCTTGACACACAGGTTTCTTCCTTCTCTTTGTATCCCCATCTTGTCAGTCGTCTCCTTCCTTTTTTTCTTCTAGTTACTGAAAGTCCTTCCCTCTCTCGTGTCTTTCTCGTGCCGAAATGTGTGTGCTAGGAGACAAACCAACTTTCCCCTTTTTTTTTCCTACTGAAAGTCCCCCTTTTTTTTTTTTCTCTCGTGTCTTTCCCTTTCCGAAATGTATGCGCTAGGAGACAAACCAACTTTCCCTTTTTTTTTCTACTGAAAGTCCCTCTTTTTTTTAACTTAGTTTTTTTGTCCAGTACCAAATAAATGTTTAAGTATGACTTGTATATATTTGAATTCCTTGTTTTAGTAGTTTTTTTATTATTGTTTGTTATTTTAGGTTGTGCAATGTATTTGATATGTGTGTATATATATATATATATATATATATATAGGGGAAAGCGAATATAAGGCTAGCCTCACGCAACTTGCGTGAGGCTAGCGGCAAAAACTACGTAGTTTCATTAAAAAAAAAAAAAAGAGGTCAGAGTTCAACAGTGAATTTTTTTCCTCTCTTTCTCTCCCTCTCTCTCTCCCCTTTTCTCCTCCCCGTTTCTCTGTCGCAGGCCCTAGCAACCACTGCCCAACCTTCAGGTGATGCCCAACTTCCCCAGTCACCGCCCCAACCTTCTCGCTCTGGCCACCTTCACACCCACCATCACCCATCTTCCTACCACAATTTTCTAGTTCTTGTAGCCAAATCCAATACTGTGGGCGAGCAAGCAATCAGAGTTTTCAATGGGTTTTCAATCAGAGTTTGCATGGATGTACCTTCGAGGATGACGCATTTTTGGGCAAGGGTGCAACTGTAGCAAAGACGTTGCAGAACCAAACAGCAAGGGTGGTGTTGATGCCGCAAACGCGTAGCAAACCAATCAGAGTTTTCACGGGTGCAGCAGCAGCAGAGACAAGGATTCCTTGTGGAGAGGTTTGAAAATGCATGTACTTATTCCTGTTTGGTTTGCTACATTTGCATGAAGTTTTAACGAAATTACACATGCTCAGGTTATACGTAGATCTTAGTAGGTAGTATGGAAATGCAACAGCAAGGTTGCTCCTCTAGTTTTGGCCTTTTCTTTTTTAGATGACCCTATGGATGACCAATTACCGTGTTCTCCTACGTAGATCTTAGCAGGCAGTCTTTCTCTTCTAGGTATTGCTCAAAAGCCATTACTAGATCACATTATAATTTAAACGAAGGGTATCTTCCCTCTTATACTTTTTGTATGCAATGTGATTAACAACAAGGGACTATTAAAACAAAAACAGAAGTTGTTTCCAGCAAAGTGCACTAAAATCTTTTGCATATTTGTCTGTAAACCTAACAAGGCTCTAATGCAATCAAATTTGCTGTAATGATCTTCACAAATGATCCAAATTCTGGATATCTACCAAGTGAGATAAGCCTAAAAATTACCTTATACTAGATTCAAAATCCCTTTGGTGATGACCAACATTAAACTATTAGCTAATGGTTAAAAATGGGCTGCCTTAATTACCTTGCAGATTAAGAGCTCCATGACCCTTCTGGTTTCCTTGTCAGCAATAAATAGACTAAGCGGCAGCAGCAACAACACCACCCTTGCTATGACCAAGCAGCATCACACGTTTTCCAGACCCCCAGTATAGCTCCTCAATGTATTGCTTCAGTTCCCATGCATTGTGTTCCACAGATGCCTTCATAAAAAACTAAAAGATTCAAAAAAATACCACAGCAACTGTATACCACGCAAGGATTAAGAGACGACTTTTGAAATGCAAAAAACTGAACTACTGAAATAACCATTAATTTTACTTAGCGAGGTAAGCCTAAAAACATTAAGGAAGCCAAAAAACTACCAAGCGAGGTAAGCCTAAGAACTACCTTATACCAGACTCAAAATCCCTTTAGTGATGACTAACATTCACAAGTTCTCATGGAGCTGGATGGCTGGACCCCTCACCTGCTTCAATGTTGTTTAGTGTGATAAACTCCGAAGAAATCATTCACAAAACCAATACAAAAAAGAGAGGCGGGATAGATTAAAACTTGCCTGATTTCATTATGTGGCATGGGGCTTGTGATGGTGGGCGTTGGGGTCGTGGGAAAAGGAAGACTGTTCCAGCGATGGTGGCCGCGGTGGCTTGTGACGGTGGAAAGTGGACGGCGGGTTTCTATGTTGGAGATGGTGGTTGCGGAGGCTTTTATGTTGGCTGCGGTTGGAGGTCTACGGTGGCTTGACGGTGGAAGGTGGACGACGGGTTTCTACGTTGGAGATGGTGGTTGCGGTTGGTGGTCTACGGTGGAATGTTGGGGTGTTGATGACGGTAAGTGTGTTACCGAAAGGAAGGTTGGGGCGTGGGCGTTGATGGGTGACTGTGGCCGGCGCAGGAAGGTTGGGACGGTGGATTGCTTGGACCTGCGACAAAAAAGACGGGAAGGATACGAGAGGAAAACAGGGGAAGGGAAGATAGAGAGAGAGTGGGGAAAAAATTTAGCTATATCCGTTAACGAAACTACGTAGTTTAGGCCGCTAGCCTCGCGCAAGTTGCGTGAGGCTATCCTTATATTCGCTTTCCCCATATATATATATACATATAATTAAAGTATTTTAAAAAATAGCAGTGTCCTGCGGTGTCCAAAATCTGGTTTTTTGGAAATTGCGGTGTCCGGTGTCCCCATTGGTGTCGGTGTCCGACACCGTGTCCGTGTCCGTGCTACCTAGGTTGTAAGTATATGAAGTTTGCAAACTCTGTAATTGAAATGACAAAAATGTAAAAAGTCTTCCACCCTTTTAAGTGATGTATTAGAAAAATTAAGACAAGTTTGGATAGTGCTTTGTAAATATGTGTGGCTTAATTGAATATGTACTTGTGTGGTGGTGTGATAGCATAAAATTGTGCTAACAACTGAAGTCACCTGGGTTCGAATTCCATCGGCGAAGTGTCTTTAGAACTTTCACTCGCGATAAATTGTTCAAGCCATGATATTAGTGAATTTAATCACAATAAATTCGTGTTTTAGACATTGTATTAATTTATCGCGATAATTTCGCGAATATCGCCACTGTCTTGCGAATATTGTTACTTTGGCTGCATCTCTGTCCCTTTTTCCTCTGACCTCTCTCTCTTGCCCCGTCGCCGCAGCCACTATTAACCCACAATCACTCTCCACTGTCACCACATTACCACCTTTTAATGCCATCGCTGTCACCACCTCCGAACGCTGCAACCACCACTGATCGTCCCTCCTACCACCACAGCCTGATGCACCCACGACCATCTAACCTCCACCGCCGCACCACTGTGTCAAGCCACTGTTGCAGTCCGCAAATTCACCGTGGCGAGTGCAAGCCACTGCTGGGAGACACAGGTACATTAGTGGGGTTGTGGTGAGATCACTGTGGGCTGAGGTGGGATGATGGGTTCATGGTGGTGGTAGCGGAGCGATTGGTTGTGTGTGTGTGGATTTGTGTATTGTGATTTGGATGGTTATTGGTGAAAATTGGTGGTCGGTTGGGCGAGATTTCAGGGTTATTATGGTGGGGGTCAGCAGCGGCAACGGTGGTGTCGGGTTTAATTTTGAGGTTTGGACACAGTAGTGAATTCTCTTCATCGATCATAACCCCCTATTTGTTACTTTAATTCCGTTAGGTTTGGTTTGTGGGATCGAACGGTGGACTGAAAAAGAAGAATGAAGGACATGAGCCCATCATTCTGTTCTTACGAAATAATCCCCACACAATCTTTATGCCTCTAGTGTAGGTGTTAGAAAAAGCTCAACAATAGTTGAACAAATGGGATATAAAAAACAAGTCCGCCCCATTATGCGGTGGACGGTTAATTTTTATAAGCACTATAGAAGGGAAAAAAAAGATAAATTGTCTCGTCCGGTCATTATAGGGCTGATGAACTTAAAAAAATGCAAAAAGAAAAAGATGTGGGGTCGTCCATATTTCGCGTATGGATGGCCATATCAAAGCCGGAAACTTGGCTAAATTGCTAGCAGTGGCAAGGGATATGCTCCTACATGTATACATGTTTATGGATATATGTATACATATGTGTTTTAACCTGTTTTGAAGCCAAAAAGTGACAGATTCGTGCTTTATTGAAAAGTTGAGGTTAAAAATCGAAAATGAGATTGGTAACCGTACGAGGCTTTATTTATTTTAAAGTTTATTTCCTTATTATAAAGCTCCCGGGACCTGCATAGGTGCACTATGCCGCCTTTCTTTTATAAACTGATGAATTTTTGTACCTTTGCAGAGAACCGTTTGTCCTTTCATGAATTTTATCAACATAACTTCTTAAGAACAGAAAAACTGGGGAGGTGAAAGCTTCCGATAATCCAAAATCAAATGAAGTATTTTGGTCAGGTACTGAGTTCACTTACATGGTTGGTTTTTTAGATTCTTTGCCAGATCTGCGTGTCTGCTCTGTTTCTCTTCTCTGACCCTGCATTTTGATGTTAGCAGCTGTCATTGTTCGGTACTGTATATATCTTCGTTGATAACCAGAAGTGCTGTCTGACTCGAGCACTGGAACTGGAAGGTGGTCTTGGAGTGAGATGGTAGTGGTTAATTGGGTTTACGTCAGTGTTTCACTGCCGTCATCAGAGCTGGAGATGCACCCTGAAGGATAATCGAACTTGACTCGGCGTGGAATTGCAGTTTGACACGAGTGCCTTTACTATTGAATCAAAGAATTTGGTTGCCTCGGCAAGCCAGTAGCAGCGTGATCGATGGGTACGACTCTATTATTTTGAAAACTTTGGAAAATTTGGTCATCCTGATAACGGGATCTGTTAATCTGGTAGTATAGCTGATGTCCCAATCCCAGACGTGGATAAGAACCTCCCTTGCTACTCTTCTACATCCCATCTTATAACCAAGCAATAATGGTATAGCTTGTTAAACATTGCACTTCTGTTTTGGTTATGAATACCATGTACATGCTTGTGTAGGCTGGAAAAGTTTTTGTTTCTAGTATTCATGCAAATTTCAAACAGTTCAAGGATAAGTTTCCTCATCTCGCCATGATGTTCTTGGTTTTGGATATAGCAGACGACGCCAGAATGACTGCATCAAATTTCTTAGTCATACTAGAAATGCTTGCACTTGTGCGAGACTCATAATTAACGAAGAGAGTTAGTAATAGCTTTTTGAAGGCACCTCCCGAGCAAAATCGGGGAGGCTGATGAGCAGGCAAAGAAAGCTGTAACCAATGCATGTGTTCTAGGGAATGAAGTGTCGTGCTTTTAGAAATATACTAATATGTGAATATAACAATAATATAGAAATAAGTAAGGAAGACTCGCCTTGAGGTCGTGTTGTATGTCGGTAGAACTTAAACTTTGAATGTGAATGTGGGAAGGGGATAGTTGAATTTTTGACCACTTCCTTTGCGGGTAAAGGGCCTAATAGCTATTGATAAATATTTTGTTAGCAATAAAAAAAAATAAAAAAAGGCAAAAGAAACATATCAAGACACGAGAATGCCACATTTACGCCCAAACAACAATTTCGAAAGTAGGAGAACCGAAACATTCCATTTTTTCATAGTTCTATGATTTGACAGAATTTCTTCTACACATTTTAAAAAATCTATTATTATATTTTCAAATTTTAATTTGAAATGTGGGAAGGGGTATAAAATTGTGGATCTTCCTTTGCGGATAAAGGGCCTAATAGCTATTGATAAATATTTTGTTAGCAATAAAAAAAAATAAAAAAAACCGAGAAACAGATCAAGATCAAGACACGAGGAGCCAGCACAATCTTCGCCGTTCAAGATCGTCATGGCTCCGACCCGAAAAGGCAAATCGAAATCCAACTCAGCCGCGCCTCCTCCGCCCTCCTCCACCACTAAATTTCCCGCGTGTATCCGCTCCATCCTGCCTTCCTCCGTCGCCATCACCGTCCACGCCAAGCCCGGCTCCAAGCTCGCCACCATCACCGGTCTCTCTCTCTCTCTGTCACACACACACACACACACACACTGAGTTTCACTCTCTGTCAGCGCGAGTGTTGTCCTCTTACATTTGACTGATCACAGTCATATACGACTTCAGATTTCACCGACGATGAACTGGGAGTTCAAATCGACGCGCCTGCCAAGGACGGCGAAGCCAACGCGGCCCTCCTGGATTATATAAGCTCGGTAAGTGATACTGTTGAGTATACCCTCCCTCTAATAATAATTTACTTCGCAGAGAATTGAACATGAAAGCATTCTCTTTTTATTGTTTTTTTGGTTTGATTTGCCATATGATACTTATAAGATCTGTATGTGAGTTTTTTTTGGAGAGAAAAGAAAGGAAAAGAGAGGAAAGGGAAGTCTCTCCTTTCGTGAGCTTTCTTTAGTTTGTAAGGAGATAAGAACGGAAAAGAGAAGAAAGTTTGGGCTTCAATTTTTCTTCTCAAAGTTGAGAAGAAATGGGGAGAAAAGAAAACTATCATAAGCAACACTTTAACAAAACCCACATTATAAACAATGAACGCCATATTATAATGCCCTTTATGTCCTAAGGTTGTAATACAAAAAGTTGACATTTCATAAGAGTTAAAGAAAAAAGTGATAGATGGACATACCCATATTTACCCTCTAAACAATGAAACGACACTTACTCTACACCCACATTACGCACAAAAGTTGCATAATTTTTATTAGAACCATGGAGATAGGTGAGAAGGGTAGAATAGTAATTTTGCATCTTTTCTTTTCTCCAGAACTTGTACAAAAGAGGAAGGAATGATGCTTTCTTTTCTCTCCTAATCTTACAAACAATTCGAAGGAAAATTATTTTCTCTTCCGTTCTGTTCTCTTCTCTTTTGTTCTCTTCCTTTCGTTCGTCATAAAACTCACAAAAAAGCTAGTAATGCCAATTTGTGTTCATACAATGTTTACATGTTCAAATTCTGTCATTGGAATCCGCGAAAAGTCTAAAGCAGACAAAAATTATGAGACGCAGGGCTCCGTTTCGTAATTTTATCCCGTTTGACTTCTTAACAAATTCTAGAGTAGAATTTGAACATTTAGACATCCGCTTTTCTTGTTACTTTTGTCCTCAAACAATACTTTTATCATCTGTTCAGCTTGAGGTTCGAATTCTGTTTTTGGTACGTAATTTGTTAATATTGAAAGAGCAAAATTTTTTATTATTTTATTTTGGGGCCATAAGAAAGTGTTATAGGGAACGAGTGATGTTCTCATAAATAATAATGATTAAAGAGTGTCAGCCGTGTAGGTCAAGTACAAGTAATGGTTTAGGTCCTGCTCTCCTGCTTGTAAAAGGAACATATAAAAAACTACATGAGTAATGATACGACAAGTCTTCCCAATTCCACCTCTGAGATATGGATATCACAAACTTAATAGTCAAAAAATTAGATGTATGGCTTTAAGCTAAAAACTCGCTAGTTAGTTTTCTTCCATAAACTGTAAATAATTAACCAGTTATAGTGGGGAAAAAGGATGAATAGAATTAGAGAGAAAGACTGAAAGAGTCAGGAACAGAAATAAAGGCCTTCTATTGGCTCTTCATCTTAGTTTTTTGTGAAAGAGGGAAACAGAAAGGGAAAAACAGTATTTTCTGAATCTAGTTAACTGTACAACCACTAGTGTTCTATACACTGTGCCCAACAATTCTCGATTCCCTCGACGACTATGTTACGTGAACTAAGTACGAGTGTCATGGTGGGATACGGTCCAAATGTCGGATTTGTCTAATTTTTAACTCAAAAGGCACAGGGATAAAGCAAATTATTCATTTATATTAAAGCTTTCAGTTTTTCCTAAGGTAAAATGGTGTTTTATCTGGTGCACATGGTTTTGATTTAGAACTTGTCTCATCTAAAAGTAATAACAAATAAAAGAAACACTATAAGATAGTGTTCATAGTGGCATATCGTATGAGATTGTCGGACACATATATTATACCCATGTCCAAGTGTTGAGTGTCCACCATGGGGAGTATAGGCATCCTGAAAAGTCCATGTAACATAGCTCCACGATTCAATTGCATCTTGGAGTCGTGCGGTTCAAATCACGAATATGTTTAAAATTCTACTTGAAATTGAATTTACCTTAATTTCTGCCCAGAATATAATTGATGTTTAACACTTCAAGGTGGAAGAATATATAAATTATACGAGGTCTTCAATTTTCAGTTGTGGAAGTCATGAAGTGACTGTACAACTAGGAAGCACGGACACCTCTCCTAGGTGGAGGTATGGTGTCCTCAACGGACGGACACCCCGACACCTTCTGGACACCGGCCGACACGTGTCGGACACCGCTGATGGTGTCGGAATTTTTTTATTTTTTATTTTTAATTTCCGACACCATGTCGGACACAACGTTGTGCAGTGTCAGACCGTTTGGGTCTAATTTGGAATTTTTGGAACTAATTTCGGGGGTCAATCTGTAATAAATAGAATATATGGGGTTTTTTTACAAAAAAAAATTATTGTGCCCTAATCTGAGCCATTACCATCTGCTTCACTCACCTCACGGGTGCCCTTCTGAGCCATTACCGACTCGGAGCTGTCGTCGGAGCTCAGTCGCTAACATTCCAAAGCCAAAGCCGACAGATCCAGTCGCCGTCGCCATCGCCCGAGCTCACTTGATTGTCGCCGGAGGTCCTCCGCCGCCGTCAAGACCCACAGGTTCTTCTTCCTCATCTCGTCTCCCTTTCCTCTCTGTCGAGTCGTTTCTTTATTTTATTTTTTTCTCCCTCTGTCAAGACTCAAAGTCGTTTCTTTATTTTTTTTTCTCCCTCTGTCAAAAGTCGTTGACTCGTTTCTCTCTTTCTTTCTTTTTTTGACTTAGCATTTGTACTGATTACTGAGTGAAAAAGTCCCTCTCCTCTATTTTTTTGACTTAGTTATTTTGTTCAGTACTTAATTTCAGAAATGTTGCTGTATTAGTGATTTTGTGTATATTTATTATTACTTACATATTTATTATTGTTTGTTATTTTAGATTGTGGAATGTATTTGATATTATATATATATATATATATATATATATAACAAAAATAGCAGTGTCCTGCGGTGTCCAAAATCTGATTTTTTGGAAATTGCGGTGTCCGGTGTCTCCGTCGGTGTCCGACACCGTGCTACCTAGCTGTACAACTAGATTGTTGAGTTGGAAACCTTTTGTGGGTTTTGAAGTCCAAACTTATTTATCACCTTCAATAATCTTGTCAAGCTTTTTAGTCCAAGTTGCAGCTCTTTTCGTGGGTGAATTACATGATTCTTTTTGCCTGCTTTTTCGGTATTTTTTCTGTAATTTGCACTGTATTACTAGCCGGGATCGGCATCTTTCATTGTTCATCATTCCAACTTTTCTCTCATACTGCATTGACATGCCATATATTGACGTAATGCATTCTTTTTCTTTTTAAGCAGGTTATAGGGGTCAAAAGAAGGCAGGTTTCGATTGGTTCTGGTTCTAAATCAAGGGACAAGATTGTAATAGTGGAGGAGGTAACTCTCCAGGGCGTGTTTGATGCTCTGGACAGAGTTTTCAAGAACCATTGAGAAATATACGAGCTGTGAGTTCTATGTGTGCATGTGAGGAAAGTTCCTGTTTCCATCAACTTACTACTTAGTACCCACAAATGGTGCTGTTTGTGAAGATAACTCTTTGGTGGCCATTCACGTAACTGTTTCTGCTACATTGTCTGAGGATTATGCCATCATACCTCAGCGGGAAAGGGTATTACAAAATTAGCGTTCTTAAATTTACGTAGTTCAACAAATGATGTTCATACTGGCGGCCCTTTCTTATAGTGGTAATGCTTGCATTTCATCATCCTTTCTACTTGCATATCTGAGGTTTGCCTTTTAATTTTATTGAGAACTGATGTTGACTGTTGAGTGTCTTTAATCCTATGTATCAAGAATCTTGCATTGGAATACACATATTGCATGTCAACGTCTCCAAAATTCCAAGTGTAGTAAACGGGGAGTTGGCATTAGATGTCTCTCACAAGTCGTTGCAAGTTAAACAGAGGGTTTTGACAAGAGAGATAGGGAAGAACACTGTGAGATACACCACCCATAAAATTGTGCTCTTCCAAAATGGAAACACGGAAATCACAGGCATGGTGGTAGTGCTAATGTTAATAGAATGCCAAATCACATCTTAGAAATTAACCGCTAATTAGAAGTTTGAGTTTCTTATTATCCCTGCAAAGGGGTTCAGATGAGACCCTGAAAATGCAGCTGACTTGATCATTTTAGGGTGCACATCATTTTTCTCCCTTGATAGATACTATTTCATGGCAACTTTGTTTAAAATTCATAATGAAGCATTCTTGAGTACTGAAGTATGACTGAGATGACAAGTAACTATTTGATGAGCAAAACATCCTCTAAAAAATGTTTGGCAGTCAGCAGCGTAGATGAACTATCGTCACAATGAAGAAATAGGTTGATCAAATTTGGGCCAAAGGAGAAGAGAAGTCTGTAAAGCATTCTGGATTGAAATCTCTGAAAGGACATGATTGCCCTGAACTTGAACCATAGATATGGCTTTGAGAGTTGGAAGTACCAAAAGAATTAGTTGCTTCAGTTTTATGCACCGGCAATGCAGGGAGCTGTTCTTCAAATAGGTATTGAATAACCAGGAGTCCCTTGTGAGTGAAATCAGATTCTCCACAAACCGGGGTAATCCTGCGACCACTTACCTGTCCTAGACACCATTTACAGTGACAAGCTCTGGCCAATTCTTTATACTAGCTCATTGATTCGTTTCTTTTCTTTACATAGTTTGTGGTGGTATTAGTCTATTTAAGACTAGTGACAAGATGGTGGAGCATTGCAACTTTGAATCTTATTGAATGAAGGAACTGAATCTCTGACCAACTTATACAGCTCCTGTACTCTATTTTTCTAAGCTCATCCAGATTCCAGGGAAAGAATCCCATCACGTCCTGAGGTTGAGTTTTCTTCGTGCATAATAAAGTACTTCAGTCTGTACATGTTGAGATGGTAATACGGACTTCTAATCCAAAGTCTGCTGGTACTTGCTGCAACTGGGAGTGATGGTAATGCTATTGCCCGAATCGAATGGAAGGAGGGAGATAGACAGTGGGCTATAGAATGGAGTAAGGAATGTAGGGGTACTGCTAGTACTTGTTGCAACTGGGTCTCATGTCACGGCTAAGTCGAGAGGTTCCTTTGTTATTGTGATAATCGTCTTGTCTAGTCTTAATTTTACGGACTCTTTTGTTCGATTTGGCTGTGCTCACATTCCCGATTCTTGTGATTTCTGAAACTTGCTTTCGTCTTATGGATGAATAAAGCCTACTCATGGCTTGCCCTTTTTCAACTGGGTTTATGTTTGGTTTAATGCCTTGGGTGATTTTGATGGCATATCTTTGATTTGGTGCTTTAGATAACTTTTTGGTGAGTTTTGTTTTGGATTTAGTCGAGGTTTTTCCTTTCTCAAATAGGAAACAAACTGACTTTAATTGAGATTGTATGGCCTAGTTGTTCTAGTTTTGTGTGGATAAATTTGAGTGTGTGTAGGCGGGGGAGCCCATCCTTTCCCAAGGTTGCGGCGGGTTCCTTCATCCCAACCCATCTTGGGCCGTCCACGATTGCCACGTTGATGGTTTAAGATGCTTTTCTTAAAAAATGCCAGATTTTTTCAAGCACTATGTGAAAGTTCCAAATCGCCCTTTGCACTATCTTTAACACTTTCAAAGGCAAATTTATAATAAAAGATAGTGCGGGGCGCACTATCTTAATTATGATGCTCAAGTGTTTTCATGCTCGAGTTTGTTTATTGTTCAGTTTTGTTTTTGAGTCTTGTTCACTGCTTATTTCCATCACAGAGCAACAACTTTCATCATCGACTAGTAACCATGGGGCAACATCGCTACAATCACCACTCACCACCACTTAGGCACACCGCAACCACCTTGGACCTTTACCACCAAACTCACAGTCGCCACCACCACTGTACAATCACCAACAAACTCGACTCGCCGCCAATACTTTAGCAGCATCACCAACACCCATAGCTACCGCCAGTCCACCACTACTGTTGACCGTTCACCACCAACACCCACAACCACCATCACCATTCCACCACCGCCAGAAAACTCCTAACGTGCTAGTATAATAATGTGAATGTTGTGATTTTTTTGGATGCACATAAATGAGGCCATGTTATTCTGAAAAATAATTATATGGTTTTGTTTTTCTATGCTTGAGGATGAACTCCATAAAATTTCTTGATCATTTGATGCATGATTTGTGAGAAATCACAATTTTAATTTTTCAAAAAAACCTGTGACTTTTTCGAGTTTTGGGACTCAAATTCGGAGCATTATATTTGGTTATAATCATGATTGGTTACTACAGAGTTAATCTGTGTTGCATAAGCTTTTCAACGATATAAAGCACGCATTATTTGGCTTAAAAATGATATGGCCTCCGGAAGTTGGCTTCCGGCATGGTGGCCGCTGAAAAAAATAGGGTTTCTAGGAAGAAGACGAGTATGACCTCCACGTGCCGAGGATGCACACCAAGCACTAAGCCAGGTGCGTAAGCGTGTCATGCCAAGTTGAGCCCAGCCGAGCCGTGCACTACCCTCTAGACACACTGCGCCGCACGCAGGCGCCAGACAGGCTGAGTCGCAACACGCGCATGAAGCCGAGCCATCGTGCGTGCATGTGCTCATTACGCACCTGCTCCGAAAATGCCCAGATGCTGCCCCACGCGAACGGTGGCGTGTGTGGCGCATGAGGGCTATTTTTTGGCCAATTTTTGTTCCGCTAGCGAGTGAAGATTGTTTTTGACTTTCTAAATTTTTTTTCTATGGAGTCAAAATTACCTTTATACCCTCCGTGTGTATTTTGTTTAATTTTTAAATGACCTTTTCTATAGAAATGAGCTTTAAAAATTTGTTTTATACACATAAAATTTTCCTTCATACTAGTTGGTATATTAGGGTTAAATTTACTATTTTTAAGAATTTATCTCTCAATTTTTGGCTATTTATAAGTATTTTTGTGATCCCATTGAAAATACGCATAATGCATAAATATTAATTTTTACACTTCGTGAGCATAAATAAATATTTTAGAGAGCTAAATGACATAGATGAATTCTATTTTATTTGTCACATGCTTGCCTTGATTCACGTTATGGTTTAATTATGCCTTTGTTAATGGTATAATTATTGTTTGGGCTTTGATAAGCCCACATACCTTTTTCTAAACCCAACTATTTCAAGGCCTTGTTGCCCATTTCCTTGGAAGGAAAAAGTGGCCTATTCATTCATTTAATTGCCCTTTAACTTGTTAATTGAGCCGGTTAGATTTAAGATAAATGGATGAATATTACATTACTATTCTAAATAAACTTATGTTCATGTGTTTACTTTTGTTTTAAGAGAATTCTTTTAAGAATAGTGTGTTGTGCAGCATTTCTATTTATCTTATTGGAATAGTTTGTAGTAAGATTCTTAGAGATGTTGTATTCTATTATTTTCATGTATCTTCCCAAAAAGCCTTGTACGGGGATGTAATTTCGCACGCACATTATTTAAATTAGAATTTTCTTAGCATAAGCTTTTAGAATGCCAACAGGGCTCAATGAAGGCCTTGCACACTTTATTGTATGGTACAATTATATTGTTCTAAATTATCATGAGGATATTTTATTACATTGTGGATTACATGATATGAAATTTATTACGAAAAGTTACTTGGAAAATATTTTCATAACTCACATACATGGGAGATGATTACGAGCTTAGCAAATTTTCAATTTCATGATATGGCACTACAAGAAATTTGCCATTTAGCGACGTACAGAGTTCGTCAAGGAAGGTCTCATATTCGTCAAGAAATACATACAGTGACGAAAAAAATTCGTCACGCAGTTCGTCAAAGACTCGCCTTCAAGAAATGTAATTTTCGACGAATACATGTGTTTGTCGATAAAAATCATATTTATTGACGATTTTTTACTTCATCAAGGAATGTATGATATTTAACGACGAACTATTTCGTCGAAATAGTTTGCTCGAATTTGTCGCTGGATGTTCAAGTTCGTCAAGAATGGGTTTATTTGTCGACGAACTTGGGTTCGTCAACAAATGATTCATCGTCACTATTTTTTCCCTTGACATCTTGACTTCGTCGACAATTGCTGCATTTGTTGACGAACTCAAGTTCGTCACAAAAAACATTGATCGTCACAATACTTCCTTGACATGCTTCCTTCGTCGATAATGGTGACATTTGTTGACGAACTTAAGTTCGTCACAAAAAAAAAAAAAAAAAATTCTTCCTTGACATACTTTCTTCGTCAATAATGGTAGCATTTGTTGATGAACTCAAATTCGTCACAAAAAACATTGATCGTCACAAATTTTCCTTGACATCTTTGATTCGTCATTAAAAACTACATTCAACGACAAAAAAATTGTCATTACTTGTTGCCCCTTTAGCGAAAAATATTTTGGTGTTTGATGAGTATCAAATTCTAACGACAAATAATAGAAAGATTAAGCGACAAATTGTAGAAAAAAGTCTTAATCTAATAAATAAAACTAATGCTATCCATTACAAAGATTTACTTGGTTACAAAGCGAGGACATAAGTACATACAGCAACCAAGTTTGACATATATTATAAGTACAAATTAGAACTATACAATGCACATGTTGATGCCAAAAAAAAAAAAAAAAACCATCCTAGTGGTCGGTGACACATAAAATATCAACCTCTTGCTTCATAGCATGTCCAAAGATGATCCGTATATATATCGCTTCCGAGAACACCGCAACTAAAAGAACAATGATCGCAAGCCTGCATTAAAAATGAAAAGAGGAATTGAAGTATTCGTGTTAAGATGATGCTCAAACCTCGATCTCCATACTCCATGCAATCCACCACAATCAATTACATCTTTTTTGTTATCATAAATGCGCGCACAATCAAATTACTCAATCATGTTTAGCCTCTCAAGAAGCAAGTATAAGATAGCTAAATAAATTAAACTTGTTCAGTGCAACATATATACAATGGACGTTTACAAATGAAATCTCTATCTAAAAAGTAATACTCCACCGGCAATCCCAGCAATCAATGTAATACAATCGTATCCTTAATTAGAACTAAAATGTAGGATGCACCTATATTAGTTTTAGCTTGGACCATGAATAGGCCAGCTAAAGAGAGCGATGTGGGGAAAAAATTAGATATAAAGTAACATCGAGTTCCGTTGGGTGGAATTCAGTTATAAATAAAGTTCATATTTTCCAAATAGTTGGAGCTTGGTTTAGAAAGTAAGGCTATTCAGTGGTTGGACTTCAAAGGATTTTAATCAGGGCGGGCTAGAATTTCCGGAAGCTGTAGACTAAACTTAACCTATTAAATGTGCCAAAAAATTGCCATGCAAACAATGGTTCCCCCCCCCCCCCAATTCTTTTCACTTTAAATTTTGTTACTGTGATATAAGGTATCAATATGAGAATGTATGCCAAAATCTCTGGTTCTTCAAACCACCAGTTAAGCAGTCTTGGACATGGATGAAGTTGATCCAACTGAGAGGTAAAATACAACCATTAATTAAATATCAGATTGGAAGTGACAACAACACATGGTTCTGGGTTGACAACTGGTTGCCTAATGGATATATTATTAACTAAGGCAATTAGCCAATCAATTGCCAGCACTCCCTAACAACAATAGTACTGAGGATCAAATCAAATGGCTGGCACATTCCAGTGGTAAATTTAGTATTCAATCAGCTTGGAATGTTATCAGAGTGCATAAGCCTACAGTCTCATGGTGGAAGATCATTTGGTTTCCTGGACAAATTCCAAAGTGTGGTTTCATATTGTGGTTGCTGGGCAAGAACAAACTAAGGACTAAAGATAAGCTAAAGGCATGGAAAATTGTTGAAGATGATCAATGCAGTCTTGCAATCAACATCATTAGACAGCTGAACATCTCTTTATGGAATGCAACAGTAGTAAAGAGATATGGAATCAAGTGCTTAGCAAAATTCTAGTCTCTGGACAGTTCAACACATGGTCTTAATTTCTACAATTTGCATGCAACAAATTCAGGGGGAAGAGTTTTAGAGCTAGATTATGCAAGCTAACATTGGGAGTCACCATATACAGCATATGGGAGGAAATGAATCAAAGGATCTTCAAAGGAATCAAACAAGGGATGAATGAGATTGTAGCAAGGATTCAGAATGTATATTTTACAGAATTTTGAGCTGGAAGAAGGCAGTGGCATCTACAACTAATATACAACTATGTCAAAACTGGGAGATACCTTTGAATGTGTTGCATCACTGAGATATGAGCTAATTTTTTTTCTTGTTTAATTGTAGATAAATGATTTAGATGTAAGATGACTTTGAAGTTTTTCATCGGTAAATAAACGACATTTTACCAAAAAAAGAAAAAGAAAATATGAGAATGTATGCTATATGGCAAGAAAATTAGAATTCTAGAAGGAAAACATAATGAAACATAAATAGGAAGTTATGGAGGCGTGAGGTTTGTTGTTGAGGTTCAGAAGTTGCACGTGCTTGACTGAACGAAGGGCTTCTTTCTGGTGGAGTGGACATGAAGAATGAGCTGAATAGGTATGTTGGACACTAGAGTCCAGGGCTTTTAGGTTGGCGGAAGGCGACAACCACTCTAAAGGTGAACCTGATTGGAAAGATTATTACTTAGAACGAGATATCATTCAAGGATAGCATCACACACTAATGATTTTAAATTGTTAGCATCACACAGTTCCAAAGTAACATTGACTTCTGGGGAAGCACACTCAGTATGTAACTTGCACCCAAGGTAACTTCAAAACACAGTCTCCTTAACTGGAATTCCCTCATTTTAATGGATCTGATGTAAACTAGAATTCACTCTAAGCCACACTACCAAGTTCCTCATTCTAGGCCTACCAGCCCATTTCAACCCTTCATTCCCAATAAGCCTAACCCTGCTCATTCCTCAAAAGACAACCACTAACTATTCCAGATTTGCATAAGCCCCTCACCACCTACAAGCCCTCAGTGCCACACTCTACCGAAGGCCTGCTATATGTACCACAGTCTAGTATCAGCAACACCCTTCAAAACCAGAATAACCTACTAGAGATTAACCCCTACTGAGCACTAAAAGAAAATCAAGTACCTCATAATCTTTTGCGAGATCCTTATTAAATTAACTCAACCTTAGAGAGTGAGATTGTACTACATGACGAGAGACTAAATTATATCCTTAACAGCTTCGACGATAAATAAGTGGAACTTGTAGCATAGTGTCAATCGTAAGCAATTATCTTAATTTCCCGATCAAATCCCTAAAGGCTGGCCTATCTCACCTATGAAAATTATGGTAAAATTTTTAACCTAGACATCATATAGATGGGGGATTGAAAAATCAAAGAAGAGGATAAATCCAAGGTACAGTCTTGGATAAAAACCTAACCTAAAACTCACGGATAAATGTAGCCATGAGACACTACATATAGAACGTCTCTACTGTACATCTCGCAGTCTTAATGAACATGAAGCACATGCATCAATAATGTACTTCGAAACACCATCGTCCGTTTTCTACTTCCACTCCGCCCCCCGTTTTCTACTTGTAATAATGGCAATCCCCATCACTTATCTTTTTATACTTTGGTTGTTGATCAGTTTTACAATTTGTGCATATGTGTGCACTTCGTAGATATGTGAAGTAGGGGTGTGAAGGTGCAGGGTGTGCTCTGTGTGTGAGTTCAATGTGTGTGAACAAAGGCGCGTGTAATTGTGCAGCTGTGTGTAATCACACAGTATGTGTGTGTGTTTTGTGTGCATACGCGCGCGCGCGCGTGCTTTGGGGGTGTGTGAAACATGGGGGAGATAGGCTGCTGGTCTCAGTGATGCAGAAGGAGTTGACTTGACTTTACTGAACCAAGTTATTATGAAGGTGTAAAGTGTGTGTGAATAGAAGCCTGTGTAATTTGTGCAGCTGTGTGTGTGTGTGTGCACGCGCGCTTTGTAGATATGTGAAGCATGGGTGTGAAGGTGCAGAGTGTGCTGTGTGTGAGTTCATTGCTTGTGAACAAAGGCATGTGTAATTTATGCAGCTATTTGTAATCAGACATTGTGTGTGTGTGTGTGTGTGCGCGTGCGCGCATGTGTGGGAGGGAGAGAGGGAAGGATTCAGTGCAAGGGGAAGGAGACGAGAGAGTTTATTCATGTGCAGGTGTGTGAGTTCTTTGGTGAGTGTGAATAAAAGGTCTAGACATTACAAAGAATAAGGCTTTCAGCAACGGGGAAATCCATAGCTAAAAGCCATAAATCCGTCGCTAAAAGTCCCTCGTATAAAAGCCTGTTACTAAAAGTTTTGCGACGGAATTTTAAAATCCGTCGTATTTATTAATTAGCGACGGAATATCCGTCGCTAATTACTTTTTTACGTATTTTAATTTTTTTTATGAAATTAGCGACGGGATAAATGTTTTAATGACAGAGAGCTCCGTCACTAAATGGGATTTTTAATGACGGAACATTCCGTCGCTAAAACGCTTATAATTAAGTACACTTTTAGTGACGGAATTAATCCGTCGCTAAAAGTTAATTTTTTAAAATATATTTTTTATTTTGTAATAAAAAATTCAATGCTCAACAACAACGCACAATCCCAATACACAAACAAATATATATAATCAATCATAAAAAATATTTATTATAAAAAAAACTCATAATGTACAAGCCGGAAACCGGATACAGTCGGTTAGGAGAGGGGAGAAGAGTACAAGCGGGGTGAGGGGGACAAGCTGAGATCGGGCACGAGAAAAGGCTCATCAGGGGTTGCCGAGTCCCGGATCTGGATCCTGCTGATCTGGGGCTTGCTCGGCATGTCCAGCAGGGGTGCCCTGCTGATCCTGCTCCCTGATCATCCTCAACACCATCGTAGCAATGCGCTGGATCTCTTCTTCAGCCATCAGACGCCGAGGAGCCGGTGTCTGTGGATGGGCAATGGGGGGTGGGGACGAGCCTATCACGACACGTGCAGTCGTGCTAGGCAGGCCGCGTATGCAGGCTTTCGGCTGATTGACAACCTCCGGTACATCCAGCCATCGCTTCAACGCCCCAGTACTCGCACCCGTACTAGTGGACGCTGATGGCTGTCCGGACGGCTGCTCAGAGCCCCTAAGGTGTTCATACAAGGCCTGCAAGAACAGTGATTTAAAGATATGTTAGTGCATTAATTAACGCAACAAGCATTGAATAGAAAGACAAAAAATTAACTAAAAGAAATTGACTTACATCAATTCGTCGGGCAATATCCGAAACATAGTCGCCCGCCTGATGCGCCTCGTCTTTGTCTTTATTCGGCACGTGCATCTGATTATACGTCAGAGCTATGACCGCATCCTCCTCCAGATCCGGGTGCTGGACCACATTCATGTGTCAGACGATGTCGTGTGTCACCGACCCCCCCGTGTGCATCGGATCTCTATTCTCTCTCTTCTCGGCCCCGCTCTTACTCTTGGCGTCCCAGCCTGGATCTGCAACTCACAGATCTATCATCTGCCCCCATACGGTCAGAGATATCCAATGTGGGGGATACGTCTTCATATCCATCATCGGGGCACCCTCGGGCAGCATCTTCTTCGCCCGGTCCGGTGCGTCGTGGAGCCATCAGCGGTAATTCTTGCCGATGTAAGCAAAGAAGGCTTGCCGCCCCAGCGCCTGCTGATCAGGCGAGTCAAACGTGAACCCCTCCTGCAAGGCATTCAATAACACAAATTAATTTAAATACTAAATTCTAATTAAACAAATACTATCGCAGAAAAAAATACTTCAACGTACCAGCCACTCCTCCCATAGGGACTCCCTCGCAGCGGCATCCCAGTCCTTCCAGTACAGGCGTGGCTCGAAGAAACGACCCTTCACAAGAACGTCGATCTTCGTCCTCTCTTGATTCTCCAGGATCCTGCCAAATAAGTAAATAAATAAATTACTACAGTTCAAATATAAATTAACACCCCAAAAATTTAAATATAGGCATGATGTGATTTTTTTTACTTACTGGCCCTCCTGGGTGAGCGTAACTCTCTGTTTACGCTGGGGGTTGATGCGTACACCGCGTGTCGGGCCATGGTCTCGTTGAGATCCTACAAAACACAGACATTAATACAGTTCAAATATACTTTAAACATAAGGCTAGCGAAAATTGACTAAACACTGTTATCAACTATACCTGAGGTAGAACCCACAGAAGAAAGAGAATCAACACGCGTGTGGGATGAATCTGCGTCGGGCTGGGGTGACGGTTGGGGCTGGGGCCTCATCTGCTGTACGTGAGCACTCTGTGCCTCGTCATCAGTGAGCGATGATGAGGTGGGACCCACCGGGGATGAAGCAGCTTGGCGTCCACCCCGGCCACGAGTAGCTCGTATCCTATCCATATCTGACTTCGTATAGATAAATTGTAAAGACATTAACACATTAAAAACAATAATTTGGCAGAAATCATCATCGGCACTATATATATGAACGGAGCTGCAAAAACACATCAATATGAACAAAGTTCTAAAATGTTACTACAATTTTAGAACATGTTACAACATTACAAGTCAATCATTTTCAGTTTGGGAATCATCATCATCTTCATCACTAGACTCGTCGTCCTCTTCTTCGTGGGACTCGTCGTCCTCTTCATCTTCTAATTCATCCTCTTCATCAGTAGACTCAGTCACATCATCTCCAACACTTTCCACATCTTCCGCGTCATCATCTACGACTTCTTCTCCTACATGAAGTTGTTGGAAGAGGAAGATCGTCCTCCTTGTTGTTGACCTCAACAGGTAACAAGACACGTGGTTGGTCGGCTTGAAAGGTGTCTACCTCACTGTCATATGTCACGGGCAATTTCTTGGACTTGATAACTGTATACCAATGAGATTTGGGATTGGCAACGTCCTTCGCTTAAAAAACTTGTGCAGCTTGACTAGCAAACATAAAGGGCTCGTTTGATATAAGTCTTGATTTGACATTGACATCTACAATCCCTTGAGAGCTAACACAGATTCCTCTACTGCATGTGACATCGAACCACGCACACTTGAACATTATCAGGCGGTTTTGGGAACCCAGATATGTTAGCTCAACAATCTCATCTACCTCTCCGTAAAAGTTCATGTAATTTTCGGCATAACAGTTGCCGTTGACCAAGACTCCACTGTTTTGGGTTTGTTTTGTTCGGTCATCATCTTTTACGTTAAACGTAAACCTGTTAATGATATAGCATCCATGAAAGGATGCTTGTTTGTTAGGGCCTTGAGCTAGTAATTTCAAGCAGGAGGCCACTGGTCTATCCATTGACTGAACCTATTGTAGATGACGGTAAAAATTAAGAATAAATCAGTATACTAATTGGCCACAGAACTGTATATAACACATAATATAATTTCGTTAAAGACTTACACGCCTTCTGAACCACTGTACAAATTGTGATTTCTGATGAGACTCAAGTCCACCGGGATCAGTGATTAAAGATTCTGCATCAAACTCACTGCAAACCAATATATATGTTGACTCGCTTATCACACACTTTCAATTATGTACAGTATTGTAAGTGAATTAAGACATTAACTTACTCAACGAATGCCGAAACTTTATTACAATTTAGAAGGGCATATATTGTTGCAGCACTGTACTCTTCATCCGTTAGTCATCGAGTATACGCTCGGCCGAACGGACTACCTGACTGTTTGAATATTGACAATTACCTTTACAAATTTGTACCTGATCCAGGGTAATTTCGGCCTAGTTAATTTAACCATGTATCAACATTAGGCACGAAATATTGACTACAAAATTTTACAAGCTTTTTCATTACGTAAGCCTCCGCAATTGAGTTCTCAACCCGAGCCTTATTACGGATTTTTTTCTTTAAATGGAACATGAACCTAAAATTTTAGTGAATCGAGTTAGGTGGAATATCAATGGTAACAGGTGTCACATTAAGTGAAAATGAACTACTATAACAATTTAAAGATTACCTCTCGAAGGGATACATCCACCGATATTGCACGGGTCCACCCATCTTAGCTTCATATGCCAAGTGAACAGGCAGATGCTCTATTGAATCAAAGAACGAAGGTGGGAAGATTTTTTCTAGCTTGCAAATCGTCACCACAATGTTCTTCTTAAGCACCTCCATGTTACTCACCCGGATCGTAGAATAACATATATCTCGAAAGAAATAAGAGAATTTAGTCAAAGTCTCGCAAACAACCCGTGGCAACAGTCTCCGGAAGACAATATGAATGAATCTTTCCATGAATACATGGCAGTCGTGACTCTTCATCCCTTGGAAGTTGCATTCCGATACATTGTAACAACAAGATATGTTGGACGCAAACCCATCCGGAAGCTTCAAATTCTTAACCCATTGACAGACCTTCTCCACTTGTTTCTTGTCTAGCTAATTAGGCTTAATTGGATTATGTTAGGGCTAATTATTGTTAATGAGGAGTTGTTTCGGATAACTACAGCTAATTATGGTTAATTATGAGTAATTAGGGTTATTATTTAGAGCTAATTAGGGTTTAATTGTGCCGAGTTATGTTAATTAGTCCTAATTAGGGCTAATTAGGCTTAATTGGATTATGTTAGGTTTAATTACGACTAATTAGGCTAAATAAAATCAATATGCGCGTAATTGGTTCATTTGTCGCTAATAAGAGTTTAGTTAGGTTTTAAGGTTTAGGGTGTAGGGTTTATTTAATCTAATCACGAGTTGCTAAGATATGAGTAATTAGGGCTAATTAGGGTTTATTAGTGTTAATTAGGGCTAATTTGATTTTTATTGAGTTCTTAGGGTTAATTAAAACTAATTAGGCTCCTTAGAGCTAATTAGGGTTAATTGGGTTAAAATATGGTTAATCAGGACTAATTAGGGCTAATTATAGTCAGTGCTGGAGCCACGATGAGATTCCAAGGGGTGCATGCTAAAAATGTCGCGTTAACCTAAATTTAATGCACAGTCAATAACCTCAATTCCGACACCTCATATAGTGTGTCGATATGGTGTCCGACACGTGTCTAACACCTCCGGACACGTGTCCGACACCTCCAGACACGTGTCTGACACATACCGACACGTGTCCGACTCCTCCGAACACGTGTCCAACACCTCCCGACACTTGTTCGACACCCACCGAGACACACCTCTGGACACATTGGCATACGTTGATTTATTTTTTAAATGCCGGACACCGTCAATCAGACGTGGTGTCTGTGTCTGTGCTAACTAACAGGTGTCTCAATTCAATTGGGTCCCATCCTCCGTCAACAATCTCAATTCTCAAATGCTCAATGCAATAAAAATGAATAAAAATCACACATTCAATCCAATTGGGTCCCATCCTCTATCAACAATCTCAATATCTCAAATGCTCAATGCACGATTAACAATCTATAATCATCAATTATCAACCTAAAATCATCAATTATTAATCTCAATTACTTCAAATGCACAACTAATAACCTAAAACCATCGATCAATAATCACATTTCTCAAATGCACAATTAACAACCTAATATTATCAAACTAATGATCAATGTTCAAATAGAAAAAAATGATTCAAAATGCACATATCCGATGCGATTGAATTATTTCAATTTAGGGTTCGATTCGATTAGGGCATTTAATTAAGGGGTTCTATTAGTTAAATTTAGGGTTCGGTGGAATTGGGGAATTCAATTTAGGGTTCAATTAGGGGGTTCAATTAGTTCAATTTAGGGTTCGATTGGATTAGGGCATTCAATTAAGGATTCAATTAGGGGTTCAATTAGTTTAATTTAGGGTTCGATTCGATTAGAGCATTCAATTTAGGGTTTAATTAGGATTCAATTACTTCAATTTATGGTTCAATTATGGGGTTCTATTAGTCCAATTTAGCGTTCGGTTGAATTTGGGCATTCAATTTAGGGTTCAATTAGGAGGTTCAATAAGTTCAATTTAGGGTTCGATTCGATTAGGGCATTTCATTTAGGTTTAATTAGGGTTCAATTAAGGGTTCAATTAGGGGGTTCTATTAGTCCAATTTAGCGTTCGGTTGAATTGGGACATTCAATTTAGGGTTCAATTAGGGGGTTCAATTAGTTCAATTTAGGGTTCGATTGAATTAGGGCATTCAATTTAGGATTCAATTAGGGGTTCAATTAGTTTAATTTAGGGTTCGATTCGATTAGGGCATTCAATTTAGGGTTTAATTAGGGTTCAATTAGGGGCTTAATTAGTTTAATTTAGGGTTCGATTCGATTAGGGCATTCAATAGGTGACATAATTAAATTGGCTTAGCTACATCATTAAGCAATGGAGCCAATTAGGGAAAATTAGGACAAGTTCCAATTGAATTGGACTACGATCATTAGTGAATTGTGTTGAACTGGCATTTCATGCCATTAATTCAAATCTATATAAAGCATTCGCATCTTGGCTGTCGCATAATTAAAAGGGGCAGGCACATGTTGGTGCTGGGGGTTGTAGTATGGGGCTTTTTAAGAGCCCGGAGATTGTGGGTATCCACGATGACTCAACCAAGATGAACCATTCTCTGGAGATTCTAGCCTACTTTTTACTCTCGAAATTGTACCTCCCATGATTAGTACAATCTTGAAGTCTCTCCCCTCAAGTCAATCCAGCAACTTCTGTCAAAATTTGCCTCAATTTTGTGATATCGTGATAGCCAGTTAAGTTATGGACAATCTTGAACTGGAATGACAAATGTGTTTGTTTACTTCAACAAGAAGTTGATTTTATAATGCAGGTGGAATGGTAATGTGAAAGGGTATAAGTCATTGACAAAAAACCCAAGCATTGACCTACTAGATTACATCCAAAATCGGTTACATTTGAAATGCTCATGACCATGACTCTTCTGATCAAGAAGTGGAGCTTCGAAGAAAGAAATGAAGTGAACTGATTTAGTGAACTTACCTTGTAATAGACGGCGGCAGTGAAGGGCGGCAGCGTTGGTGGCGCGCGGTGGTGGAAGGCTTTTCACGCGGCAGCGTTGGTGGCGCGCGGCGGTGGAAGTTAGGGTTTTCACGCGGTGGCAGTGAAGGGGGATTGCCAGAGGTCACCGTCTAGGGGGAGTGTGGAGGTGGGTCACCGTGTAAGTGGAGTGCGAAGCTGAGAACGGCGGTGCAACAATGTGATTTTCAGAGAGAGAAACGGGGAGGGAGGAAGAAGCAGATCTGGGTGTTTTAATCGAGGACTTGTAGCAACGGAATTACTCCGTCGCTAAAAGTCCATCAGTGAATGACGTGCTTTATCGACGGAATTTTTAGCGACGGCAAAATTCCGTCGCTTAATTTTTTTTATAAATCTCTCCCAAAAAACTAATTTTGTAAAAAAGTTTTAGCGACGGGATTCCGTCGCTAAAAAACTGCTGCAAAAAATATGTCGATAATTTTTTTTGCCAACAGAACGTTTTGTCGATAATACCATTTAATGACGGAAGTTTTACGGATGGTTACTTCCGTCGATAAAAGTCTATTTACCGACGGAAGAGATTCTGTCGGTAAAAAACCGTCGCTAAAGGCGTATTTTCTTGTAGTGAGATGTGTAAGCAAAGGCCTTAGCTAAACTCTTTCACATAAACAAGCTTTCATAATATATAACTATAGGACACTTTCATGCTAAGCTCTGGGAACTAGGAGCTAGAGTCACTGTGTACAAGATATGGGGTGAACGAAATGCTAGAATCTTCAAGTAGCAAAGTCAATCCATGAAAAGCCTATCTCAGGTGACCAAGCAGTGGATATATTGGAGTATTGGGAGCTAGAAAAAGGTGCCAATACAAAGCAATTAGAAACATTGTGCTAATTAACTGGGGACTTGATGTAGGGATATTACTAGATTGCTTTTGTTTTGTACACTGAACCTTAAGCTGGGAATGTCTAGCTTAGGGATCAACTTGCTAGTGTACATCTGATCTTTTGGGATTAATCCAACTAACTTTATAGCAAAAAAATAAAAAAAATAAAAGGCTATAGGACAGCAACAGGCATGTAGGTGTATCTATGAAAACACTCAGGAAGATATTAAGAGAAAGATTAGGGAATCGAAAGGAACCTCTAAGTATTCGTGGATGAGTGAAAACAAGGTGGTTGAGCCTTTTGGAGATTCATCATAGCTTCCATCTGGTCAAGTCGGGCTTGTTGTTCTTGCATGAGAGACTTGTACGTCGCTACCTCTAATTTATGAGAGTTGAGCTCTAATTATTTCTCATGCATAAGAGCCTTGTACTCTTGCAGCTCATCTTCCAAAGCAGCACGACGTCGGGCTTCCTCCAAAACTGATTGTTGAGACAGGGACGTGGGCGGTCTTGGCCCAAACCCGAGACCCTTAATGCGACCTGACTTTTTTCTCTTGTCTAGAACGGTCTTTGCAATCTCCACTGGGTTCATTTGTGGATTCTCAGACAGAAGTTCTTACATTTGTTTCTAAAATTGATATTGAAATTAATCAAATAATGTGTGGCTTCTAACACGAAAAATTATCTCACATGGCAGTTTGTTACCTGATTTAACTCGGCTTCATCTGTGATATACTTATTGTGTTTCTTAGAGAAATATGCACGCTTATGAAACACAATCTGATCAGGTTCTTTATGAGTTTCAGGATCTTTTTGCAAATAAGAAGATGATCTACATTCACATTAAGATGATTTAAACATTAAACCAAAAAGGTAAGGCTTAATCAAGTACCATCTTCGAGCGAGCAACGACAAACAACTGTGAACCAGTGACATGATGTGTCTTGAGTTCATCTCTGTTATGTTTATTTTTACGACATCTGTCCTGAATTTTAATAAACAATTAGGTGGCATTTAATAGGACACTCAAAGTTTCCCTCAAGCATCATTGTAAATAGCAAAATGCAGTCAAACATACCGCATAATCTTCACGTTTCCATAAGTCACAGTACATCTCCCAGTCTTTGACTTCCATCCCTTCAGGAGGGTGAAGACGTGCTTGTGTGGCATGAAAAGAAACCAAGTAAGGCTAATGAGGCAATGGTGGAATGGAAAGATATATGCATGCCTAGACAGGAAGGTGGTTTAGGACTTCCATTGTGAGGGATGTAAAAGTGTAAACAGTTGTGTTGAATATGAAATGAAACATGACATTCCACCATACAAAAAACTAATACGTGCCTGTGCAAGTGTCAAACTAGACCTGAAAAACGGGTAAACCGGTCGGGTACGGGTAAAATCTGGCCAGGTACGGATAAAACCGGTTTCGGATTTTTTTTACCCGTTTTTTCCGGGTAGACTTTTCCAGGGCCCGTACCCTACCCTGGCGGGCCAGGTAATAACCGCGGGTAAAATTTTTATTAACTTTTTGAATTTTTTTATTAACATATATTTACTAACTATTTTTTATAGAATATTTTTTTCTTCTTTTTTATTACTACAACCACCACTTTCTGATTTAATTTCTACAATTATCACTTAGCTCCCTTGACCGATCATCTCAATTCTCAAAACCAATGATCTCAACTCCAAGTCTCCAAACACAATAAGCACAATATACCAGAAAATCACCTACAAAAAAATTCTAAGTCTGAAGGAGTAAAATCTTAAATACATATAAAAAAATTAACACAAATAATACAACACAGATCTGGAAAAGTAATACAAGCAGATCTTGGAAAAAAAAATTATCTCGTAAACAAAAATAATACTCCTTTATCTCTACCCTGAACGGAGACCACGATTGGAGACAAGCAGATCTGAAAAAATAACAAGCAAATCTACAAAAATAATTATATCGATCGGAGACCACGATCAGACTTTGATCTGTGCTGTAACTTCTACACTTTCTCTTTCCTGATTTGAGACGGTGGCGATGGAGCTGTTACAGCGAAGCCATGGCGGATATGGCAGCGGAGAGTGAGAGCGACGATGGACACCGTCGATTTGATGTGATTGTGGAGTAGCTGTCGTCGAGTTGATGTGGAGTAGCCGGCCGTCAATGGATCTGACGTCGTGAGAAAGAGTGATGTCGAGAGAGAGAGAGCGACGCAGATGGAAAACAGGAGAGAAAACTAAAAAGAATGAGAGATCTGAAACCGTAATACTTATATATAGTAAAATATCCAGGTAAAACGTATCCGACCCGGACTGACCCGAAAATTTACGGATCGGTTCGGATACGGGTCTGATTTCAACGGGTCTTCAATATATGTACCCGTACCCGAGTTTTTTTGGCCGGGTACGGATCGACCCGCGGGTCCGGGTCTTTTTTTGCCAGGTCTATGTCAAACAGATGTTTAAAGGGCCTTTTCCTTTAATTAGTGCAGTCCACTTTGCCTTTAAAGAAAATATGAAGTTCCTTAAGGAAGTCTTTAGTAGTGTTTCAGTGTATCTCTTCACATGAGGATTAAATATAAGTGCCTATTTTTCAAACTTTAATGAATTACATTTGGAGTCATGGGTAATACTGTCATTTCTTTCAAACCGTTATGTATTCTTGTATTCCGTTAGGTCAAAGGATATAAGTGCCTATTTTTCAAACTTATGGACACGCGTGTAATTGCACCTAAACCTCAGGGATATGAGTGTAATTAACCCTTCTATAATTTTTGTACATATTTAAAAGTTGTTACAAAAATTATGGGACTTTATTTTTAGCTAGAAGCAATTTTGGCAATTTATGGGTTTTAATTGCATTTAAGGAAATTATTTTAATTTGAAAATATTAAAAAATTCAGAAAATTCATACATTGACTTTTATAATGTTTTAAGCTATAAAAGTGTATTATTGTAATTTATATAAATTTTGAAATACTGTTACGCATTAAAGAGCGTACTGGGTTCTCGGTTAGGTTGGCCTTGTGCGAGGCGCTTTGAGTTGAGCGATTTCGGAGTTAGAAGTGAGCACGTTGCAGGTAGCTGATATTCGGTTTATAATATTGTAGCATAGATTGTGTTCTAATAAATGGATTGTCAATCTAGGTTTATTCAGAAAATATTGATCGAGATTCGGTAGCATAGCGTAGTTTGGATCGAGGAAATGTGTCAGCGACAAGTAAGTGACCATTTGATTCAACTAGTATTTTTACATATAATGTATATGTTTCTACTGTTAAAAAGTGTTATTTATCAACATTGATTGTTTTAATTATATTTAACTGCTCTGCCTTAAATTTCCAAAAAACATTTAGTGGTTTATTTCTCGTTAAAGAAAAATCGGACCAACATGTAAATGATATTTACTTAAAAATTGAAATGGAACTCAGATTTGAAATGTTTTGGTATTTGACGTTATTGTGAATATTGAACATCTTAATAATTATTGAAAGAGTGTGAGGATGGTTTGACAATCAATTGATGAGTGATTTCGTTTACGATGAACCTAAATGGGGTTTTTAGTTTATTCGATAGATGTGCCCCATATCCACGGGGGAAAGTTAGATTGTTGGGTCCTGGAAAATGGGATGAACAGTACTGTTGCTCATAGTTCGCTCTTGCGTCCACAATATGTATCCCGGACGAAGGAGGGATTGTCGGCCCTAGACAAGGGGGAATGTACGATGACCGCTGCATTTTGTTTGAGCTGATGTTGGGATTTAAACTGGATGTCGTGAGTTTTGTGCTAATGATTTTATACTTCAATTTTTAGTTTCATGCACTTTATTTTGTTTTTCCAGATGATTACCAACTTTATGATTTTAGACTTCTTCATATGGATATAATATAAAGTGAGTTATTTTCTGCATGCTATGGTACACCTAGTTGAATCACTGGTTACTTAGTGAGCACGTGGAAGCTCATCCCTTAATTATCATCTCAGGTTGAAAGTAAAGTGATGGTGAGGAGCATAGGAAGAGACAATTTGGTGCGGAGCTTCGGAGACTGCATGAAATGAGTCGCTGAATAATTATGATTGATTGGTAAACACAATTCGAAGTGGATCAGTTTCTCCTTAGCAACTACGTGTATATTTGGGCCGATAAAATGCGGCCCAAGTGAGGTGACAAAACCCGGTGCTTTTCAATACCAAACGCTAAACCGCATTCGTTTATTCAACTTGGATACCCCATAGAAAGGGAAAATGTTTTTGCATGTGAATTTCTTCTTTTTTTTAGGAGTCCCACTGAAGCAAAAACAGTGCTTGTGCCCTGCCCCCCTCCCCCCCACCCCACTCCCCCACCGTAATTTTTGCATAACAAGACTGGGGCGACGGCAAAATCCAACATGCACTTTTACAGAACAAGACTTGTGTTTCCATAGAAACCAACTAGTTTCACTTAGACCGCGCTTCTACACTGTTCCTCTATGATTGATCGGTAAACATACTCCGAAGCGGATAATTTTCACCTCAGCAACTACGTGTATATTTGGGTTGATAAAATGCGGCCTAAGTGAGGTGACAAAATGCGGTGCTTTTCATTACCAAACAGCTAAACCGCATCCGTTTCTTCAAGTTGGAGACCCCTTAGCAAGGGAATGTGTATTTGCATGTGAAGTTCCTCTTTTTTTAGGAGTCCCATCGAAGCAAAAATAGCGGTTGTGCCCTCCTGTAATTTCTGCATAACAAGACTGGGGCGACATCAGAATCAGACATGCACTTTTGCAGAAAACGACTTGTGTTTTCGCAGAAACTAGTTTCACCCAGACCGCGCTTCTACACCGTTACTCTATGATTGATCGGTAAACACACTCCGAACTTGATCATTTTCTCCTCAACAACTACGTGTATATTTGGGTTCATAAAATGCGGCCTAAGTGAAATGACAAAACGCGGTGCTTTTCATTACCAAATGGCTAAACCATATCCGTTTCTTCAAGTTGGAGACCCCTTAGCAAGGGAAAGTGTATTTGCATGTGAAGTTCCTCTTTTTTTAGGAGTCCCACCAAAGCAAAAGCAGCGCTTGTGCCCTCCCATAATTTTTGCATAACAAGAGTGGGGCGACAGAAGAATACGACATGCATTTTGCAGAAAACGACTTGTGTTTCCGCAGAAACTTACTAGTTTCACTCAGACCGCCTTTCTACAGCATTCCTCTATGATTGATCGGTAAACACACTCTGAAGCGGATCATTTTCTCCTCAACAATACACGGCCTAAAAGTGGTGACAAAACGCGGTGCTTTTTATTACCAAACGGCTAAACCGCATCCGTTTCTTCATGTTCGAAACCCCTTAGCAAGGGAAAGTGTATTTGCATGTGAAGTTCCTCGTTTTTTAGGAGTCCCACCGAAGCAAAAGCAACACTTGTGCCCTCCCGTAATTTTTGCATAACAAGACTGGGGCGACAGCAGAATACGACATACACTTTTGCAGAAAAACACTTGTGTTTCCGCAGAAACTGACTAGTTTTACCCAGACCACACTTCTACATCGTTCCTCTATGATTGATTGGTAAACACAATCCGAAGTGGATCATTTTCTCTTCAACAACTACGTGTATATTTGCGCCTATAAATGCGGCCCAAGTGAGGTGACAAAACGCGATGCTTTTCAATACCAAACGCTAAACCGCATTCGTTCATTCAACTTGGAGACCCCTTAGCAAGGGAAAATGTATTTGCATGTGAAATTCTTCTTTTTTTTAGGAGTCCCACCAAAGCAAAAGTAGTGCTTGTGCCTTCCCCCCCCCCCCCGCCCGTCGTAATTCATGCATAATAAGACTGGGGCGACGACAGAATCCAACATGCAGTTTTGCAGAACAATACTTATGTTTCCATAGAAACCGACTAGTTTCACTTACACCGCACTTCTAAACCGTTCCTCTATGATTGATCGGTTAACACACTCTGAAGCGGATCATTTTCTCCTCAGCAACTACGTGTATATTTGGGTTGATAAAATGCGGCCTACGTGAGGTGACAATACACAGTGTTTTCATTACCAAACGGCTAAACCGCATCCGTTTCTTCAAGTTGGACACCTTTAGCAAGGGAAAGTGTATTTGTATGTGAAGTTCCTTTTTTAGGAGTCCCACCGAAGCAAAAGTAGCAGTTGTGCCTTCTTGTAATTTCTGCATAACAAGACTGGGGCGACATCAGAATCAGACATGCACTTTTGCAGAAAATGACTTGTGTTTCTGCAGAAGCTAGTTTCACTTAGACTACACTTCTACACCGTTCCTCTATGATTGATCGGTAAACACACTCCGAAGTGGATCATTTTCTCCTCGACAACTACGTGTATATTTGGGTTCAAAAAATGCAGCCTAAGCGAGGTGACAAAACGCGGTGCTTTTCATTACAAAATGGCTAAACCGCATCCGTTTCTTCAAGTTGGAGACCCCTTAGCAAGGGAAAATGTATTTGCATGTGAAGTTCCTCTTTTTTTAGGAGTCCCACCGAAGCAAAAGTAGTGCTTGTGCCCTCCCGTAATTTCTGCATTACAAAACTGGGGCGACAACAGAATACGACTTGCACTTTTGCAGAAAATGACTTGTGTTTCCGCAGAAACTGACTAGTTTCACTAGACCGCACTTCTACACCGTTCCTCTAGGATTGATCGGTAAACACACTCCGAAGCGGATCATTTTCTCCTCAATAACTATAAGAAGTTTATTACAATTAGACTTTCGCAACAACTAGAAGACTTGACTAAAAACTAGTTTTCTGTCATTCAAACTTTTCACTAATGTTGCATGCACTTAATTACAAATCGAGAATCTCACAACACAATCCTGGGAATTATTTGTCGTCTTAATTAGACATGTCAAGATAAAACTAATCCTTAGATATGTTTCTTATAACATCTGAAAAAGATATATTTAAATTAGTATAAACAAGATCTAAGTCATGTAGAACGTTAATTGGTATTTTTTATATCCAACACATCAAAATGTTATATTTACTAAAATACTAGTTTACATCATACAAATCCGAACAAAATTACAAATTTCTCAGCTCAGAGAAATCCATGAACATTGCTCAAAGACTACAAGGTCTGCAGATCGTTGCTTCCAAGATAGACCTTGCAAATCCAATTGCGTACTAACCAACTTGGCATCAGCTACTAAGCAATCCAATTACAGGTTGGAGAGCTCCAACAAGAAGAAATTCTTTTTTTAATAGTTAGGGATGAGTGAACCGAAACAAAATGAATAGGTATGCATAGAGGATATAAGTTCAGATAAGTGAAAGTTGTAGAAAGTTTAGACAAGAGGCAACAACTTCATAGTGCATGGTAGCATCCTCCGACTGAAGCATAAGAATAAGAGTAGGCAGAGCATTGGATCCAATAATCTACAGAGTTCGAATTTAGGAAAAATCAGCAGTAATAAGATGCTATAAAAAATTATCCCTAATAATTCCATTCATTAAAATAGCCACCAACCTTGTTTTTATTTTCATTATTTTAAAAGCAAGGGACCATATGGGTCCTGCTACCACTCTTTGCAAATTTGAGTCATTGAACTCGAGCAATTCAACCAAAGGAGATACCACCTTTAATCTTGAATATGCAAAAGCAATGTGAAAACAACGACATGATAATCAAATGGTAGCTCCAAACATGCCATAAGGACAAACTTAACATAGGTTTTGATGGTGCTATTCTCATGAGCAAGATTGGTGATTGCATTAGCTGCTTTCATAATAACTCCATTGGTTGCACGAGAGATTGGACTACTCTGGTACCTCTAACAAAAGTACTGAATAGGGCAGAGCTCGAGCATCAACTTTGAGCTGCTAGTACTCTAGCTTTTAAATCATATTGGCCGCAAAGCAAACTCTAAATAAGTGGCCATCACCTATGGAAGTATCCTTCTACAATATTTGATTATTATGAGGGTCATCATAAAACAACAATAGTCTATTTTGATTCACTGCCTTTTCCAACATAGACTTTACAAGTTCCATCTAATACTCGTGACCAAAGATGCAAAACACATTGATCATTTTAAGCTTATGATGATAATGCCCGACACTCAGCTCTTCTGCCCCATCCACCACCTTAACAAATAAAGGCAAGAGTATCTCATTCAAGCTTGATTGCACTTCAAGCTTTAGAAGATACTTGATGGGTATGCCATCACTTGTGATAAATCCAAACTATTTACATATAATCAATGCTGTGAAGTCTGTGCGTAGAGACACTGAAGTGTATGAGTAAACATTTTGCATGAAGAAACAAAGACACAACAACACATCAATTACACGCAGAAGATGTACATCAAAAATCCAAAAAAAATATAAACACATATATACCCGAATAACCCATAAGTCAATATTGATTGCCATAAAGGGAAGATTAAATACCACCACTTCGGAAACAAAAAGATCTTTAAATAATGCGAGATGTAAAGAAGGATAGTACCAATATATTAAAGGAGTACCTTTTACATATTCAAGCTTGAAGCTTCCATAGGAGAGGCAAAGGAAGAAGGCCAATACGACACCAACAAATGTCCCAGCTTCAGATTTAATCTTTAGGACAAAATGCGTGAAACTGAAATCCCTTCTTATCGCTTTAGTTTTTAACAGATTCAGGGAAGGATTCAAGTGTGTGTGTGTGTGTTGAAGGTATGAGCAGGCGTGGTTCAAGTGTCGGATTTGTCTAATTTTTAACTCAAAAGGCACCGGGATAAAACAATTTATTCATTTATATTAAAGCTTTTAGTTTTTCCTAAGGTAAAATGGTGTTTTATCTGGTGCACATGGTTTTGATTTAGAACTTGTCTCATCTAAAAGTAATAACAAATAAAAGAAACACTATAAGATAGTGTTCAGAGAGGCATATCCTATGAGATTGCCGGATACAGATATCATACCCTTGTCCAAGTGTTGAGTGTCCGCCATGGGGAGTACAGGCATCCTGAAGAGTCCATGTAATATAGTTCTACGATTCAGTTGCATCTTGGAGTCGTGCTCAAATCACGAGTATGCTTGAAATTCTACTTGAAATTGATATTTCTGTCCAGAATATAATTGATGTTTAACACTTCAAGCTGGAAGAATATATAAATTATACGAGGTCTTTAATTTTCAGTTGTGGAAGTCATGAAGTGACTGTACAAGTAGATTGTTGAGTTGGAAACCTCTTGTGGGTTTTCAAGTCCCAACTTCTTTATCACCTTCAATAATCTTGTCAAGCTTTTTAGTCCACGTTGCAGCTTTTTTCGTGGGTGAATTACATGATTCTTTTTGCGTGCATTTCGGTATTTTTTTCTGTAATTTGCATTGTATTACTAGCCGGGATCGGCATCTTTCATTGTTCATCATTCCAACTTTTCTCTCATACTGCATTGACATGCCATATATTGACGTACTGCATTCTTTTTATTTTTAAGCAGGTTATAGGGGTCAAAAGAAGACAGGTTTCGATAGGTTCTGGTTCTAAATCAAGGGACAAGATTGTAATAGTGGAGGAGGTAACTCTCCAGAGCGTGTTTGATGTTCTGGACAGAGTTTTCAAGAACCATTGAGAAATATACGAGCTGTGACTTCCATGTGTGCATGTGAGGAAAGTTCATGATTCCATCAACTTACTACTTAGTAACCACATGTGGTGCTATTTCTGAAGATAACTCTTTGGTGGCCATTCATGTAACTGTTTCTGCTACATTGTCGGAGGATTATGCCATCATACCTCTGCGGGAGCCGGGAAATGGTATTACAAAACTAGCGATCTTAAATTTACGTTCTTCAACAAATGATGTTCATGCTGACGGCTCTTTCTTATAGTGGTAAATTGGTAATGCTCGCGTTTCATCATCGTTTCTACTTGTGTGTCTCAGGTTTGCCTTTTAATTTTATTCAGAACTGGTGTTGACTGTTGAGTGTCTTTAATCCTATCTATCAAGAATCTTGCATCGAAATACACATATTGCATGTCAACGTCTCCATATTTCCTAGTGTAGTAAACTGGGAGTTGGCATTAGAGGTCCCTCTCACAAGTCATTGCAAGGTAAGTTGAGGGTTTTGAAAAGAGAGATAGGGAAGAACACTGTGAGATACACCACCCACCACAAATAAAATTGTGCTCTTCCAAAATGGAAACTCGGAAATCGCGGGCATGGTGGTAGTTGTCGTGTTAATAAAAGATGCTGAATCATATCTTAGAAATTAACTGCTCATTAGAAGTCCGAGTTTCTTATTAACCCTGCAAAGGGGTTCGGATGAGACCCTGAAAATGCAGCTGACTTGATCATTTTAAGGCGCACATCATTTTTCTCCATTGATAGACACTATACCGTTGCAACTTTGTTTAAAATTCATAATGAAGAATTGTGTGATTAAATTTGACTGACATGAGAACAAGTAAACATTCTGGATTGAAATCTCTGCGTTGATATATGTCTTGTATTTATGTCCCACACCGGTTACACAAAGAAGCTTGCAACTTGACCCTTAGTATATAAGACATCTTGTCCCACATTGCTTGGAGAGAGAAGATCACTGCTTTCTCCAAGTATAAGTAAGGTGTCTTGTATTGTGTTTATGGGCAAGAGAGGAGAGTCCTTCTTGGAGTAGGCCAAGATAGAAGAGTCCTTCTCTGAGTAGGAAAGAGAGGATAGTCTTTCTTTGGGTAGGCAAAGAAAGAAGAGTCCTTCTTTGAGTAGGAAAATAGTTGAGAGATACACGTGAGGGAGCGTTGTAAACCTGACTTGTGCAAAGTGGATTTGAGTTCTCACATATTTCTTGTATTTTCTTATTTGGTTATTGTGTTCTATACATATTTATCTAGAGCGATTTCATAACAAGTGCTATCAGAGCTTACAGGTTTATTTTTTTTGGGCAGAATTAAAATCGATTTGAGAGGATAAATATGTCGAACAACACGACCATGAAGTATGCCTGTGAACAATTCGATGGAAAGACGAATTTTGGCATATGGCAGAGCACGGTGAAGGATATCCTTGTGCAGCAAGGATTGCTCAAGCCTTTGCTGGGAATAAGCCTGAGTCAATGGATCAGGACGTTTGGGAGGAATTACAGGCTAAGGCTGTATCTACGATACGGTTGAATCTAGCCCCGAAGGTTAAGTACCAGGTTTTGACAGAGACTTCTCCAACAGCTCTGTGGCAGAAATTGGAGAAGATATATATGTCAAAATCTTTGTCGAATCGGTTATATCTGAAGAAAGATCTGTACCAGTTACGGATGGATGAAGGTTCAGATCTAGGTGACCATATATCAGAATTTAACCGGTTGGTGTCCCAATTGTCAAGTATAGATGTTAAACTCGAGGAGGAAGATCAGGCGATCTTGTTATTATCTTCGCTTCCAAAATCATATGAGACCTTGAAGACTACGTTGCTTATTGAGAATGAGACATTGCTTGTTGATGATGTTATGTCGGCTCTTATGGACTCTAACAGAGTTAATGGGACGAGTTCAAGCAATCAAGGCGACGGTCTGATGGTAAGGTCTGAAAATAAGAATGGTCATGGAAGAGGCAAAGGTCGGTCTAGAAGCAGAAATTTAGGACATGGAAAGGACAGGTCTAAGTCTCATGGAAAGCAGAATAAGTCTAGTATTGAATGTTGGTATTGTAAAGAGATTGGTCATATCACAAGGAAGTGTCCAGAAAGGAAGGACAAGAAGAACGGAAAGAAACATGTGAACAATGCTAATGTTGCTGAAGAAGATGACAAAAGCAGCGATGGTGATCTCTACTTGGTTTCCTCTGTTGAGCAGCAAGAAGGTAATCTCTTATCAGTTAGAGACAATAATTTTTCTATGGAATGGTTTCTTGACTCTGTATGTTCGTTTCATATGTGCCCACATAAGGAATGGTTTGATTGTCTTACTCCATGTAACGGCGGTACTGTGTTAATGGGTAATGACGCTGTTTGTGAAGTCATGGGGATAGGTACCATTAAAATTAAAATGTTTTATGGGATTGTTAGAACCCTAGGTGATGTAAGGTACATACCTGACTTAAAGAAGAATTTGATTTCCTTGGGCACACTCGATTCTATAGATTACAGTATATCTATAAAAGGTGGAGTCATGAAAGTTAGCAAAGGTGCTATGGTGATAATGAAGTGTCAGAAAGCTGGAAATTTCTATAAATTGATGGGGAAGACAGTTATAGGTGGAGCTTCAGTATCAACTCATGCAGGTTCTAGCAATGATAACTCTGAGTTATGGCATAAACAACTTGGACACTTGAGCGAGGGAGGTATCTTGGAACTTCACAAACGCAAGTTGTTGCAGGGAGTGAAATCATGCAAGCTGGACTTCTGCAAATTTTGTGTGTTTGGGAAGCAGAAACGAGTTAGTTTCAAAGCTGCTTCTCATACTAGTAAATGAGTTTTGGACTATGTGCATTCGGATGTTTGGGGACCAATCAGGCATATCTCAAATGGGGGAGCTCGTTACTTTGTTACGTTTATAGATGATTTCTCAAGAAAGGTATGGGTGTACTTTATGAAGCACAAGTCTGAAGTTTTCAACGTGTTTAAACAGTGGAAGGTTAGAGTTGAAAATCAGACGGGTAAGAAGCTTAAGTACTTCAGATCAGATAATGGCATGGAATACAAGGATGATGAGTTTCTGCAGTTCTGCAAGGATAAGGGTATCATCAGACACTTTTCAGTGAAGAGGACTCCAGAGCAGAATGGGGTTGCCGAAAGGATGAATAGAACCCTGCTAGAGTGAGCTAGATGCATGAGGTTGAATGCAGATTTGCCTAAGAGTTTCTGGGCTGGAGCTGTTAACACAGCTTGTTATTTGATCAACCGTTCTCCATCATCTGCCATTAATCACCAAGTTCTCGAGGAGGTATGGTCCGGTAAACAAGTTAATTTTTCTGCAATGAGAATTTTTGGTTGTCCTGCGTATGTTCACCTTCAGAATGAAGAACGATCCAAACTTGATCCTAAGTCAAAAGAATGTATATTCCTTGGGTATGAGGAAGGAGTAAAAGGATACATGTTATGGGATCCAGTGGCCAAGAAAAGGGTGATCAGTAGAGATGTGGTATTCAATGAAGCACAGATGTTGAATACGAATGCAACTTCTAGCGAGAGGCAGGGTCACACAGTGGAGATAGAGTTGCATGAGCAGAGGACAAAATCAACTGATGAGTCTACAGATGGATCTACAGATGATCAGTCTTTAGAGGATCCAGATGAGCATCCTAGTGATTCTTGGAATCTAGTCAGAGATAGAGAACCACGTACCAAGAAACCAACTCAGAGGTATGGTTTTGAGGACTTGGTCTCATTTGCACTAATCGTTGGAAGTGGAGATCCTACCAATTACAACAAGGCTGTCAAGGCAGAGGATGGTAACTTGTGGTTGACAGCAATGCATGGGGAGATGGAATCTCTACGGAAGAATCAGACTTGGGAATTAGTTAAACTTCCAAAAGGTGTGAAGGCTATTGGATGCAAGTGGATTTACAGGAAAAAGGAAGATCAGAAGTACAAGGCAAGACTGGTTGCAAAATGGTATTCTCAAAAGGAGGGAATTGATTATAGTGAGATCTTTTCGCCAGTGGTGAAGCACACTTCTATCAGATTGATATTGTCCATTGTAGCAGCGCAGAATATGGAGTTGGAGCAGCTTGATATGAAGACAGCTTTCCTTCATGGTGATTTGGAGGAGAGGATCTACATGCAACAACCCGAGGGATTTATTGAACCTGGGAAGAAGGACTACGTGTGCAAGCTGAAAAAGTCCTTATATGGTTTGAAGCAGTCTCATCGGCAATGGTATAAACGATTCGACACATTCATGGTAACTCATGGTTACTATCGCTGTGAGTATGATTGTTGTGTGTATTATCGAGTCCTTGATGATGGTTCACTGTTGTTGCTCACATTATATGTGGATGATATGTTGATTGCTGCGAAGAGTAAGTCTCATATTCTGTACTTGAAGAAATTGTTGAGTAAGGAGTTTGATATGAAGGATCTTGGTTCTGCCAAAAAGATCATTGGTATGGAGATTCATAGAGATCGAAAGGCAGGAAAGTTGTGGGTAACTCAGAAAAGTTATGTTGAAAAGGGACTGGAGAGGTTTAGTATGCTCAATGCTAAACCAGTTAGTACACCATTGGGAGCTCATTTTCAGTTATCCTCACAACTTTGTCCTAGTACAGAAGAAGATGTTGAGTATATGTCTCGAGTACCGTATGCAAATGCGGTTGGTTGTCTTATGTATGCCATGGTGTGTACTAGACCTGATATCTCACATGCAGTTAGTATGGTCAGCAGATATATGGGAAATCCAAGAAAGAAACATTGGGATGCAGTAAAGTGGATCTTCCGTTATCTAGCAGGTTCGACCAACTTTGGCGTCATGTTTGATCGTGATGGGGCAAAAGGTGAGGTTTCTGGCTTTGTGGATTCTGATTATGCTGGGGACTTGAATTCCAGGAGGTCCACGACTGGATATATATTTACATTCTATGGAGGGCCGATATGTTGGAAATCAGTGTTACAATCTACGACAGCATTGTCAACTACAGAGGCAGAGTTCATGGCATTGACAGAGGCAGCTAAGTAGGCAATATGGTTAAAGGGACTTGTAGAGGAGTTTGGCTTCAAGCAACGTGGTGTTTTGTTACAGTGTGACAGTCAGAGTGCATTGGATTTGGCAAAGAATCAGGTTTTTCATGCAAGGACCAAGCATATTGATGTACGTTATCATAGGGTCCGGGAATGGATTAATTCTAAACAAATTGTCGTGCACAAGGTTCACACTAATGACAACGCTGCTGATATGCTCACGAAGACAGTCATGACAGAGAAGTTCAAGCATTGCTTGAGCTTGATTCATCTTCTTTCTTGTTGAGTTCAAGGTGGAGTGTATCCCTAACTTTAAAGGGGATGCAAGGTGGAGTACCTGAAGAAGGTACTTGATATAGCTAAAGATACCCCTCCATTCTACCGGTGACACGTGGCGGTTACAGCGCATAACCTATTCCGGTTCCTTGCCGATATAGTACTTACCATACCAGTCACCGGGTAGAATCCTAAAGAAGATCTGATTCTATCAGCAGAGACTGATATGGTATCCTCTAGGATCCTAATGAGATTCTGATTAGAGTTGACCGAAGCCCAGTTCTAATTGGACTCCTCTTGCTACCACTATATAAGGGGGTCAAGCCCCCCAGGTAAGCCTAAGCTCACACATATACACATTGTGTCTTTATTGCTTCTCAGAGTTCTACATCGTTAGCCTTCTCTGACTTAAGCATCGGAGCGTTCCCCCGCCGGAACCCCACCCGGCGGTCACTCCGTGTTCTCTTTTGCAGGCCTGATTTCTGGTGTGGTTCCCGATCCAGTTTTTAGCTGCAACAGATTGGCGCCATCCGTGGGACCACTACAGGGAACATGGCCAATCATTCTTCTACTCCAGACTCTTCACAGAGTCATTCTCAGAACCATCGTGCGTGAGCTAGCGGCTCTCGTCGACCAGGTCATTCTAATGACCAACGCTCGACCCCTTTGCGCCGTCGTCGCACCAGTTCTTCTGAAGATAATTACGTCAACGTGACATCTACTACTCCCGAATCAGAAACTAGACCTTGGAAAAACCAATCTCCAACGTCTACTCTGAAAAACGGTGACCTTCGCCATCGCCTAAACCGTCGGCTATTCAAAACACGACATGACAACCTTACCAAAGAAATTCATGAACTGAAGGATGTTGTAAACACTCTTCAGTGAAAGCTTGACATGACAGTGGCTCCGCAATCCACTCACCATTCTCATCTTGACCCTAACGACCTTCGTCTTCGCCTCACCTCCAGATCAAGCTACGGCCGTAAATACCGATCAACGGCCGATCCAACTTATGATCCCAGAGATAAGAGCGGAGGTCACATGACCAGAAGTGGATCATGCTATCGACGGGATCCATCAGTCGAAGGCAGTACCAACTCATCTCCCCGGTGAGTCGCAAAAGCTGAAACTCCTCGAAGATCTGTCCACAGGAAGACGACGCCTGAGTTTCGTTCCCAAGAACGAAACTCCTGGAAGAGAGTACCTAGATATCGTTCTCCAGAATGATCTCTCCCAAGGGAAGAATCTGGATATCCGTTATCCGAAACTATTGAGAGAGCAAAGCTACCTCCCAACTTCCGAATGCCTCAGTGCGACCACTATGACGGGACTGGAGATCCTGGAGAACATGTTTATCAATTTGAAACCAACATGTTACTCCTCCAAGTTTCGGATGCTGTCATGTGTAGAGCCTTTCCCACTACTCTCAGAAAAGCTGCACATGCGTGGTTCAAATCTCTAAAACCAAGATCAATCTTTTCTTTCAGCCAATTATCGGATCTCTTTCAAAAGCACTTTGTAAGCAGTCGTTCCCGAAGAAAGAATTCGGCGAGCCTGCTTAACATTGTGCAAGAGAAAAACGAATCTTTGGCTTGTTTCCTTGGACGATTCAACGCAGCGACTTTGGAGATTGACAATCTAGACGAGTCTATGAAATACACCACCTTTCTCCGCGGTCTCCGTCCGACGTCCAAGTTTGCCTTCTCTGTGAACAAAAGTCCTCCAGGCAATATGAGAGCCCTACTTGAGAAGGCAAACAAATATATTCAAGCTGAAGAATACCTGGAGACACACAGAGGGCGACGTGGAGAAGAAAAGGAAAACACGAAGAAACAATCTCGAGAAATAACTCCCCAAGGGGGAAAGTCAGTAAAACGATCTAAACCGGATGAGCGACGTCCGAAAGACCCGTTTGCTCCGAAAGATCTGACACCCCTTAACGCCAAACCATCTCAGATTCTCCACGAGATCAAAGATAATCAAGCTCTCCCGTGGCCAGATAAGATGAGATCCCGGCCAAATAAAAGGAACAAAGATTTATGGTGTCACTTCCACAAAGATCATGGCCATGCAACTGATAACTGCGGGTCGCTTAAAGCAGCAATTGAGGCCCTTATCAAGCGTGGTCAGTTGAGGAAGTTCGTAGCTCCAAGGGAAGAACGACAACAGACACCCCCGGCCTTGGAAGAGAGAGAAGATCGAGAAGAGAATGCAGGAGGATCATCTGGACAAGCTTGAAAAGCATACGCCAGAGAAGTGTGCATAACGACTCAACCCCCAAGTAAAAAGCAGAAGGCAATACCCGCAGCGGCGATCACCTTCTCTGATGAAGATTCGAAGGACGTAAAAACTCCTCATGATGATCCGTTAGTCATCACCATAAAAGCCGGGAACTTCGACATGAAACGCGTCCTGATCGATAACGGAAGTTCTGCGGAAGTCTTATTTTATGATGCATTCAAGAAGATGAACATTCCAACGGACCGTCTCCGAAAGATGGATACACCGTTGTATGGATTCTCCAATCATCCAGTTGCAGTCGAAGGAATTATCGCCCTCCCGGTTGCGATTGGTACACCTCCGACACAAGCCAACTTCATGCTTGATTTTGTGGTGGTAAAGGTCCCCTCAGCATACAACGCAATATTGGGACGACCAGCGCTCAATCAGTTTCAGGCTGTAGTGTCAACTTATCACCTCAAAATGAAATTCCCCACAGAGCACGGGATTGGAGAGGTGAAAGGCGACCAAACTACAGCTCGCCAGTGCTACGTAACTTCATGCCGATCAAAAAGCAAGGAAGCACTCATTATAGACGACCTCCGGGAAGATACAAAGATGCAAAGGGGAGAACCAGTTGAAGACCTTATCAACATTGAAGTATATCCCGGAGAAGAAAGCAAGACGGTTCGGATAGGATCAAATCTTAAGGAAAACACCAAACTTGAGCTGGTGAACCTATTAAGAACCTATGCGGATATTTTTGCATGGACAGCCGCAGACATGCCTGGAATTGATCCTGAAGTCATTACCCATAGACTGAATGTTGACCCATCCAAAAAACCTGTCCAGCAGAAGAAGAGGACTTTTGCACCAGAGAGACAAGAGAAGATTGAAGAAGAATTAGATAAACTCCTAACTGCCAACTTCATTGAAGAGGTCCACTACCCAGATTGGATCGCCAATGTAGTCATGGTTCCTAAATCAGGCGACAGATGGCGAATATGTATCGATTACACGGATCTCAACAAAGCATGCCCGAAGGACAGCTACCCGCTCCCAAGAATAGATCTTTTTATCGACGCTACGTCGGGCCATGAATTGCTTAGTTTCATGGATGCATATTCTGGTTATAACCAGATTATGATGCACAAAGACGACGTCTCCAAAACTTCGTTCATCACAGAGAGAGGGTTGTACTGCTATAAAGTGATGCCCTTTGGACTCAAGAACGCCGGAGCAACGTACCAGCGTCTGGTGAACATGATATTTCGAGACTTGATTGGGAAGAACATGGAAGTTTATGTCGACGATATGCTCGTCAAAAGCATAAAGTCTGAATTCCATGTCAAAGACTTGAAAGAAACTTTTGACATCCTTCGAAAGTATAGAATGAAGCTAAATCCACTCAAGTGCGCTTTCGGAGTCGCATCAGGAAAGTTTTTGGGCTTTATAGTTTCTCAACGAGGGATCGAAGCGAACCCAGAGAAGATCAAGGCTATCCAAAGCATGACGTCCCCAAAAACAGTCAAGCAAGTACAAGAGTTGACGGGAAGGGTTGCAGCCTTGGGAAGGTTCATGGCCCGATCAGCTGAACGGTGCTTGCCATTCTTCAAAGCCATCAGAAAAGCAAAAAGTTTCACTTGGACAGATGGTTGCCAGGATTCGTTCGAAGAACTCAAAACTTATTTAAGTTCTCCACCCCTACTTTCAAAACCACTTCCAGGTGAAGACTTATTCCTATACCTCTCAGTCACAGACGTCGCAGTCAGTACTGTTCTAATTAAAGAAGAAGATGGAGTTCAGAAACTCATCTACTACATTAGCAAAGTCTTGCAAGATGTAGAGACCAGATACCCGAAGATCGACAAGATCGCACTAGCTCTTATCATATCAGCCAGGCGTCTTCGACCATACTTCCAGTCTCATACTATTATCGTACTGACGGACCAACCACTTAGAAAAGTTCTACTGAGCCCGGAGGCTTCAGGAAGACTAGTCAATTGGTCCGTAGAGTTGGGGGAATTCGACATCCAATACAAGCCTCGCACTACAATCAAAGCTCAAGCCTTGGCAGACTTCATTGTAAAGTGTACACTACCTGAAGACCCTCCGCAATTGGTAATTTCAGAGGTTCCAGATCTTTGGAATCTTTATGTAGACGGTTCTTCAGCTATTGGCAGCAGCGGAGCGGGGATTATTCTTATAAGCCCAGAAGGATTTACTATCGAATATGCACTTTGCTTTGGATTTCAAGCCTCGAATAACGAAGCAGAGTATGAAGCCCTTCTTGCGGGGATAAGGTTAGCGCACGCCTTAAAGGCGGACTCCCTATCAGTTCATAGTGATTCCCAACTGGTGGTCAATCACGTCTTGGGAGATTATGAGGCCAGAGATGAAAGAATGGCTCAATATCTCGACTTAGTTAAAACTTCAGCGGCGAAGTTTCAAAACTTCACCATTCGCCAGATTCCCCGGGATCAGAATACTCAGGCAAATGCATTGTCAAGGCTCGCCTCCACTGGGGAAATTGATGTCCGACGACCAATATACCTTGAGTTCCTCAAGGATCGCAGTATCACTTCTCAAGCTAATGTTGAAGTAATAGATCAAGAACCCTGTTGGATGGACACAATCATCAAATACCTGTCCACGGGCGAATTACCAAGTACAAAACACGAAGCCAGAAATCTTCATGTCAAAGCTGCACGGTATGCTTTAGTAGAAGGGACTTTATACAAGAAATCGTTCAGCCTTCCTTACCTCAGATGTCTACGTCCATCAGAATCCCTTTACGCATTACAAGAAGTTCATGAAGGGATATGCGGCCAACATCTTGGAGGGAGAACATTGGCACAGAAAATCCTAAGGCAAGGATACTACTGGCCTACGATGCAGAAGGACGCGATTGACTTCACTCGAAGATGCGAAAGATGTCAGAAATTCGCACCGGTTTCTCATACACCGGTTGTTCCTTTAACCTCAATTGTTTCTCCAATCCCCTTTGATGTTTGGGGAATGGATCTTTTGGGACCTTTTCCCATGGCAACTGGGCAACGACGATTTGTAATCGTGACAATAGACTACTTCACCAAATGGACTGAAGCAGAATCTTTGGCGACCATTACTTCAGCCAAGTGTGAAGACTTCTTCTGGAAAAATGTCGTCTGCCGCTTTGGAGTACCAAGAGCCTTGGTCGTGGATAATGGGAAGCAATTTGACAACAACAACTTTCGAACCTTTTGTACGAATCTATCGATCGATTTGAGATTCACTTCTGTAGCTCATCCACAATCCAACGGACAGACCGAAAACATGAATCGAAGCATCCTACAAGGATTGAAGAAGAAGCTAGACGAAGCTAAAGGCGCATGGGTGGACGAACTCCCCAAAGTGTTGTGGGCTTATCGAACAACTCCACATTCAGTCACAGGGGAAACACCTTTCTTACTCTGCTACGGAACGGAAGCAATGTTGCCAGTCGAGATAGGAGTTCCAACAATACGGGCCTTACACTTCAACGAATTAAACAATGAAGATGGACTCCGAGCAAATCTTGATTTGGTAGAAGAAGCTCGAACTCAAGCCCATGCACGATCCGTCATCATAAAACAACGAGTGGCACGATATTACAATCAGAGAGTCCGATCCAAGCAGTTCAACGAAGGAGATTTGGTCCTTCGCAAACTAGAAGTTTCCGATCCAAAGGCAGCGACGGGAAAGTTATCTCCAAACTGAGAAGGAACCTACCGTGTTATAAAGGTGCTCAAACCGGGCGCCTACGCACTAGGGACACTTTCTGGAGAACCCATCCCTCGTACTTGGAATGCTGAGAACTTGCGAAGATATTACCAGTAGTGTCTCGGCACGAGCCAAAACACTTCCTTTTTTGGGGGGTAAGGGGCACAGACCTTATCAGAACTCCAACATCTTAAAAATAATCTTTAGCAGATTGTTTCGAATAAATGGGTTGTAAACTTTATTTTTTACTCTAGTAATAAAGTTGTTCTTTCTCAGTATTGTTTTAATAGAAGCTTAGCCAAAAACATTCTGTCCGAACAGAGTGATGACAGAACACTCTGCCCAAACAGAGTGACAAGCTTAGCCAAAACATTCTGTCCGAAGAGAATGACGGCCGAACACTCTGCCTGAACAGAGTGACAAGCTTAGCCAAAACATTCTGTCCGAACAGAATGACGGCCGAACACTCTGCCCGAACAGAGTGACAAGCTTAGCCAGAACACTCTGTCCGAACAGAGGGACGGCCGAACACTCTGCCCGAACAGAGTGACAAGCTTAGCCAGAACATCCTGTCCGAACAGAATGACGACTGAACACTCTGCCTGAACAGAGTGACAAGCTTAGCCAAAACATTCTGTCCGAACAGAGTGACGGCCGAGCACTCTGCTTGAACAGAGTAAGAAATTTGAACTAAAACATTCTGTTTAAACAGAGTGATGGCCGAGCACTCTGCCCGAACAGAGTGTATAACTCTTGAGTTTTCAAAATACAAGAGAAGCCAGGCGGATTAGCTACAGATCTAAGTCCGTGAAGAAACAAAAGTTAATGGGGGCATCGTCACTCCACCAAAACTTTTGCATCTTCGAAATATGGGCCGAGCGAGGGTGCTTGACCTCTTTGCCGACTCTTTGAGTGACGATTAAAGGGTTTGAGTCAAAGTAAAAATGAATAATACTGTGTGAATGGTAAAACACAAAACCATGATAAACACATAGTAAAATCAAATTACTATAAAATTAAATATAGAGTTTTACATATAAGCCCTCAAGAGGACATTGAAAACCTGTCTCAACAAAACAAAGAGGCTAGCTAAAAGTCTAAGCCTCGGGGGCATCACCAGAAGGACCTTCGCCTGGAAGATCAGAAGCTGCAACATCTCCTGCCTCTGGAGGCATAACAGTCTCCCCAGATGGTGACCCAACCACAGGCAGAACAAAACCATCCAAGGAGATATCAGGAAAGCGCTCAGCAAACATCTCCTTGGCCTTCACAAAGCCAAGCTCATAAATCTCCAGGCCATCTTCGGTCCGCTTCTTCAACCATTAATCCCTCGCGTTCCCCTCTAAGAAATCGCGAATGCCTTGGTCTCGAGCTTTGGTCACCTCTTCTGTAGCCCTCTTCTTAACTCGATCCAGTTTCTTCTCCAGAGACGCAATCCGATCAAGATGATCTTCCTCACGCTTGCTCAGCTCTTCAGCACGATGGGTGGCTTCCTGTGCTTCCTTAACTGCTTCCCTTGTCAGCTGGGCCTCCTCGGCCGCCACCTGCCTTGCCATCTCAAAGCGAGAAAACATCTCAGATCCACTGACGTTCATCTGGAATGAAGATAAAGATCAGCAGCTGAATGAAACTTGAAAACTAAAACATAAAACTTAGTTGAGACAAAGGACGTTACCGTATAGACGGCCTGGACAAAAGAGCAGGAAAAACTCTCGTGGGTCTGATTCTGGAAAACCTCCTTGTCTCGAGGAAGAATCCCATGACGAAGATGCTGCTCCGAGACCTGGCTGTCCGGCATCCCGAGGTCATCACACCTAAGTGCCCATCTCGGGTGAAAGATGGGATCATCCTCGATAGAAACTTGATCAAGTATCTGTGGAGAGCGTTCTGAAGGAATGACTCTAGTCCTCTTAGGAGCAGGAGGCAACTCCACACTTGGCTACTTCTCCTTTCGCTTCCCCTTAGCTTTTTGAAGAACGCCAAGGAAGCCTCCTTGCTGCGATTTTCCACCACCGCTAGCCATTTCTACAATGAAGAAAGAAGTCAATACATGAATGAATATTGAAGTCAAGTTTAATTCAATATCTCATGCAAAACACACTTAAAGGAACAGTCTCAGCAGATGACACGCTAGGAATAACAGGAAGACGAGGAATCAGAAGACCAGCTGGAATGGGCTTTGAAGGTATCATCTTCGCCCACTCCAATTGCTCCTCCGAAAGAGGCTCATCTATACAAAGACCGCCTCGAAGTTTGATATGACTAAGTATGTGCTTAGTCTGGCTATTGGGAGTAGGCTTGCCAGGATTTTCGAAATCCTTACAATAAGGATTCCACACTCTGTCAAAAGGAAGCTCCCCCTTGTCCAGTCGGCCAACAAAGAAGTATCTAGAATGCCAACCTTTATTTGACTTTGGGCCTCCCTTCAGAAGTCGTTGCCTACTGTGAATGTAATACCATCCGAGACAGTTGGCAACTCCTTTGACGAAACAGACTTCAAAGAAGACTCTCATAAAATTAGTTACATCTGGTTTGTAACCTGAAGTCTGAACCAAATATATAAGACCGGCAAGCTTCCTCCAACCATTTAGAACAAGCTGCCCAGGAGCCATGCGATAATGCTCAAAGAAACGAAGAGCGAAAGGATGGAGATGAAGTCTATATCCAGACTTCACTTGCTCTTCGTAGACACCCGTTTCAAACTTTGTGCCGTAGTTAGCTGGTTCACCCAAACCAGGAAGACGAGCATACCAACCTTCGGGAAGAGGATATTCCCGAATTAGATCCTGCAAATTTTCGGTCGACATCTTACTAGACTTTTCGTCAGCAGTATACCAAGGCTTGGGATTAGCCTTATCTTCGGCCTGATCCTTTACTTCTCCTAAAGGATTCCTCCCAGATAAAAATTGTGAAGGCTGTGAAGATGAAGGTGGTAATGGTTGAGAGGAAGAAGGTTGGAATCGTTGAGAGGACGAAGGATGGAATGGTTGAGAAGTTGAAGGTAGTGGGGGTTGTGGATTTGAAGTCCCAACTTCACTTCCTGAAGTTGCAACTCGTTCTGAACTCGAAGACGAACTACTACTCGAAGACGAACTATCAGACATGTTTTTTACTTCTACTGCAAATATGAGACTACGACAAACTTGAAGTGCTGAACAGGAATGGTAGAAGAAAAGACTTACTTGCAGAGTAATGTGCTCCCAAAAATTTCGAGTGAAGGAAAAATGAAGTGGAAGTTCTCTTTTATAGAGAAACCCCAAGTAACCGTTTCTTGGAAAACGCAACGGTTCATGTACCCGCAACGTGTCACAAGCTGAAGAAAAGAGGAGCTTAAAATTTTTTAAAAATTCCCGCTCCAATTCCCACACGTGACACGTGGGAAACACCAAAAGTTATGCCCGAGCAGAATCTCGCCCGAACACTCTGCCCGAGCAGAATGCCAACGGCCGAACAGAATTCTGTCCGAGCAGAATCTCGCCCGAACACTCTGCCCGAACAGAGTGCCAACGACCGAGCAGAATCTCGTCCGAGCAGAATTCTGTCCGAGCAGAATCTCGTCCGAACACTCTGCCCGAACAGAGTACCAACGGCCGAGCGGAATTCTGTCCGAGCAGAATCTCGTCCGAACACTCTGCCCGAACAGAATGTCAACGGCCGAGCAGAATTCCGTCCGAGCAGAATATCGTCCGAGCAGATTTATGTCCGAGCAGAATTCCGTCCGAACACTCTGCCCGAACAGAGTGCCAACGGCCGAGCAGAATTCTGTCTGAACAGAATCTCGTCCGAACACTCTGCCCAAACAGAGTATCAACGGCCGAGCAGAATTCCGTCCGAGCAGAATATCATCCGAGCAGATTTATGGCCGAGCAGAATTCCGTCCGAGCAGAATATCGGCCGAGCAGACTTGTGCCCGAACAGAATCATATCCGAACAGAAATCTGCCCGAACAGATTCATGTCCGAACAGAATCTCGTCCGAGCAGAATACTCTTTAAAATTTTGAAATGTTGACAAACATATTCAATTCTGTTTTTGGCATATTTCGCTATCACCAGTGGGAAAAGTGTGCTTCCACCCGCTTCATTAACGCTGGTAAAAGCAGGGGGCATATGATATAGCTAAAAATACCCCTCCATTCTACGGGTGACACGTGGCGGTTATAGCGCATAACCTATTCTGGTTCCTTGCCGATATAGCACTTACCATACCAGTCACCGGGTAGAATCCTAAAGAAGATCTGACTCTATCAGCAGAGACTGATATGGTATCCTCTAGGATCCTAATGAGATTCTGATTAGAGTTGACCGAAGCCCAGTTCTAATTGGACTCCTCTTGCTACCACTATATAAGGGGGTCAAGCCCCCCAGGTAAGCCTAAGCTCACACATATACACATTGTGTCTTTATTGCTTCTCAGAGTTCTACATCGTTAGCCTTCTCTGACTTAAGCATCGGAGCGTTCCCCCACCGGAACCCCACCCGGCGGTCACTCCGTGTTCTCTTTTGCAGGCCTGATTTCTGGTGTGGTTCCCGATCCAGTTTTTAGCTGCAACAGTACTGAAGGCATACTACACTTTCCTCGTGGAGTGGTTTGTTAATACAAGCTAAGGTGGAGATTGTTGATATATGTCTTGTATTTATGTTCCACGTCGGTTACTCAAAGAAGGTTGCAACTTGACCTTTAGTATATAAGACATCTTGTCCCACATTGCTTGGAGAGAGAAGATCACTGCTTTCTCCAAGTATAAGTAAGGTGTCTTGTATTGTGTTTAAGGGCAAGAGAGGAGAGTCCTTCTTGGAATAGGCCAAGATAGAAGAGTCCTTCTCTGAGTAGGAAAGAGAGGATAGTCTTTTTTTGGGTAGGCAAAGAAAGAAGAGTCCTTCTTTGAGTATGAAAACAGTTGAGAGATGCACGTGAGAGAGCGTTGTAAATCTGACTTGTGCAAAGTGGATTTGAGTTCTCTCATATTTCTTGTGTTTTCTTATTTGGTTATCGTGTTCTATACATATTTATTTAGAGCGATTTCGTAACACTTTGAAAGGACTTGATTGCCCTGAACTTAAGCCATAGATATGGCTTCGAGAATTGGGAGTAACAAAAGAATTAGTTGCTTCAGTTTTATGCACCGGCAATGCAGGGTACTGATCTTGTGGTTGTGTCAAATAGGTATTGATTAACCAGAAGTCCCTTGTGGTTTCGATTCTGGGAAATCAGATTCTCCACAAACTGGGGTAATCGTGCCTATCACTTACCTGTCCTAGACACCATTTACAGTGAGACACACTGGGCCAATTCTTTATACTAGCTCTTACTAATTCGCTTCCTTTCTTTTCTTGATGTAGTTTATGGTGGTATTAGTCTATTTAAGACAAGTGACTATATGGTGGAGCATTGCAACTTTGAATCTTATCGAATGAAGGAACTGAATAGTTATCTGACCAACTTATACAGCTCCTGTACTCTATTTTTTTAAGCTCATCCAGATTCCAGGGAAATAATCTCATCACGTCCTGAGGTTGAGTTTTCTCAGTGCATATAAAACTACCTCAGTCTGTACATGTTGAGATGGTAATACGTATCTCTAACCCAAAGTCGGCTGGTACTTGTTGCAACGGGGAGTGAGGGTAATGCTGTTGCCGGGATTGAACGGAAGGAGGGAGATACAGTGGGCTGGAATGGAATAAGAAATGTAGGGGTTCTGCTAGTACTCGTTGTGACTGGTCTCATGTCACGGCTAAGTCAAGAGATTCCTTTGTGATTGTGATAATGGTCTTGTCTAGTCTTAAAATTTTACTGACTTTTTTGTTTGATTTGGTTGTGCTCACATTCCCGATTCTTGTGATTTCTTAAACTTGCTTTCTTGTTATGGATGAATAAAGCTTACTCATGACTTGCCCTTTTTCAACTGGGTATATGTTTGCTTTCTTGTTTTGGATTTAGTCAAGGTTTTTCCTTTCTCAAATAGGAAACAAACTGACTTTCATTGAGATTATATGGCCTAGTTCTTCTAGGTTTGTGTGTAGATAAATTTGTGTTTGTGTGGGCAGGGGAGCCCATCCTCTCCCAAGGTTGTGACGGGTTTCTTCATCCCAACCCATCTTGGGCAGTCCACGGTAGCCACGTGGACGGTTTAAGATGCTTTTCTTTAAAAACACCAGATTTTTTTGCGCACCATCTGAAAGTTCCAAAGTGCCCTCTGCACTATCTTTAACACTTTAACATTTTCAAAGGCAAATTTATAATAAAAGATAGTGCGGGGCGCGCTATCTTAACTATGATGCTCAAGTGTTTCATTCTCGAGTTTGCTTACTGTTCAGTTCTGTGTTTGAGTCTTGTTCACTGCTTATTTCCATCACAGACCAACAACTCTCAACATCGAGTAGTAACCATGGGGCAACAACAAATCACCACTCACTACCACTTCCCACGCCACAACCACCTGGGACCTTTACCACCAAACCTACAACCGCCACCACTGTACAACCACCAACAAACTAGCCGCCATCACCTTAGCAGCACCTCAAACATTCACAGCCACTGCCACTCCACCGCTGCTAACAAAGCTGCCACTGTTGACTGTTCACCACCGACACCCACAGCCACAGCCACCGCCACTCCACCACCACCAAAAACCACGAGTGTTACCCCCGGCAGCACCACTGACCCACAACCTCCATCAAAGATCTAAAAGATTTCCATCTTTTGAAAAAAAAAATGAGCCTGAAATAAAACCTGAAAGCAAAATTACAAATTTCTATTACTAACTTTACATAGCGAAACAAATCCTTAAATATTTTGAACATTAAAAAATGACAAAGACATATCTTAAACAGATCTAAAAATAGAAAAAGAAGCTCTTGGTGGAAATTATAAGTTTAGGGGCTGGTGATGGTGGCGGCGGTGGTGATGCTAGTGAGTAAATCTACAGCTGTGGTGGCTAGGGTTGGTGGTGGGTTTGGTTGGAATTATGGGTAGTGGTGCTGGTGGCTGCGAAAGAGAGATAAGAGTGAAGGGATCGAGGGAGGAAAGGGGAGAGAGTTTAGGACAAGCGAGAGAAAATTTTGATTCAATGGTTGGTTGATGCTGGAGTGGTGGTGGTAGGGAGATGACCGTGGGTTACTGTTTATTGGTGGTGGTTCTAGGGACGGATGCAAGATGTCACATCGAAGGGGGCAGAAGTTGCATATAATAACTTTAGTAGCTAGTATCATAAAATTCTTAATATGACCACATTTGATGCATAAAGCGACATTAAATAAACTTGAAACATTTCTAGTCTTTAATTGCATGAGACGTGCAAAAAGAATTTATGTCTATGTGCATTAGTACTAGCATCACATCTATACTGAGGTTATATCATTTTTGTGTATTTAAACATTCTAGTCTTTGTACAATAGTTTATAAATAACTCGATTAAATGCTTTTCACATATAACACTTGTGAGTGTATCAGTTGTACGTATATGAAAAATGCATAATTGAGATTGAGTAGCGAGAAAAAATATTAGTTGAACTTTGAGTTTGTCTATACAAAACAAAAAAATTAATAAGAATTTTCTTATGAATTGGAATTAAAACAAGAAAATATAGGAAATTGATAACTTCACTCGAAACTTAATTTATCCCAAACTCCAAATGGCTTTTAGTCGCACTTTTTAAAAACACAAACTTTAAAGACAAAAATGAAGCAAAAGTATTCAAATCTCAAAGTATTTACTATGAATTTTCAAATCTAATCTTTAACCAAGTATCATGTTGGTGTAGCTTAAGAAAATTTTACGAAATTTTTAGTGACATTAATGGATGAGAGGGAGGGAGGGAGGGAAGGGGGGTGTTAACCATGGTCCCCCCGCCCTACAATATATATATAGGTCCGCCATTGGGCGGCTCGATGGTGAAGTGGTGGTCGTGGTGGTTTTGGTTTTTCGGGCGGTTGTAATGGTGATGTGGGTTGGTGCTGCCGAAGTTAGTGGCCTTGATAATGGATAAAAGTGGGCAAGAATTTAGGGGGAACGAGAGATTGAGATTGCAATTAAGACTAATAGAGAGTGAGATAAGAAAGATGAGAGAGAGGGAGGTCACGTGGGGATAATAGGGAGATGAACATAACGAAAGGCAAGAGAGAGAAAAAGGGGCATTTTTTGTATCTTTAATGGTGCATCAAAGAATCTGGCACATTGAAGTGCATCCTGAACCGTCTACGTGGCCCATTTTAACCTTGGGAGAGGATGGGATCTCATTGTATGTATACATTATGTACCTATATATGTTTTTCTCGAACATGACGTTTGTACCTGTTTATAATGACCTTATCCCATTGTAAGGACCCGGTCCACTGCCCCACCACAGGGGAATGCCTCAGTCAAAAAGGCTAGCTAAGTAGGTACTTATGAGTTCATGGGCAGGGTCTTATAAGGCCAATCACAAATTATATCGCAATGTCCCCACATGCTAAGGCTCGATGACACATAGCCCATAATCTTCCTCTCTAGCTAATGTGGAATATACCTGGCTCACCCTTTGTTGCCCCAACCATACTCTTGATGTGGGATATACATGGGCTTGCCTTTGTTTCCCAGCCATCGGCAACCTGACTGGATAACCCAGCTCGAGCTTTTGAAAGTCGACTCTGATACCATCTATAACGACAGGTCCACTGCCCCACCACAAGGCAATGCCTCCCTCAAAAGGGAGGCATTGATTTGTGATTGGCATTATAAGACCTGGGCTATATGATCAAGCCTTAACGAGGACGCTAAGGCATTAGGTAAGGACATTGAGATATTCCATATCGGATGTTGAATGATTTGTTATTGGCATTATAAGACCCTGTCCATGAACTCATAAGTACCAACTTGGTTCGTCCTTTTAAGAGATGCATTGTCTTGTGGTGGGGCCGTGGGCCGTGTCGTTAGAGATGGTATCAGGGCTAACTCTTGAAAGTTTAGGTTGGGCTATTTAGTCGGGTTGTTGGTAGTTGGGGGAAAATAAGACAAGCTTAGGTATATCTCACATCAAGAGGATGGTTGGGGAAACAAAGAGTGAGCCGTACATCCCGCATCGGCTAGAGAGGAAGATTTTGGGCTATGTGTGATCGAGCCTTAGCGAGGACGCTAAGGCACAAGGTGGGACGTTGTGATATCCCACATCAGTTATGGGATGATTTGTGATTGGCCTTATAAGACCTTGCCCATGAACGCATAAGTACCTACTTGTCTAGCCCTTTTGAGGGAGGCATTGCCATGTGGTGGGGCCGTGGACCAGGTTGTTACAGGTGGTATCAGAACTGACTTTCGAAAGCTCGGCCTAGGTTATCTAGTCGGGTTGCCGATGGTTGGGGGAAACGAAGGCAAGTCCGGGTATATCCCACATCAAGAGAATGGTTAGGACAATGAAGGGTGAGCCAGATATATCCCACATTGGCTAGAGAGGAAGATTCTGAGTTATGTGTGATCGAGCCTTAGCAAGGACGCTAAGGCATTAAGTGGGACATTGTGATATCCCACATCGCATGTGGGATGATTTGTGATTGGCCTTATAAGACCTTGCACATAAACTCATAATTACCTTTTTGGCTCACCCGTTTGAGGGAGGCATTGCCCTGTGGTGGGGGCTGTGGACCGGGTCGTTACATATGGTATTAGAGCTGACTCTCAAAAGTTCGGGCTCGGCTATTTAGTCGGGTTGTTGATGGTTTGGTAAAACGAAGGCAAGTTCGGGTATATCCAACATAAAGAGGATGGTTGGGGAAACGAAGGGTGAGTCGGGTATATCTCACATCGGTTAGAAAGGAAGATTCTGGGCTACGTGTGATCGAGTCTTAGCAAGGACACTAAGACATAAGGTGGGCAGATTATGATGTCCCACATCGGATGTGGAATGATTTGTGATTGCCTCATAAGATCCCGTCCATGAACTCATACGTATCTACTTGTTTAGCTCTTTTGAGAGAAGCATTGCCTGTGGTAGGGCCGTGGACCAAATCGTTACACCCACAGACTATAACTCCCACGTTTCCAATCCCCCAGGACCAATACTAATCTGGGGAAGGTGCCACTATCTAGTACCCCCCCAGAAATTCTTCCCCCAGATAACCCGAAGATTGCTTAGAAAATTAGATACTTACCTAATCTAGTTATCAAGATCTGCATAGCGTATCTAATAGAGTTACAAACAAATTACTTGTTCTTTAAATGGATTCCGAAGAAGAAGGAGTTTATGCTGAAGAGTGCAGGACAAGACTCCATGATGTTTATTCTTAAAATGATCCAATAAACCCTTGGAATAGACTTCTATTATCACTCCGCTTCTAAAACTATGGGATTGACTTAGGAAGTACAGGAATTTGCTGCCCTTTAACCAGTTTATAGGAATGGGGAAGGGAAGGGTACGCACGTCTCAATATTATTTCTCTCTTAAGGTATACAGAAATCCAATTGTCTAAGAGATTGTGCAAAATTTTGTTCAAAGCATGTCATAAATGATTGGGCCGTGTCATTATTGCTGATTTTCGTCTGTATAGTTGGATTCGATTAGACTATGCCAGCACAAACTTTAATGCCAGTACATTCTAATCCCATTCTGAAACCAAAAGCGTCTTATTCTACTTTCGTCTCAACATGCATACATTGGAAACTATACCTTGTTAGCTTCTCTTAAGGTTACCACTTACCTCTCTCTAAGTCTTCTAGTTCAGGCTATGAGTTTGCATGAAAGGATGGAAATGCCATACAGTGAGCAGTTCCCTCCCTCCCCTCCTTCCCCTCCCTCCCTCGATGGCCATTTGATCACTAAACTTCAGACCTTTTACGATGTCTGACTCTGTCCCTTATTTGTATTCGTAGAGATTTCACTGATCTGAAAAGTCATGCCAGGTATTCAGCATTTGAGTAGTAAAAGCGCGAAAAGTTTATGTACAGAAATATAACTAAAGTACTTCATTTGATATTATAGTTAAGTTCATTTATCTTTTAACACTATACATGATCAATACTAGAACTCTTCCCTTATTTTCTATCCACATTAGTCATTGAGAAAGGATTACCTGCTATTAAATACTGCATAGAATAAAGCACAAAACATTTATGTCTAAATCCACGGTTCTACGTGCACATATAGCAGCAACCAATGCAATTTTTTTATTCTGTTGGTGAACAGTTAACTATATGGTACTAAAAAAAGAAGTAGGACTTGGAGGCACCGGGATATCCACAGTACCTTCCAGCATCAGTAGTACTTTCTTCATAGAAGGGCGGAGTGATGGCTCATCTTGGATGCACCAAAGAGCCACTTTGACCATTCTATCGAGTTTTCTCTTGTCAACCTTCTCATCTCCCACCAGTTTACTCAGCTGTCTGTTCTCGTAACATTGGTAGACCCATTCTTCGAGAATAGCTTCATCCTCGGGAAGGCTCCAGTCCACGGTCCTTCGACAACAAATGATCTCCAACAGCACAATTCCAAAGCTGTAAATATCTGCTTTGACTGTCACTGGCAAATTGCGGTGCCATTCAGGGGCAACATAACCCCTTGTTCCTCTGATTCCGGTGAAGGTTCTTGTCTGATCTGGTTTTAGGAGCTTCGCCAATCCAAAGTCGGAAATTTTTGCACACTTGCACTCGTCCATGAGTATATTTTGAGGTTTTATATCACAATGAACGATCTGTGTTTCACACTCTTCATGTAGATAGAGTATACCTCTGGCAATGCCAAGAGAAATTCCAATTCTTTCGTCCCAACTTGGCTGATTTTGAGATGTGAAAAGTATATTTGCAAGTGAACCGTTGCTCATGTATTCGTACACTAGAAGCCTCTTTGTTCCCTCAAGACAGTAACCATACAGTCTGACTAGGTTACGATGATGAGTTCTCCCAATCACTTTCATTTCGCTCTGAAACTCTCTTTCTCCTTCGGCTAACACTTTCTCTAGCCTCTTTACTGCCACGACCTTCTGGTTGTTTTGGATGGTTCCTTTATAAACTGCACCAAAAGACCCTCTACCAATCTCTTCTTTGAAAGAATTCGTTACTTCATCTAGCTCTCCATAAGTAAATGCGCGCGGAGCAAGATCCTCGCTTAGTTCAATATTTCCCTTCTCAGAAACCCTTTTATATGTCCAAGCATTGCTTCTGTAAATAAGAGCTCCAGAGATTGCCAAGACAAGAAAAGCAAAAGCCGCGAGCGAAACACCAATGATTAGGATCTCTACTGTCAGCTTTTTGTTGCTTTCTTTGGGCTGATCAGCTGGGACTCCGTTTGTGATGTATTCAGGTACACCCACCTTGAAAAAAGCAAAGGCAAAACTACCAGATGATTTTCTTCCATAACTCATAGGGAGACTTTGCAGTCTGCACACTCGGTCTTGGAATATCACGGCATCACAGTTACAGTCCCCCTGACAGGCTGCTGCACAGTCTTCTTTGGTTGATTTGGCTAAAACAGAATAGGAATTATCTAACCATGTGGTCTCATCCAACGGTTTCATGGTGTAATTGAGCCGTCCGTCCTCATTTTTGCAACTTCCTGCTGTGTAATTCCTCTCACAGCCGGAACTCCAATTGTTTGGGTCAACATGATCAAATCCAGGAACACACACACATTTAGCTTCAACATCTAGCAGAATGCAGTACGCATTAAAGCCACATAACCCTTTTGGGTCACACTTAGTTTTTGGATTTGACCATACGATGGACCAGTTGCGTTTCTCATCCAAGTTTTGAGAATATAGTCGGAAGATACCGTCCACATCTAGCTTCGCGAGGTAGATTGTTCTTCCTTGGAAGTTTTCTCCTTCGGTTAGATTCAGTAGATTGGAGCTTGAATTGAGCAAGTATAGACGGCCGTCTTCGTCAAAATTTAGTGTCACGTTATCTCCAACACCATTAGTGCCAGTTGCCCAGTATGCGTCGTTGGTTGTGTATCCTATAGTCTTTACCGGGTACGCGACAAGGTTTCCATCTGCTTGCATTTGGAGACGGAAAATTCCGGTTGAGTGGTTAGTTTGTGAAATGCTAGAAAACAGCTGTTGCCCCGCTGTGAGACGCTGACCCGGTAAAAGCGCGTCAGTTGGACTCTCAAAGCTCTGCCAAACTATTCTCTGATCAGAACTGTAGAGCACGAAATTGCCCGAGTCTAACATGGAAGCTGAAGAAGCAGGTTCATCAGGATTAGCAATGCTCGTCTCTTGGCCTTGCATTAGTTGCAAAACAAGCCTTCCATCAGTAGCAAAGAGCAATGTGGCATTCTTGGATACTGGGGGGTCGTCACGATTGGCTGTCCACACTATAGTCTTTTCAGCAACTCCGGCAAGAAAAATTCCTACTGCGTATCCGTTGCCTTGCTGGTGGAATCCGAAGGCATATAGACCGGAGGGTGACAGCCAAGACAAGTTTGAGCCTGGTGTTAGAGAGGAGCCTCGGCTAATATTGGAATGTCTTTGTTGAGCTGTTGCTGTTGAAAAAGCTGCGAGAAGAAGGAGAAGGAGAGGAAAGTACAAGGTATTGGCCATGGAAGTTAACAAGAATGTGTCTCTTCGTTGTTTTTGCTCTCTGTCTCTCCCTCAAAGAAGCAGTGTGTGGCGATGAATGCGCAGCCTGCCTTTCTTTAAAAAGCAGTACTGAGACGAGCACGAGGAAACTTCCACTTGCCTCCGCAACCAGGTCAACCTCTCCCTCGTTCTTCACTTCCGACTTTTCCTCGATTTGAAATGTAGGTTGAACTCGAGGAAACTTCCACTTGCCTCCGCATTAAAGTCGGGGCAAGTTTATGCTTCTCAAGTCGACAGTAGTCAAGCAAAGGTTTCCCTTGGCCTTCACCCTTTAATCATGTTTCCCTTTTTCCTTTTAACATTGTTAACTTGTATTTTGCCCCTTAAGGTTACACATTTAAAGGTAGCTTGTAAAAAGAGAGTCGTTAACAGTCTCTTTATTTCTGGGAATGGGATGAGAAGTATATTTAATTAGTAACGTCAACAGAATTTTTAGTTTGACGACGAAGACTATTCGGTTGGGAGCCTTGACACAAATCTCCCGATTACATGGGAACCATTGGAATCATTTCTAGTCTAGTCTAGTTATAAAAGTCAGTCATCACTCGTGTTAATGTCAACATATCCCAGATTATACGTCTACGAAGTGCATGGCTCATATTTATCTATGATGTTCAAAGTCATCTTCCTTGCAATAATAATAGTTGGTGGGCGAAGCTTGGAATCCTATCTGCTTTCGCATCCACTAAGATCCTTCCTTGTGAACACTTCGGATCATTTCTAAAGTAGTAAGTGACACCGAATCAGTCTAGCGAATCAGTCTGGCAAGGCTGATTAATTATCAAAACGTATACGCATATGTCACATTACTAGAACAACTTAAATCGGTATGATAGCAAGTTTTGCTTCAGACCTATTCGTCCTGGCGCAAGTGAGACAAGTTGGTAATTATCTAATTAAACTATCAAATCAAGTATAACAATGACCAGATGACAAGTGACAAGTTCTAAGCAAGGGAATTACACATGGTCTGATCAAATCGAGCCTAAAGTTTTAAGTGTGCTACGTGTCTGCAAGGGAACAGCTGTAAAACACTTTCATTTAGCTGAGATTAGTGCTATGTATCAAATTAAGGACACTCCATAGTTTACGTTAATACAATCTTTGTTTAGCTTAAGTAAACAAGTTTATTTTAGGCTATGACCATCAAGTCAACTACTTGTCTCATTGCAGTCCCGTACTAAATCTCCGAACTATTGCTTTGAACCTCAGAGTGGTATCATTTCTGTTAAGTTGTTCATTGCAAATACTTTGAAGGTAAACTGTCTTTGTTCATTGTATTATTATACTTCATTTGGTTAGGAGTAAGAGTAAATTAGGTAGGCTAAGCGGTATTTTAAATATAACTGAAAACATCTTAAAGTATAAGGTCCAAAAACTCTAGATATTTCAAAACCTCGTAAGATTGCTTGAAAGAAGTTGGATGACATACACTCTCCAAAATGTCATACTGTTTAGTTATTTGAGAATTGTGTTTTGCACATGATCATGATAGGATGTGACACGCTCCGCACATTAATAAAACTAGTCCAGAAACCCGTGCTAAGCACGGGACGGTTTTATTGAGGATATTTTATTTTAGCAGTTTTGAAATGCATATTAAATATATTATACAATTTTATTATTTCATAGTTATTTTATCAGAGATAGTCACTTTAATTTTTGGGTTGAACTTTCTTGTAATAAAAAAAAATTAACCCTTCTGGTGAAATATATATAAACAATGTCGTTGTGCATATTTGATAATTTTGATTTGGTAATTATATTGATGAACAAAAAGTAAAACATTTATTTAGTACGCAAAAAAGAAAAAAAGTAAATTTCACTGATAAAAATATACGGAGAATATATTGAGATCAATTTGCTGTTGCACAAGACATCTTTATTATTTTCTAAATATCTTTTAAAAATAAGGACAAATCTCAAATTTGTATCCTCAAGTTTACATTCTATACAACTTTAGTACCTAAGTTTGAAAGTGCACCAAAGAAGTACCCAACTTTGAAACAACGTACCAAATCAATACATCAGCTGACAGAGGATGGATGCCGTTGAAAAGTCAGAGGGGTAGGACTGTCATTATTAAAAAAAAAAGATACTTGAGGGTAATGCTGTTGCCAGGATTGAACGGAAGGAGGGAGATACAGTGGGCTGGAATGGAATAAGGAATGTAGGGGTTCTGCTAGTACTCGTTGCGACTGGTCTCATGTCACGGCTAAGTCAAGAGATTCCTTTGTGATTGTGATAATGGTCATGTCTAGTCTTAAAATTTTACTGACTTTTTTGTTTGATTTGGTTGTGCTCACATTCCCGATTCTTGTGATTTCTTAAACTTGCTTTCTTGTTATGGATGAATAAAGCTTACTCATGACTTGCCCTTTTTCAACTGGGTATATGTTTGATTTAATGCCTTAGGTGATTTTGGTGGCATATCTTTGTTTTGGTGCTTTAGATAACTTTTCTGGTGCGTTTTGTTTTGGATTTAGTCAAGGTTTTTCCTTTCTCAAATAGGAAACAAACTGAGTTTCATTGAGATTATATGGCCTAGTTCTTCTAGGTTTGTGTGTGGATAAATTTGTGTTTGTGTGGGCGGGGGAGCCCATCCTCTCCCAAGGTTGCGATGGGTTTCTTCATCCCAACCCATCTTGGGCAGTCCACGGTAGCCACGTGGACGGTTTAAGATGCTTTTCTTTAAAAACTCCAGATTTTTTCGCGCACTATGTGAAAGTTCCAAAGCGCCCTCTGCACTATCTTTAACACTTTAACATTTTCAAAGGCAAATTTATAATAAAAGATAGTGCGGGGCGCGCTATCTTAACTATGATGTTCAAGTGTTTCATTCTCGAGTTTGCTTACTGTTCAGTTCTGTGTTTGAGTCTTGTTCACTGCTTATTTCCATCACAGACCAACAACTCTCAACATCAAGTAGTAACCATGGGGCAACACCAAATCACCACTCACTACCACTTCCCACGCCACAACCACCTGGGACCTTTACCACCAAACCTACAACCGCCACCACTGTACAACCACCAACAACCTAGCCGCCATCACCTTAGCAGCACCTCAAACATTCACAGCCACCGCCACTCCACCACTGCTAACAAAGTTGCCATTGTTGACTGTTCACCACTGACACCCACAGCCACTCCACCGCCACCAAAAACCACGAGTGTTACCCCCGGCAGCACCACTGACCCACAACCTCCATCAAAGATCTAAAAGATTTCCATCTTTTGAAAAAAAAATGAACCTGAAATCAAACATGAAAGCAAAATTACAAATTTCTATTACTAACTTTACATAGCGAAACAAATCCTTAAATATTTTGAACATTAAAAAATGACAAAGACAGATCTTAAACAGATCTAAAAATAGAAAAAGAAGCTCTTGGTGGAAATTGTAAGTTTGGGGGTTGGTGATGGTGGCGGCGGTGGTGATGCTAGTGAGTAAATCTACAGCTGTGGTGGCTAGGGTTGGTGGTGGGTTTGGTTGGAATTATGGGTAGTGGTGCTGGTGGCTGCGAAAGAGAGATAAGAGAGAAGGGATCGAGGGAAGAAAGGGGAGAGAGTTTAGGACAAGCGAGAGAAAAGTTTGATTCAACGGTTGGTTGACGCTGGAGTGGTGGTGGTAGGGAGATGACCGTGGGTTACTGTTTATTGGTGGTGGTTCTAGGGACGGACGCAAGATGTCACATCGAAGGGGGCCAGAACTTGCATATAATAACTTTAGTAGCTAGTATCATAAAATTCTTAATTTGACCACATTTGATGCATGAAGCGACATTAAATAAACTTGAAGCATTTCTAGTCTTTAATTGCATGAGACGTGCAAAAAGAATTTATGTCTATGTGCATTAGTACTAGCATCACATCTATATTGAGGTTATATCATTTGTGTGCATTTAAACATTCTAGTCTTTGTACAATAGTTTATAAGAACTCGACTAAATGTTTTTCACATATAACATTCGTGAGTATATCAGTTGTACGTATATGCAAAATGCATAATTGAGATTGAGTAGCGAGAAAAAATATTAGTCGAACCTAGGTTTGTCTATACAAAACAAAAAAATTAATAAGAATTTTCTTGTGAATTGGAATTAAAACAAGAAAATATAGGAAATTGATAACTTCACTCGGAACTTAATTTATCCCAAACTCCAAATGGTTTTTAGTCTCACTTGTTAAAAACAAAATGTTTAAAGACAAAAATGAAGTGAAAGTATTCAAATCTCAAAACATTTACTAGGAATTTAAAAAATTTAATTTCAACTTTAATCTTTAACCAAGTATCATGTTGGTGTAGCTTAAGAAAATTTTACGAAATTTTTAGTGACATTAATGGGAGGGAAGGGGGTGACCATGGTCCCCCCGACCTACAATAGGTCCGCCATTGGGCGGCTCGATGGTGAAGTGGTGGTCGTGGTGGTTTTGGTTTTTCGGGTGGTGGTAGTGGTGATGTGGGTTGGTGCTGCCGAAGTTAGTGGCCTTGATAATGGATAAAAGTGGGCAAGAATTTAAGGGGGAACGAGAGATTGAGATTGCAATTAAGACTAATAGAGAGTGAGATAAGAAAGATGAGAGAGAGGGAGGTCACGTGGGGATAATAGGGAGAGGAACATAACGAAAGGGCAAGAGAGAGAAAAATGGGCATTTTTGGTATCTTTAATGGTGCATCAAAGAATCTGGCACATTGAAGTTCATCTTGAACCGTCTACGTGGCCCATTTTAACCTTGGGAGAGGATGGGCTCCTGTTGTATGTATACATTATGTACCTATATATGTTTTTCTCGAACAGGACGTTTGTACCTGTTTATAATGACCTTATCCCATTGTAAGGACCCGGTCCACGGCCCCACCACAGGGGAATGCCTCCATCAAAATGGCTAGCTAAGTAGGTACTTATGAGTTCATGGGTAGGGTCTTATAAGGCCAATCACAAATTATATCACAATGTCCCCACATGCTAAGGCTCGATGACACAGAGCCCATAATCTTCCTCTCTAGCTAATGTGGAATATACCTGGCTCACCCTTTGTTGCCCCAACCATACTCTTGATGTGGGATATATATGGACTTGCCTTTGTTTCCCAGCCATCGGCAACCCGACTGGATAACCCAGCTCGAGCTTTCGAAAGTCGATTCTGATACCATCTATAACGACCGGTCCACTGCCCCACCACAAGGCAATGCCTCCCTCAAAAGGGAGGCATTGATTTGTGATTGACATTATAAGACCTAGGCTATATGATCAAGCCTTAACGAGGACGCTAAGGCATTAGGTAGGGACATTGAGATATTCCATATCGGATGTTGAATGATTTGTTATTGGCATTATAAGACCCTGTCCATGAACTCATAAGTACCAACTTGGTTAGCCCTTTTAAGAGAGGCATTGTCTTGTGGTGGGGCCGTGTACCGTGTCGTTAGAGATGGTATCAGGGCTGACTCTCGAAAGTTTAGGTTGGGCTATTTAGTCGAGTTGTTGGTAGTTGGGGGAAAAGAAGGCAAGCTTGGGTATATTTCACATCATGAGGATGGTTGGGGAAACAAAGAGTGAGCCGTATATCCCACATCGGCTAGAGAGGAAGTTTTTGGGCTATGTGTGATTGAGCCTTAGCGAGGATGCTAAGGCACAAGGTGGGACGTTGTGATATCCCACATCAGATATGGGATGATTTGTGATTGGCCTTATAAGACCTTGCCCATGAACGCATAAGTACCTACTTGTCTAGCCCTTTTGAGGGAGGCATTGCCATGTGGTGGGGCCGTGGACCAGGTTGTTACAGGTGGTATCAGAGCTGACTTTCGAAAGCTCGGCCTAGGTTATCTAGTCGGGTTGCCGATGGTTGGGGGAAACGAAGGCAAGCCCGGGTATATCCCACATCAAGAGAATGGTTAGGGCAATGAAGGGTGAGCCGGATATATCCCACATTGGCTAGAGATGAAGATTCTGAGTTATGTGTGATCGAGCCTTTGCGAGGACGCTAAGGCATTAAGCGGGACATTGTGATATCCCACATCGCATGTGGGATGATTTGTGATTGGTCTTATAAGACCTTGCCCATAAACTCATAATTACCTTTTTGGCTCACCCTTTTGAGGGAGGCATTGCCCTGTGGTGGGGGCTGTGGACCAGGTTGTTACATATGATATTAGAGCTGACTCTCAAAAGTTTAGGCTGGGCTATTTAGTCGGGTTGTTGATGGTTTGGGAAAACAAAGGCAAGTTCGGGTATATCCACTACAAAAAACAGGGGCTTTAGTGACCGCATTTTGCGACCGCAAAACATGCGGTCGCTAATATATATACTTTAGCGACTGATTTAGCGACTGCTATATTTTGCGGTCGCTAAATATTAATGGTCAACGAAAACTTGGCTTTAGCGACCGAATTTTGCGACTGCCGGTACCGTCGCTAAATTAGCGACTAATTTGGCGACCGAAGTTTGCGGTTGCTAAAGTTTTAGTCAACATTTAGTCCCAAAAAACCCTAAATTGAATTTAGTCTTGAACTTTTGTCACTTCCCAGCTACCGCCAAATACAAACGGGACAAATCTGGGCGAGAGAGAAAGGGAGCGGCGGCGACTGCTCTGAGCGACCAATTTTCCGGCCACATCAGGCGACCGATTTGCCGGCGACGAGGAGCGGCAGCGGCAGGTTTGTTCTTATTTCGGCGTGTAGGTCTGTTTGTTCTTCTATTGCATCATTTTTTGTAGCAAAAGCATGCCAAACGAGAGGGGTCTGATTGTTTCTTCCATGGTTATTCCCTCTCTAATTCTTAGTTGATCCGCAAATCGTTAGGATTATGCATTGTTTGTACGCCTTTCATATATAAGGCTTTGTTAAAGCAGCCGGCCCTATATTATTCATACCTATTTTCTGAAAACGGCAGAGAGATAGAGAGCGGAGAGAGAGAGTGAAGAAAGGATTCCGGGGAAACCTCAGGTAAGGTCTTTACTTTTTCTTTGAATCAAATTTATTTTGGGATTGGGTATGTGGGTTACAGCAGTTTTTGTTGGGCGTAATAGGTGTGGGTTGTAATTGTAAACGAGAGAATACATTGTCGTAGACGTTTGAGTGCAGGAGTGAGTGTTTGTTTAAATCTGTATGACCTGTGCATGAGTGAATATGTGTGTTTTGTATGTGCGTGAGTGTTGTGCGGAGGAGGTTGTGTGAATGTATATGTATGTGAGTTTGCAAGGAAAGAGAGAGAGATGATAGTGGGTTTGGGGGTTGAAAATGGGTTTAGTCTTTACTGCGGGTGTGCTTTGTATGGGCGTGTACATGAAAGGAGGCGTGAAACAAGCACAACAAGTTTGTGTTTTGTTGGTGGAACAAGTGTGCTAAGTGAGGATCTGTAAGGTGGAAGAAGGGCTGAACTGGCAGCCATGGAAGTGGTGATTACAGCGTGACTGTGTGTAAACTGGGTGTGAAAATGTGTGGCTAGGTGTGTGTAAAAATTGGTATAACAGGTTTGTCCTAAAATGTTTTGTGTATGGTGCCAGCAGGTGCTTATGTATTGTGTGGGTGAAGTGGGTTTAAGCATGAAGAAGGAAGGGAAGGAGCAGCCGTATAGCAGTGAAGTGTTGTGCAAGAGTGTGTGTTTTGCGAGATGCGTGAGTGTATGTGTGTATCTACGTGTTTATGCGGCAAGAAGGAGGGCTACCATGAAGTGGGTTTGGGGAAAGTCCATGTGGGTGTGAGAGGAGATGGGTGTGTAGCTGTGTTGTGTGTGTCTTATGTGTGAATATGTTTGTGTGTATAATGGGTATACAGGTGTGAGTTTGTGTGTGTGTTAAGGAAATAAAGGAGGGAGAAGATGTGCAAAGTGTGTTGGAATAGATGTTAAAAAGGCTGAGCAAAGTAAGAGCAGAAAGAGGAGAAACACACAGGAGAAACTCTGTTTTCTATTCTCCACACTCTCTCTCTCTTTTCAGATTTTTCTTCTTCTTCTTGTAAGAGACAAAAGCTTTCTTTTCTTACATCTAGCTTCCTTGAGAAGCTACTTTAGATAACACCACATATTATAATATTCATAAACTATTACAACAAAGTATTAATTTAACACTGCCCCTTAATGCTTTGTTGTTGAACACCTAGCTTCAGTCTAAAGTAGTCAAGCCTTTCTTTAGGAATAGCTTTGGTGAAGACATCAGCTACTTGATCTTCTGTCTTGCAAAACTGAAATTGCACTTCTCCATTTTCCACAGCTTCTCTCACAAAATGGTACTTGATGTTAATGTGCTTTGTTCGACAATGATTCCCTGGATTTTTTGTCATTGCAATAGCTGATTTATTATCACACATTAGAGTAGTTGCTTCAGCTTGCTCTTCTCCCATGTCTCCAAGAATTCTTCTTAGCCATATTGCTTGAGATGTCGCCACTGCAGCTGCCACATATTCAGCCTCTGCTGAAGATTGTGCCACAGTTTGCTGCTTCTTTGATGCCCAAGAAAACATGCCAGAACCAAGTGAGAATGCATAGCCACTAGTGCTTCTCATGTCATCAACACTTCCAGCCCAATCACTATCACAAAAACCACTCAGCTGTAGCTTTTCATTCTTTTTGTACATTATGCCAAAATCAAGAGTGCCTTGAATGTATCTTAGGACTCTTTTTGCTGCCCCATAATGAATTCGACTAGGCTTAAGCATAAATCTGGACAGCAAGCTAGTAGCATACATGATGTCAGGTCTTGTAGCTGAAAGATACAACAAACTTCCAACTAAACTTCTGAATAATGAAGCATTTACATCACCACTTCCATCCTCTCTAATAAGTTTTTGATCCACCACCAATGGGGTTCCAACTGATTTACATCCATACATCTTGAACTTCTTCAAAATTGTCTCACCATACTTCTTTTGGCAAATGAAAATTCCACCTTCAGTTTGCTGAATTTCAATACCCAAGAAATAATGTAGCAAGCCCAAGTCATTCATTTCATATCTCTTCATCATTTTACTTTTAAATTCATGAACCATTTTCTCATCACTTCCAGTAACAATTAAGTCATCTACATACAAGGAAACAATAAGAACATTTGACTTACCTTGCCTTTTAATGTACAAGGTGTTCACAACCTATTCTGGACCGCACCCCGGGGCCCACTAAGTGATCCTAGTGGCGCGACGCGTCACCCATTTGGCGGTCAACATCACTCAACAAGATTGCTCTGTCAAAGTACTCCGCGCCTCGAGCATCCGGATGGCGATCGAAAGTGTGCTCCCACCCCAAGGGGGTCGGCCACCTTAAGGGGGTCGGCCACCTCAAGGGGGTCGGCCACCCTAAGGGGGTCGGCCTCCCCAAGGGGGTCGGCCACCCCAAGGGGGTCGGCCTCCATTGCCCCGCGAAGGGGGGAACCTGCTGCGCGGCACTAGCTCCTCGCTCCAACAACACACCACCGCTATCTCCAATTGTGCGACGCTCGTTATTGTCGGCTCAATCAAACTCACGGCGGGACGGGCTCGCAACTCTTAAGCCCTCGCCAGCTCAATCAACCGACGGGCTCCGGCCTTCGCATGTACAATCAACCGGAGGCTCCGGCCTTCGCCAGCACAATCAACCGACGGGCTCCGGCCTTCGCATGTACAATCAACCGGAGGCTCCGGCCTTCGCCACAGGGATGGGCTCACGACCCTAAGGCCATCGCCGACACAACCAACCGACAAGCTTCTGGGGGCTCCGCTCGTAGTGCTCCAGCACAAGGATGCACCGCCACGGACTCCGAGCATCAAGCCATGAACATGCACGCTGATATCACCGTCGATCATCGACATCACCAAAACAATGAACCGCGGGTCACTCCGAGACGGGAGCAGGTCTTCGGAGGGCATCGCGTCCGGCACGCCTGGCAGTTGGCTGCAGGGGCAACCCTCACCGCTGCCAGGATCTCTGCGCGTCTCATGACGCATCTCGTGGGATTCAGTAAGGGCTTGGACTGGAGGCTGGGGCAACGGGCTGCTCTGACCATGCTACCGCGGTGTGGTCAGTCTCCTCAGACAGGCAGAGGGACGCTGCAAGGGCAGGGCGACATGAACTCGGGGACCGGCATATCCGACGGACAATCGATATTGCGAGACCCCCCTACGGCGACGTCACTCCCGGAGGACGACACGTGTCGGCTGATGACACGTGCGTATTTGGGCCTATATATAGTGGATTCTGGAGCTTATTCAAGGGCTGCTCTCTCACTTTAACATTTCACTTTCTCTCTCTAAAGCTCATTCTCTCTGGATTTCTAGTGAGAGAAAGACATTTGGACTCCTGTCATCGGACTCTTGACGCTGCACCCTCGATACGGACTGTCGACTGCTGACTGTCGCCCCTGTTCGTCGTCACCCTGCCTGCGCGGCGCTGCCAGCCCTCGCGATCTGTCTGGGGAGCCTTGCTCTCAGCCCTTACTCCATCTTTGCTGTCTCCCACTTTGTCTACCTGGAAGCCAACGCAGACTGCATCCTTTGTGGCACCTCACGTGGCATGCAACCCAACTTTCCTCGGCAACACAAGGTAGGTTCACTCTTACTCCTTTCAAATCCTTGATTGATGAAGTATGAGTCAATTTGACTATACCAAGCTCGAGGAGCTTGTTTCAGTCCATACAAGGCTTTCTTCAACTTGTACACCTTTTCTTCTTCTCCATTCTTCAAAAAACCTTGTGGCTGTTCAACATATATATCTTCATCTAAATAACCATTTAGAAAGGCTGATTTTACATCAAGTTGGTACAAATTCCATCCCTTTTGAGCTGCTATGGCAATGAGTGCTCTAATGGTGTCAAGCCTAGCAACCGGAGCGAAAGTCTCATTAAAATCAATGCCGGGTTGTTGAGAATAACCTTTTGCAACTAGCCTTGCTTTGTGTCTTTGAATTGTACCATCAGCATTTAGCTTTGTTTTGTAAATCCATTTTACTCCAATCACTTCTTTGTCTTCAGGTTTCCTCACCAACTCCCATGTTTCATTCTTTTGTATCACTTTAATTTCATCTTCCATTGCCTTCTTCCAAGCTTCTTCTTTAATTGCTTCTTCAAAGCTACCAGGTTCTAAAGCACAAAAGTTACATCTTTGATAAATTTCATCCAGATTTCTCATCTTTCTTGGTGTTGAACTTGGTGAAGAACTGGAAGTAGATGAGGAGCTTGGTGATGAAGGTGAGCTTGAGCTTGAGCTTGAACTTGGAGAATCTTGTGCATTGTCTTCATCATTATCATCATCATTTTGCTGTATTTCAGTATCTTCATCAAAGGAAATTGCTTGATGTTGCACTTTGTTTTCTTTCCAATCCCAAACAGCATTCTCATTGAATACAACATCTCTCCGAATGATCACTTTGTTACTCTTCAAGCTATAAAGTCTGTAACCTTTTGATCGTGAACTATATCCAACGAAAATGCATTTTTCACTCACTTGATCAAGTTTGTATCTACGTTCTTTAGGAATATGTGCATAGCAAATACACCCAAAGACCTTCAAATGCTTCACAGATGGCTTCCTATTCCTCCATGCCTCAAGTGGTGTTTTGTTGTCAATTGCCTTTGTTGGACATCTGTTGATTAAGTAAACTGCTGTATACACTGCTTCAGCCCAAAAAGAATAAGGCAATCCTTTGTCATGTAACATAGACTTTGCCATTTCTTCAATAGTTCGATTCTTCCTTTCAGCCACTCCATTTTGTTGTGGAGTGTACCCAACAGTAAGTTGCCTATTCAGCCCAATATCTTCACAAAATCTTTCAAATTCATTTGAGTTGTACTCACCACCTCTATCACTTCTCAACACTTTCACATGCTGTCCACTTTGTCTTTCAACAAGCATAAGCCATTTTTTGAACACAGAGAACACCTCAAGTTTTTGCCTCATGAAATAAACCCATGTCATTCTTGAATAATCATCAATAAAGATGATAAAGTATCTATTTTCAGATAGTGATGGTGTTCTCATTGGTCCACACACATCTGTATGAACAAGCTCTAATGGAGCTTTAACCCTCCATGCTTTCTCTCTAGGGAATGACTCACGGTGTTGTTTACCAAGAACACACCCTTCACAAATATCCTTCTTTGATTCAATTTTTGGCAGCCCATAGACCATTTCCTTTTGTTGTAAACTTCTCAAGCTCTGAAAGTTCAAGTGCCCATATCTTTTGTGCCACAACCAGGACTCATTCTTAACTTCCACCTTTAATGCATTATATCTTGGATAATGGAAATATATAGGAAAGTTCCTACTTTTCTCCATCTTCACATTTGCCATAACTTTCTTTCCATCTCTTTTATCATATATTTTGCAACCATTGTCTTCAAAGTGCACCATATAACCATGCTCAACAAGTTGTCCCACACTCAACAGGTTTTGCTCCAAATCTGGAACAAGTAATACATCTCGAATGTACTTCGTAGCTTCTTTAGCTTGAATTGCAATTGTGCCTTTGCCTTTTGCTTTCACGATAGATCCATTTCCCATTATAATCTGAGAATTCACAGAACTATCAATGTCTACAAAAATACCTCTATTGCTGGTCATGTGATTACTACATCCACTATCAAGGTACCACACATCCTTCTTTTGCTCCGAGGCCATTTGACAAGCATAAAACATATTATCTTCACCTTCTTTTTCTTCTGAAAATTTTGCTTGTTGATTGTCTAGAAATCGACAATCCTTTTTAATGTGCCCAAATTTCTTGCAATTGTGACACTGTGGTTTTCCCTTGAACCAACAATTCCTTTCCAAATGACCAATTCTTTTGCAAATATTACACTTCATTGGAGAGAAATCAGAATTAGAAAATCTTTCTGAAGTATATCTTCCTCTTCCTCTTCCTCTTGAATTTCTACCTCTTCCTCTTCCTTGTCTTCCTCCCCTGGATGCTTCTCCTTTATTAAACTCATGAACTGAATGTTCTTTTTCTGGACTTTTTGAACTAATAGTGAGCTTAGTTTGAAAGGCACTTTCAATGGACTTTTCAATATGCCTTGTCAATCTTTGCTCATGCATTTTTAAAGAACCCATCAACTCATGAACATTCAAAGTAGATAGATCTTTAGACTCTTCTATCACAGCAACAATTGGATCAAATTTTTCAGGCAAGCTAATCAGAATTTTTTCAACTATTCTCTTATCAGCAATTTGTTCACCATTAATTTTCATTTGATTTACAAGTTCCATGAGTCTAGAGAAATAATCTTGCAAGCTTTCTGAATCTTTCATTCTCAAATTCTCAAATTCTCTCCTAAAAGTTTGGAGTTTGATTGTTCTTACCTTCTCACTTCCTTGAAACTCATTTTTCAGAGTATCCCATGCCTCCTTTGATCTATTTGCTCCAATGATTCTTGGAAAAATAGAGGTTGAAACAGCAACTTGAATGAAGTAAAGTGCCTTGGCATCTTTCTTCCTGTTTTCTCTTAACTTCTCTTGCTGGGCTAATGTGAGAGTTGATATATCATCTGGGTCTTCATACCCATTTTCCACTAATTCCCAAACATCCTGGGAGACAAAAAGAGTTCTCATCTTCACTCTCCATTCTTCATATTGCTCTCCATCAAAGATGGAAATATTAGGTTGTTGGATATTCAAGCTGGTATTGTTTCCAGCAGCCATAATTTTGCTTTACGGAAACAAGGGCTTCCTTTCCCACAGATCTGCTTTTCTCTCCCAGATTTGTTGATCAACCAAGCTCTTGATACCACTCTGTTGGAATAGATGTTAAAAAGGCTGAGCAAAGTAAGAGCAGAAAGAGGAGAAACACACAGGAGAAACTCTGTTTTCTATTCTCCACACTCTCTCTCTGTTTTCAGATTTTTCTTCTTCTTCTTGTAAGAGACAAAAGCTTTCTTTTCTTACATCTAGCTTCCTTGAGAAGCTACTTTAGATAACACCACATATTATAATATTCATAAACTATTACAACAAAGTATTAATTTAACAAAGTGTATGTCTGCGCATGGTGATGCTGCCAAAAGGCAGCTCATTTTGAGCTGGGTGCTCATGTGTGTGTGCGTGTGAATTGAGTGCTCTAGGGTGTGTGTGTGTGTGTGTGTGTGTGTATACGGGGGTGTACTATGAGAGTATGTGTAATGCTTGAGTGGAACAAAGCAAAACAAAAAGAAAAATAAAAGAGAAGAAGGGGAGAGGGAGACCCACTGGCTTACGGCAGTGGGCATGGTGGGTGTATTTATTTATATATTTGTGGATGTGTTGTGGAGGTAATGGGTTGTGTGTGTTACATGAGTGCATAGTGCATATATGTGTGTGTATAGTGTGTGTTATGAGTGGTGTTTCATGTGTGAGCAAGTGATGGTTATGAGATGAAAATGGGGAGCAAGGGAAGCTTCGTGAACAGTAACCATGAGCTGGTAAGTGTGTTTTGGTTTGGAGAGAAAGTAAAGAGAAGAAGAAGAAAAGTACCGAGCGTGTAAATTTTGTTAGCGTTAAGCGCGACACATGCGTAAACTTGTAAACTTGTAGACACTCCAATTAAAACTTGAATTATAGTCATTTCATTTTTAAATATTCAGTAAAACTTGGTTGAACCGGCTAGCTTCGGTCGTGAGGCACGAGGTCTATGTTAGCTCCTGATCATGACACAATAGAAGGTCTAGCTTGGCTCTTTTGGTAGACAAGGTAATCCATAGTCATTGAGAGTCTAAGCATCCTTTACTGAATAAACAACTTCAAGTTTGTTACGAGTATGAGTTGAACTCGATCACACCCTCAAACTATGTGATTGTTAGCTCAAGCACACCCTCAAGTCGTAAGTACACCGTTGAGCTGAGCTTGAGCACCCCTAAGTGAGCATTGGCTCGATTCCAGTCTGATCTATACTACCTCCTTGGTGGTACTCAATAGTCTTCTTACACATGGGGTCTCACACATACTAATTCTCTTTTCTTCTTCAGTTTGGAGTATTGATATCTTAAAGTCTGTTCTTTTGGACCTCAGTGTGCAATTACTAAGAAGAGAATCCAAGGGGTATGCATTTCTTTGAATCCAAGGGGTATGCATTTCTTTCTACTACTTACTTTTGATTTTAATGGTTTTAATGTGGCGGGCATTTCTTTCTACTACTTACTAAATCATCCTATCCATTATTGGTAAAACTCGTGCTGCAATTCGTCTTTAATAAATATGCTTAGGCCCCTATGGAATTCCCATCATCTGGTGAGATATAATGTGTAACGTTTGCGGTGAGCACGTAACTCATGTATTACTTTTGTATTCCTATTGCTTTTTTTTGCGATTATGGCCAATAGAATTTCTCTAACATTTTTGTATGGCTTCGTGCAGGGCGATACCGATGATCCTAGTGCCGGTGACTCCCGGGGCGATGAAGATGTTGTTGGATAGAACGTGCCATCGAGGAATGAAGGAGATGATGACGGGGCTGGTTGTTCTGCCGACGAGTGATTTAGATAGGGGTTTGGTTTGATTTATGCAATGAATGTTATTTTCTTGTTTTGAATTGATCGTCGGTACTTAACTGTATGAATTTTATTATTTTAATGCATATTTTAACGTTTATTTATACTTTGATGAATGCGAGCAGCTGTTTGAATGAATGTGGAACAGGAGGTTAAAACGGTTTTCGGATCGATTGGATTGGATGTGAATTGATATTAGTTCTGCGACAGGTTTTGGACAGGTTATTTGACTTGTAATTTTTTTTTTGCAAAGTCAGGTTTTGCGACTGCGATATACGGTCGCTAAATAAAACAAAGCGGTCGCTAAATATTTTTAATATTTAAAAAAAATAAAAAATTTAAATTATTTAGCGCGCTAATTCGGTCAGTAAATATATAATATAATTTAATAAAAAAATATTAAATAAAGAAAAAATTAAAATTAAAAAACATTTAGCAACCGCCTTATGCAGTCGCTAAATTTAGCGACCGAAATTAAAATGCGGTCGCTAAAATTTAGCGACCTGGGCTATAGCGACCGTTTTAGCGACCGCCCTTACGCGGTTGCTAAAACCCTTTAGCGAACGCGTTGACACCTTTAGCGACCGCCAGGCGCGGTCGCTAAAGACCCTTTTTCTTGTAGTGATCCGACATAAAGACGATGGTTGGGGAAACGAAGGGTGAGTCAGGTATATCTACGTGTGATCGAGTCTTAGCAAGGACACTAAGACATATGGTGGGCAGATTATGATGTCCCACATCGGATGTAGAATGATTTGTGATTGGTCTTATAAGATCCCGTCCATGAACTCATACGTATCTACTTGTTTAGCTCTTTTGAGAGAAGCATTGCCTGTGGTAGGGCCGTGGACCAAATCGTTACACCCACAGACTATAACTCCCACGTTTCCAGTCCCCCAGGATCCTGGGGGATCGGAGGATCCATACCATCAGTTGACAAGCCAAGTCTAACATTGCGAGGATCGGAGGCGAATGTTGGATGCATTTCATCAAAGTGTTTCCACGCTAGAGAGTCAGCCGGATGGCGATAGACGCCATCTTTCCGGCGTTTGGCATCATGCCATGTCATGTCTATTGTTGTTGCGGGTGACATATAGAGCCTTTGTAAACTTTGAATTAATGGGAAGTGCCGCAATTGTTTCAGAGCAACTCTTTGAATTTTTGACTTAGAAGGTCCGGCTACATCCTCATCTACCGGCTTACCTTGAACCATCTTCCACCTTGTTGCCTTACAGATTGAACAAGAGCTTTTCTTGTCGTTCTCTTTCCAATACAACATGCAATCGTTTGGACACGCATCAATCTTTTGATAACTAAATCCTAAGTCACCAATCATCTTCTTAGTTTCGTAGAAGTTATTAGGCAATTTCTCACCAACAGGAAGTATCACTTTCAACTTGGCTATCAACTTGTCAAACGACTTGTCACTCCACTTACTAATACACTTCAAATTAAAAAGCCAAACGATGAAAGACAACTTAGTCTCAGACTTGCATCCTGGATATAGTTCTTGGTTTGCTTCATTCATGTACATCTCAAATTTTGTAGCTTTGGTGCAAGGATCATCTTGAAATTGATTTCTGAAGACGTCATTTACCAGTGCGGGCATTAAATTTACTTCGGCATCAACTTCGGTAGTGGCACCCACGTTACCAACATCATCACCAGGTGTCCGATTAGCATCGCCTTCAACCTCACCATGTTCAGTCCATACCCGATAGTGGCTTGCAAAGCCCCTCCTAACCAAATGTTCTTCCACTATAACACGATTTTGAAATAAGCAGTTGACACACCTCGTACAAGGACACAAAATCTCTCCTGAAATTGTACCCACATTATCAAATGCAAAATCAAGAAAACTATTAACGCCTTGGTAGTACGCCGGAGATGCCCTTGAAAGGTTTAACCATTCTTTGTCCATGGTATCTTCCTTCATGCAAATTATAACCTAGTTAGAACTAATGTAATATATGCACCTATCAAAGCATGGAGAATTAATTTGGATGTTGTACGAAAATATACAAAGAGCGTGGGTTTGAGCTTGGGATTAGATTTCTAACATAGTATACATGCACGCTTAGTTGCAGGATTCTCCAATTCTGGTGACGTTCCCGCCCCGGAACCTCGCTCCCGACTCTCGCACCCGCTCCCGCTCCCACCCAAAAACCCACTATACTACTCGCGCTCCCGCTTCGGAACCTCGCACCCGCTCCCGCTCCCACCCAAGCTTTGTGCAACTAAGCATGCACGTATCAGTATACGCTACGGAAATACCACCGTCGCACTGATGCACCTTTAATCCTTGCTACCTCTACGGAAATAACACTTATTCAATACTGTTCATAATCTGAAAAAAAAAAAGCCATTGTTAAAGCTCATTGCTGCGCGTTTCTACTTGCACTTTAGCAATTAAAGTATCAATTGAGATGTCATTAAAATCTTTTAGCAACATATGTTCAAGGATTTTGAGCAACACTAACTGATAAACTCCAATTCTACCGGTAGACGATCATGAGAAAGGAATCACTGGTGCCCTCTTTCATAAATAACAAAATTGATGAAATTGTGGAACATCATAATTCGTTTCTTACTTAACAAAATGACTTGAAAATACAGAACTACTTCACTTAGAACTCAACAGTTCCCAAGCTCTTATTTGTCTATACAGTAGATTGAGCTGAAATGATTGAAAATGATTGAGAAATTCCGGATGTGGTCAAATATGTCATGCTAGAATGTGAGTTCATGGTTCCTGCTACATTAATGAAGTGTAGTTGATGTCTGGTCAATACTTTGATGGATCAATATGCAGTTGAAAAAATTGATGATTGGCATGACCAAAGTAATGCACATGAAAGTGTCAAATTTCCCCATTAATGAATCGCCCACCAACCATAAGGTCCAAAGTCCACCCAGGAATTGTACCCCCACAAAAACCAACAAGCAAACAAAGCACAAATTGGGACCCCGCCACCAAACATGTCTTCTGGCTTATCCCCATTTTCCATCACACTCACCCTCTTCTTATTTTCTCCTCTTTCATCATCAGAAACAGTCCCACACTCTCATGTCTCTACTCATCAGGGTCTGGTCTCTTCTCTTCAGGTCAAGAAAGATAGTTGAGTGTGCCTTTAGATGTACCGAGTAAAGGAACCACCTTTGCATGATTGTCTTTGCACAATTTCAAAGTTTGCATTAAAGCACCTTGACTAGAAAACTGAATTGGGTCATTGTGGCCTCTCCTAGAAGATGTTCAGGTGGGACCTTAGTGTCACGGGTCCATCAAATTATCTCTTGGGAAGAAGGGGAAGGAATAAAGAGCAAAAAAGGGGGGTCTCTCTCCAATGGAACTTTTGGGTCATTATTTTCCCTTCTTCAGTTCTTCTACTCTGCTAACCAAGATTTAACAACTTGCTTGCAAGTTTTACGTTAGCGTGCTAGTTCGGCTCGTGAAGTCTCTTGCGTAATACCAAGAGAAACCAGTGAGAAAGGTGGAGGACTATCACTACTTTGTACCAAGATCCAAGTGGCCTCCAATGAACACAAAAAGGACTTGAGCTCTTTTAAGTCTCTTAAACAGTTAACCTACTTGACAACTAGTGTATAACATCAAGACAGCTTTAAATTGACTATTGATTGTTAGATCTACCTTAAGGACCACAAAGAAGGCTACCCTAAAATTTATGGCCTGGTGCTATGGAAATCCATGGCTTTAGATTGTTACATGAACACACCCCTCTCTCTCCTCCTTTTCCTTCTGGAATTTGCAGTGACGAGAGCTTCGTGCACTGGACAACCTCTCTGGACGGCTATCTAACTACAACATTTGATCAATTAATCCTGTAATTATAAGGATGCCATGAGTAAATTACTCCTAATGTTGTAGCTAATATGAGACACTGTAGAGGTCTAAAGTAAATGGCAGAAAATAAAAACCATCCTGCTAACAACAAAAGCACAACAAAACCAATTGACCATTCACGCGTTATGGTGTCATCAAACTTGGCATCCTAAGTAACTACGACTAAAGAATTCAACCAAAACCTTCATAACTACACCTGACACATTCACCACACTTCAAAAACTACAACGCAATACAAATCAGCAAGCCAATAATTACTTGTAAAAAAGAATCAACCAGGATAAATGTGTTTTCCTAATAATTTGTGTGGCGGGATGGATGTGGCGGAGCAAGGATGTGACGGCGGCGCTGAGGGGTGCGATAACGTAATTAGATGCATAGGCAAACAAAAAATTGGTCGAATGAATTTGTACCTGTGGCAGCGCCGAAGAGAGAGGGAGGCGGAAGAGGTGGACTGCAGCGCGGCAGCGGAGGAAGGCAGTAGCAGCCAGCAGAGAAGCGGCAGCGGAGGAGGGCAACCAGAAGAGCAACGGCGGTAGCGGCAGCGGAGGAGGGCAACCAGAAGAGCAGCGGCGTGTGACGGGTTGCGGAGGGGCGCAACCAGAGGGGCTGCGGCGTTTGACGGGGATGCGGCTTGTTTGTGTGATGAGAGAGAGAGGTAGCGAATTGATGTATGTGCAAGCTAATTTTATGCCCCCTATTTCTTATCTCATAATTCCCGCTAATTTACCCTCTAATTTTTACCCACAAAATTTTCTATAAGTTTTCGTACCCGCCTAATTAATCCGCCAATTTTTACCCGCTAATTTTTTTTTTGATAAGTTTTCATGCCCGCCTAATTATCCCTCCAATTTTTACCCGCTAAATTTTTTCTGATAAGTTTTCGTGCCCGCCAATTTTACGCCAATCTCCACGATTGTGAATCGTGTCTACATGATTAGAAAATTTTTATGTTTTTCATACTAATCTGTGCTTCGTAATTTTATGCCCGCTATTTTTTTTTTCTAAGTTTTCATGCCCACCAAATTAACCTGCTAAACTTTTTTCTAAGTTTGCATGCCTGTCTAATTAACCCGCCAATTTTTACGCCAATCTCTACGATTATGAGTCGCGGGCTTTGACCATCATGAATCATCTGGAATATAAGTCAAGAGTTTGTATAATAACACTTGTATCAACGGTCATTGTGTACCGTTGACTTTTTGTCGGCACCCACCTCCTAACCCTTCCCCCCACCATGTCTTCCCCCCGCTCCCCTTCCTTACCACCTTTCCACCACTGCACAATCCCCTACCCGACTTCAACTACCGATCGATCAACCCCACATCTATACCCCCCTACTCATCATCCACCAACACCCCCCCCCACATAAAGAGAAACATAAATACCCCGTCTGCCCCTCCCCCAACTACCAGACCACTAACATCAACTTTCCTGCACGACCTAATTATTTGAAATTGGAGACTAGCCAGCCAGCATCACAGAAGAATTAAGTGTAGTGTGTTACGTGTGAGAAGGAAAGAAAGGAGATTGAGGGATGAGATAACTCTCAGAATTATAGAGGTGGCTAGATTTCTATTGTTGTAGTTGGATTTACCAGAATAAATTGATATATCGGCCACCATTACAATTGCGGTCGTCGAGCCTATCACCACAGTCATTGGTGATTAGTTGATGGAGCTCATGGCTGGGTGATCAGTGGGTAGTGGGCATGTGCCTAGCTAGTGGAGGTAGTGAGTATTGATTGTGGTGGTATAGTACGTAGCTATTATTGTCGGTGGCATAACAAACTTGTGCCCACGGATCTTTGTTGTCGTTGGCATAACAAGACTTGTGCCCACGGGCCCTTCTGTACCGTTGGCATAATAAGACTTGTGCTCACGGACCTTTCTGTACCGTTGGCATAACAACACTTGTGCCCACTGACCGTTGTTACCGTTGGCATAACAACACTTATGCCCACGGGTCCTTGGGTACCGTTGGCATAACAACACTTGTGCCCACGGGCTGTTATTACCGTTGGCATAACAAGACTTGTGCCCACGGGCCCTTGTATACCGTTGGCATAACAACACTTATGCCCACGGGCCCTTCTGTACCGTTGGCATAACAACACTTGTGCCCACGGACCGTTGTTACCGTTGGCATAACAACACTTATGCCCACGGGCCCTTGTGTACCGTTGGCATAACAACACTTGTGCCCACGGACCGTTATTACCGTTGGCATAACAACACTTATGCCTACAGGCCCTTGTGTACCGTTGGCTTTTTCGTCACTATAGACCTCTTTTCTTGTAGTGGGACCAATACTAATCTGGGGAACGTGCCACTATCTAGTACCCCCCGGAAGAGATAACCCGAAGATTGCTTAGAAAATTAGATACTTACCTAATCTAGTTATCAAGATCTGCATAGCGGATCTGATAGAGTTACAAACAAATTACTTGTTCTTTAAATGGATTCCGAAGAAGAAGGGGTTTATGCTGAAGAGTGCAGGACAAGACTCCATGATGTTTATTCTTAAAATGATCCAATAAACCCTTGGAATAGACTTCTATTATCACTCCGCTTCTAAAACTATGGGATTGACTTAGGAAGTATAGGAATTTGCTGCCCTTTAACCAGTTTATAGGAATGGGGAAGGGAAGGGTACGCACGTCTCAATATTATTTCTCTCTTAAGGTATACAGAAATCCAATTGTCTAAGAGATTGTGCAAAATTTTGTTCAAAGCATGTCATAAATGATTGGGCCGTGTCATTATTGCTGATTTTCGTCTGTATAGTTGGATTCGATTAAACTATGCCAGCACAAACTTTAATGCCAGTACATTCTAATCCCATTCTGAAACCAAAAGCGTCTTATTCTACTTTGGTCTCAACATGCATACATTGGAAACTATACCTTCTTAGCTTCTCTGAAGGTTACCACTTACCTCTCTCTAAGTTTTCTAGTTCAGGCTATGAGTTTGCATGAAAGGATGGAAATGCCATGCAGTGAGCAGTTCCCTCCCTCCCCTCCTTCCCCTCCCTCCCTCGATGGCCATTTGATCACTAAACTTCAGACCTTTTACGATGTCCGACTCTGTCCCTTATTTGTATTCGTAGAGATTTCACTGATCTGAAAAGTCATGCCAGCCTCCAGGTATTCAGCATTTGAGTAGTAAAAGCGCGAAAAGTTTATGTACAGAAATATAACTAAAGTACTTCATTTGATATTATAGCTAAGTTCATTTATCTTTTAACACTATACATGATCAAAACTAGAACTCTTCCCTTATTTTCTATCCACATTAGTCATTGAGAAAGGATTACCTGCTATTAAATACTGCATAGAATAAAGCACAAAACATTTATGTCTAAATCCACGGTTCTACATGCACATATAGCAGCAACCAATGCAATTTTTTTATTCTGTTGGTGAACAATTAACTATATGGTACTAAAAAAAGAAGTAGGACTTGGAGGCACCGGGATATCCACAGTACCTTCCAGCATCAGTAGTACTTTCTTCATAGAAGGGCGGAGTGATGGCTCATCTTGGATGCACCAAAGAGCCACTTTGACCATTCTATCGAGTTTTCTCTTGTCAACCTTCTCATCTCCCACCAGTTTACTCAGCTGTCTGTTCTCGTAACATTGGTAGACCCATTCTTCGAGAATAGCTTCATCCTCGGGAAGGCTCCAGTCCACGGTCCTTCGACAACAAATGATCTCCAACAGCACAATTCCAAAGCTGTAAATATCTGCTTTGACTGTCACTGGCAAATTGCGGTGCCATTCAGGGGCAACATAGCCCTTTGTTCCTCTGATTCCGGTGAAGGTTCTTGTCTGATCTGGTTTTAGGAGCTTCGCCAATCCAAAGTCGGAAATTTTTGCACACTTGTACTCGTCCATGAGTATATTTTGAGGTTTTATATCACAATGAACGATCTGTGTTTCACACTCTTCATGTAGATAGAGTATACCTCTGGCAATGCCAAGAGAAATTCCAATTCTTTCGTCCCAACTTGGCTGATTTTGAGATGTGAAAAGTATATTTGCAAGTGAACCGTTGCTCATGTATTCGTACACTAGAAGCCTCTTTGTTCCCTCAAGACAGTAACCATACAGTCTGACTAGGTTGCGATGATGGGTTCTCCCAATCACTTTCATTTCGCTCTGAAACTCTCTCTCTCCTTCGGCTAACACTTTCTCTAACCTCTTTACTGCCACGACCTTCTGGTTGTTTTGTATGGTGCCTTTATAAACTGCCCCAAAAGACCCTCTACCAATCTCTTCTTTGAAAGAATTCGTTACTTCCTCTAGCTCTCCATAAGTAAATGCGCGTGGAGCAAGATCCTTGCTTAGTTCAATATTTCCCTCCTCAGAAACCCTTTTATATGTCCTAGCATTACTTCTGTAAATAAGAGCTCCAGAGATTACCAAGACAAGAAAAGCAAAAGCGACGAGCGAAACACCAATGATTAGGATCTCTATTGTCAGCTTTTTGTTGCTTTCTTTGGGCCGATCAGTTGGGACTCCGTTTGTGATGTATTCAGGTACACCCACCTTGAAAAAAGCAAAGGTTGAACTACCAAGTGATCTTCTTCCATATCTCAAAGGGAGACTTTGCAGCTTGCACTCTCCGTTTCCGAATATCACGGCATCACAGTTACAGTCCCCCTGACAGGCTGCTGCACAGTCTTCTTTGGTTGATTTGGCTAAAACAGAATAGGAATTTTCTAACCATGTGGTCTCATCCAACGGTTTCATGGTGTAATTGAGCCGTCCGTCCTCATTTTTGCAACTTCCTGCTGTGTAATTCCTCTCACAGCCGGAACTCCAATTGTTTGGGTCAACATGATCAAATCCAGGAACACACACACATTTAGGTTCAACATCTAGCAGAATGCAGTACGCATTAAAGCCACATAACCCTTTTGGGTCACACTTAGTTTTTGGATTTGACCATACGATGGACCAGTTGCGTTTCTCATCCAAGTTTTGAGAATATAGTCGGAAGATACCGTCCACATCTAGCTTCGCGAGGTAGATTGTTCTTCCTTCTAAGTTTTCTCCTTCGGTTAGATTCAGTAGATTGGAGCTTGAATTGAGCAAGTATAGACGGCCGTCTTCGTCAAAATTTAGTGTCACGTTATCTCCAACACCATTAGTGCCAGTTGCCCAGTATGAGTTGCTGCTTGTGTCTCCGGTGTTTACTGGGTACGAGACAAGGTGTCCATCTTCTTGCATTTTGAGACGGAAAATTCCAGTTGAGTGGTTAGTTTGTGAAATGCTAGAAAACAGCTCTTGCCCCGGTGTAAGACGCTGACCCGGTAAAAGCGTTTCAGTTGGACTCTCAAAGCTCTGCCAGACTATTCTCTGATCAGAACTGTAGAGCACGAAATTGCCCGAGTCTAACATGGAAGCTGAAGAAGCAGGTTCATCAGGATTAGCAATGCTCGTCTCTTGGTTTTGCATTAGTTGCAAAACAAGCCTTCCATCAGTAGTAAAAAGCAATGTGGCATTCTTGGATACTGGGGGGTCGTCACGATTGGCTGTCCACACTATAGTCTTTTCAGCAACTCCGGCAAGAAAAATTCCTACTGCGTATCCGTTGCCTTGCTGGTGGAATCCGAAGGCAAATAGACCGGAGGGTGACAGCCAAGGCAAGTTTGAGCCTGGTGTTAGAGAGAAGCCTCGGCTAATATTGGAATGATTTTGTTGAGCTGTTGCTGTTGAAAAAGCTGAGAGAAGAAGGAGAAGGAGAGGAAAGTACAAGGTATTGGCCATGGAAGTTAACAAGAATGTGTCTCTTCGTTGTTTTTGCTCTCTGTCTCTCCCTCAAAGAAGCAGTGTGTGGCGATGAATGCCCAGCCTGCCTTTCTTTAAAAAGCAATACTGAGACGAGCACGAGGAAACTTCCACTTGCCTCCGCAACCAGGTCAACCTCTCCCTCGTTCTTCACTTCCGACTTTTCCTCGATTTGAAATGTAGGTTGAACTCGAGGAAACTTCCACTTGCCTTCGCATTAAAGTCGGGGCAAGTTTATGCTTCTCAAGTCGACAGTAGTCAAGCAAAGGTTTCCCTTGGCCTTCACCCTTTAATCATGTTTCCCTTTTTCCTTTTAACATTGTTAACTTGTATTTTGCTCCTTAAGGTTACACATTTAAAGGTAGCTTGTAAAAAGAGAGTCGTTAACAGTCTTTCTGGGAATGGGATGAGAAGTATATTTAATTAGTAACGTCAACAGAATTTTTAGTTTGACGACGATGTTTACGAAATTAACTCCTTTCAACTCATATGGTGAGTTCCTGATGGCACAAAGGTGAGTTGAAGACTATTCGGTTGGGAGCCTTGACACAAATCTCCCGATTACATGGGAAACATTGGAATCATTTCTAGTCTAGTCTAGTTATAAAAGTCAGTCATCACTCGTGTTAATGTCAACATATCCCAGATTATACGTCTACGAAGTGCATGGCTCATATTTATCTATGATTTTCAAAGTCATCTTCCTTGCAATAATAATAGTTGGTGGGCGAAGCTTGGAATCCTATTTGCTTTCGCATCCACTAAGATCCTTCCTTGTGAACACTTCGGATCATTTCTAAAGTAGTAAGTGACACCGAATCAGTCTAGCGAATCAATCTGGCAAGGCTGATTTATCAAAACGTAGACGCATATGTCACGTTACTAGAACAACTTAAATCGGTATGATAGCAAGTTTTGCTTCAGACCTATTCGTCCCGGCGCAAGTGAGACAAGTTGGTAATTATCTAATTAAACTATCAAATCAAGTATAACAATGACCAGATGACAAGTGACAAGTTCTAAGCAAGGGAATTACACATGGTCTGATCAAATGGAGCCTAAAGTTTTAAGTGTGCTACGTGTGTGCAAGGGAACAGCTGTAAAAAACTTTCATTTAGCTGAGATTAGTGCTATGTATCAAATTAAGGACACTCCATAGTTTACGTTAATACAATCTTTGTTTAGCTTAAGTAAACAAGTTTATTTTAGGCTATGACCATCAAGTCAACTACTTGTCTCATTGAAGCAGTCTCGTACTCAATCTCCGAATTATTGCTTTGAACCTCAGAGTGGTATCATTTCTGTTAAGTTGTTCATTGCAAATACTTTGAAGGTAAACTGTCTTTGTTCATTGTATTATTATGTTGTCTTTGTTCATTGTATTATTAGACTCCATAGTTTACGTCAATACAATCATCGACTGATTCTAGTAATGCGCTCGACTTGTCTTGTAAGTGGACGTCCCTCATGTGCAAGTCGTCTGTTGACCTGCATTATGAATGATACCGAACCAATTGGCTCCAGGAATGAGCTCGACATGTCTCAAACATGGACTTTTCCCTCCTGTGTGAGTCCTCTGTTGACCGGCACCCTGGACCTAAGTACAGCAAGGCTTCTCCAACCAGTTTCAGAAACGAGCTCGACAGGACATGCAGTTGAGCCTGCATCCTTTTGCATGCTTCCGATTGACCTGCACTTCCACAAGTCGGGGCTTGGTAAGATTTGTTGTTTGACTTGCCCCCCATTGCTTTGACTCAACAGGACTTCTGCGTTCCTTATGCTCAATAGGGGTGAGCACGGTTCGGTTTGGGGGTCAAACCGTAAACCGAACCGTTACCCCTCGGTTTGAAAAATTATAAACCGAACCAAACCAAACCAAACACCATCGGTTTGGACGGTTTGGTTTGGTTGGTTTAAACGGTTCGGCTTAGTCGGTTTGGATCGGTTTGCCCACTTAAAGACGTTGTTCATTTACACACTATTAATTGAAGTTATAGTTTTTCTAAATTGCATGTAATCTTGTTTCATTCGATATATAAGTTCTCATTGATGAATGAGAAAGAATGAGTAAATATAAACTAGATATTAGTCACAAAATTTTTGTGTTCTAAGTGTTGTTAATATTTTCGTTTCTTTTAACTTTCAATATTTGTTTATTTAGAGTTGCTTAGTACCTTGTCTGTGTAATTATCAATAGAATGTTACTAAAAATACATTAACATATCATAGATCGATTCGGTTCGATTTGGAATCAGTTTAAAAAATATGAACCGTGAACCAATCCGAACCAAGGTTGGTTTAGAAAATGTGAAACCAAACCGTTGAGATCTTTGGACGGTTCAGATTGGATTGGTTCGCTTTGATCGATTTGAACGGTTTGGTGCTCACCCCTAATGCTTGGTATGACAGAACAATTAGCCTTAAGACTTGATTATAGGTTGTCAACATTTTTTTTGTTTTTTTAGGGTTAGGCCGTTCACAGTTTTAGCTCGTGCGGGCCATGAGCATTGATATTGCAGTTTAGGCTCGTGCCGAGGAGCGTTGTTCATGCAGTTTAAGCTCGTTCCGAGGAGCATTGATCGTGCAGTTTAAGCTCGTGTTAAGGAGCGTTGATCGTGCAGTTTAAGCTCGTGCTGAGGAGGATTGAGTTTATCTTGCAGTTTAAGCTCGTGCTGAGGAGTGTTGATCGTGCAGTTTAAGCTCATGCTCAGGAGCATTGATCGTACAGTTTAAGCTCGTGCTGATGAGCATTAAGTTGATCTTGTAGTTTAAGCTCTTGCTGAGGAGCGTTGATCGTGTAGTTTAAGCTCGTGCTGAGGAGCATTGAGTTAATCATACAGTTTAAGCTCTTGCTGAGGAGCATTAATCGTGCAGTTTAAGCTCGTGCTGAGGAGCGTTGAGTTGATCTTGCAGTTTAAGCTCTTGCCGAGGAGCGTTGATCGTGCAGTTTAAGCTTGTGTTGAAGAGCGTTGAGTTGATCTTGCAGTTTAAGCTCTCGCTGAGGAGCGTTGATCTTGCAGTTTAAGCTCGTGTTGAGGAGCGTTGATAGTACATCTTTGATCTTGCAGTTTAGGCTCGTGCCGAGGAACTTTGATCTTTGATTTCGGTCTTCACTTCGGGCATCGAGCTTAATCGAATGAAGACGACTTGTAGCTAGTTGAAGGGCTTCAAAGCTTGATCTCTAACAAGATGGTACGACTTTGACCTTCGAACCCGGGCTTGAAGCTTGATCGGATGAAGACAACTTAACTTAACTTGAATTTTTTTTAATACCCATGGGCCGTAGAACTTGGTCTTGGATATGATTTTTGTGCATCCATTGTGAAGGCTTGACCTTTTCACATTTCGAGGGGTTTTAAAAGGATGCTGAGTCTTTTGGGGGATCTTTCAAGCTTTGGATGCCCCCAGCATGGAGGCCTTAGGCGATCTGTTCTCTTGCTGCCGACAAGAAGCTGAAGAGACTACAGCCCCAAAGATGACCGAAGTGTTGTTTGATTCTTCAACTTCCTCGTCATCTAGATGGATTTTGCCCTTTTTAGACAAGTCAATAATTACCTCCTTGAGTGTGAAGCACTTTTCGGTAGTATGACTGATGAGTCGGTGGTACTTGCAGTATCTCGACTCGTTAACCAGCCCCGCCTCTTCCGCGCGTTTCATCTTAGGGAGATCAATAAGCTTATGTTCGAGTAGGAAGTCTAGTATTCCTAGGACTTCTGAGTCTGAAAAAGGATAGACTTTTTGCTCTAACTCTTTCAACCTTGGCCATTGACTTTCTCTCCCTTGAGGCTGATTTTTCTTCTTGTCTTGTTTATCTTTTTTATGTTTATCGGAGGTCTTCAATGGAGTTTCCGTGACAACCATTGAATCTTCTATGGTTGTTTTTTAACCCCACCGCCATCTCGCTTCTCTGGTATCTTCACGGGGGTCACCTATCGGTAGGTTACTTCCATCGTGACTTGCTATGGTGATCTCCATGTTGTGGGCTCGTGTTGCCAGCTCCTCAAAGGTACCGGGTTTGTTACCTTGTAAAATGTATAAGAGCCCCCAGTGCATGCCTTGCATACACATTTCTACAACAGAGGCTTCGGACATTCTTTCTTTACAGTCCACGCTCAAAGCTCGCGACATGTTGATGTAATCCACTACAGGCTCTTCTTTTCGTTGCTTGGTGTTTGTGAGTTCCATCATACTCACAAAGCGGCGGGTGCTGTATAAGAGATGGCGTTCCTTTTGAGAGATCGGACGATTTGCTTCACGAGGAAGTCCCCTTCTATTCCAGCATCGTTGTAAGTCTCAATGAAATGGGTGACGTGCTGCCTTGGGTTGCCATTCCCATCAAATTGTTGAAACTTAGGCGGTTGATACCCGATTGGCATCCTCATGTTGTCGATTCTCTTTGTATAAGGCTTCGAGTACATGAGAGTGTCCTGAGATGGTCCTCCGTATTGGGCCCTGATTGTGCTTGCTATCATGTCTTGCAGTTGCTGGACAGACAGGGAAGCCGTGGGGATGGACTTGTTCTCTTTGTTTTTATATCCACCGAAGGTGGATGCATCTGGATGCTCGTTGATATCATCTTACTTAAGAGCTTCGTCTGCGTCATCAACGTCACCTAACTTTGATTCTTCACCCTTCTTCGATTCTAACTTGTTCATCAAGTTTGCAATCTGAAGATCTTTTTCCTCTACCGTCTTTGTAAGTTTTTCAATTGTTCGAGACATAACGGCCAGTTGCTCTTTAAGTGAAATGGCACTAGTCATCATAACCAACAAGGTGAAATGATTCTCAGAAGTATTTGATGCCATTGACGTGTATTGGAGGCTTTGATTATCTTCTTATCGAGAAGGAGATGAGAGGCAGAGTAGGTGTAATGCCCCGAACCTAGGCTAACCCGGTCATTATTACTTTAGCGATAGTTTCTAAGAGTGATGTTCTTTTGAGTTTTTAGCGACGAATTTGGGGGAGCATTATAATGATGATCTTTAGCGACAATTCTAGAATCATAAATTATAATTTCATGATAGCAGATATAATTGATATTGCATGAGGTCTTTAGTGACAATTTTATACATATAGTTAGCGTCGATATTTTATTAGCAACTCTTATTTACGAATTAGTGTAGCGGAGTTCGGTAATAAACCGTTAAATTCTTTTACTACGTCAATCGTTCATAAAATAAATATATTCGGCAATTTGTAATAATGGGTATTCCATGTAAAATTTAAATGACTCATAAAATGGAAGGGGGATTTTAGTAATTCCTTGCTAGGGATTAATATATATACATGAACTATACGCACATCAGCCGACCCTAAAATTCTCTTCACCCTAGTTCGGAGAACGGCTAAAAGAGAAGGAACGTGAAGCAGAGACATAGAAGGAGAGCAAGGAAGGATCTTTCCGGCAAATCTTGGGCAAGCTTATATGTATACATAGCAGCTGTATATAAGTCCACCTAAATATGTGTTACGGTGAGATATGAGCAGCAGTGGTGGCTACCGTAGAAGTACACGGCTGTGTGAGGGGCTGCTGGGGGCTGAAAATGGATACTGAAAAATAAAAACTGTTAATAGTGGGTGAATATTGAGTATTGAATACAAGGGCGGAACTACATATGTACGAGGGGGGGCTATAGCCCCCCTGAGATTTTGAAAAAAATAAATTTATATATAGTGTTTTTTTTTCACTCGCGATTCTTTCTCTCTCTCCTCCTCTCGGCTCTCATAGTCTCACTCAGTTCTCGACTTCCCGTCGTCGCCGACTCGCCGTCGACGGTTGAACTCTCACCGGAGTGGAGGAGTCACCGCTCACCGATCATCGGAGTCACCTCTCACTCTCTCAGTCACCGCGGCACCGCCCACGGCCACGGGCCACCGGTCATCGGCTATTCAGCTCATCATCTCATCGGTAACGTCGGACGCCGGTCATCGTCAACTGTCAAGGTCTCAAAGGGAACCCATGCTCTCACAGTCTCACGGAGTCACGGACGGCCTCACGGCCCCGATTCCGAAGCGTGAAGGCCCTCCCCAGTCCATCAGTCCCCAACCCAACTCCGGCCAGATCTAGCTTAGATCTACGAGCCGGCGGATAAACCGAGGAAGTGACGAACCTCACCGATCGGCAGTCACGGCACCTGAAATAGTAAAATTCAAGCAGATCTGACTCCTGAGCGGCTGAGCCTCAGTCATCGGTGGTCACGGCGAAAAACCCACCGCCAGCAATGTTGCGACAACGACGCCGTTCTGATTTCTAAAGAATGAGGTCAGTGTGCATTTTGAACAATTTCTTTTGCTATTGAGAATTGATTAATAATTTTAGGTTGTTAGTTGTAAATTTGACAATTTAGATTATTAATTGATGCTTTATGGCTGTTAATCGTGCATTGAGCACTTGAGATTGTTGATGGAGGATGGGACCCAATTGAATTTTTATCCCATTTGAGCATTGATTATTTGATTGATAATTTTAGGTTGTGTTAATTGTGCATTTGAAAATTGAGATTATTAATTGCTGATTATAGGTTGTTAATTGTGCATTGAGCATTTGAGAATTGAGATGGTTGATGGAGGATGGAACCCAATTGGATTGAGATGTCAGATATGTAATTTAGTTCAATGGTAGGTTGAAATTAGGTTAATTAAGTTAACGCGATAATAAAACATGACTGAAAAAGTAAAAGAATAAAATATTTGTAATTAATTAGGTTATTTGATTGATAATTGATGGATTGATACTTAAAATAAAATATATTTTTTTTCAGAATGGAAAAGTACTTTCAAAAGAAAGCAAAGGTGGAAAAGTTATTGCAGTCTAATAAGAATGAGTGTAGAAATCAAGATACTATTCAACAGTCTCCGATTCCAACAGTAAGAGACAAGGCTCCCATTGTGTATCGTAATATTCATTCCGGACATTCAAGCAGAGTTAGCGATAAGTTCAACTCTGACGAGCTTATTGCGGATCCTGGGTTGCGTCCGAATATTTTGGATTATGATCCTAATGTTCGAGATAAAGTTCGACGAGCGTATTGGTCGAAAGGTCCTTGCCAACCTCGTCACCACAATTTTCCATTTACATAATTCGATATATTTTTACCCCCCGGATGAAATCCTGGTTCCGCCACTGACTGTACAGTGTAGATGGGTTAGACACCCGTGTATGCCTGCCATGAACTTGCGTTTGCGGCACCCTTACGGTTCTGACAAGTGATTATTTTTGGCCACCTAAAGGCAGGTGGTTGTATTTAGATTAGGGTGTATAATTGTGGAAGTGTTGTACATGTGTTTGTGTGAGCATGGGTGTAATGGACAGTAAAGAAAAGAGATGGTTGTAGTCTCTATACAGGTAAATGTACTGGGTGTGTGTATATTTCATGTGTGGTTAGTGTGTGCTTATGAAAGAAGGTGGAAGTGGGGATTGTGTAGACTAAACTCTGAAGTGCATGAGTGTGATGAGAGATTGAAAATGTATTGAAAGAAGAAGAAGAAAGGGTCACACAGGCTGCCCTAAACTAAATGGGTTTTCCTGTGAGTCGTGTGAGGAAGTGGGTGGTGTTGCGAGTATATATTGTGGAGTTTTTGTGTGTACAGGGATGAAAAAGGAAGGAGACCAAGTCAAACGAAGATGGTAGGCTGTGTATAGATTATGGGAGTGTTTGTGGGTGCATGACAAGATATAGGAGAAGGGGGAATGCATGTGTGAGTACTTGTTCGTAAAGTCGTTTAGGTAAGAACACAGGTTGGGTTGTATGAGGAAGGAGATGGGTTTGTATGAAAAAGGAGATGGGTTTGTATGAGAAAGGTGATACTGCGTAGAGGGGGAGAGAGGGAGAGAGAGAGACTTTTGTTTTAAACTTTAAACTCAAAAGTGTCGCTAAAAAGGTATCATATTCCAGCAGTTTCTTTTCGAATTTTTAAAATATATCTAGAAAACTATTTGGACAAAACTCAAAGAAATAACTTATGTTAATTTTTCAAGATCTACACACAGTACAAATTTCAGATTTTCGGAGCTCGGGAAGCATGCTAACTAAATTTATTCGTAAAAGAGATTTTGGTGCATTTTAAAATAGTAAATTAAGTTATTAATTATGATACTTTTATAATAGTCTTATATAGCTATTATAATGTATATTACAGAGTTTCAAAAGTTTCGAAAGTCCTTTGCTATTTTTAGCATCGTTAGCAGCGTAACGCTCGATCGACAATCACGTAACGCACTATTATTACAACAGTTTAATAAACTATTTTTAGCTATTTCCGGATAGATTTAGACAAACTATAAAACTGAAACTTCCATTATTTTTGGGAAACCTTCGATGTGGAACTTTCTCAGATTTTCTGGGCATGGGAAGTGCCTCAAATAATTTTATATTTAAAAACATGTTTTTTTTAATTAATTAACATAGTAAACAAAATTATTTTTAGCCTAGAATTTTATAGTAATCTGAAATGACGGTGACGCTTGAGTGTCTGAAATGTCGTGTCATTCCGGTGCCGTTCGTTATATTTTTGGGGCTTGAGCATTAACGCTCCATTTAACGAGTAGTTTAGGGATTCGAGCGAAAAATCGCCGGAACGATCATTCTTGTCCGAAATATCCATCAATTGTTTAAAAATGACCTTACTAGGTTATATCCAGATGGATGAGGTACTTTAGGAATTGGGGGTAAATAGGTAATTATACATAAGTCGAGGGACGGTTGGGTAAAAATCATACTCAACTAAAAGAAACCTAGTACCTAAAAGTGCTCGAGCGACAATGAATGACATCCATATGGTTTATTATTTAGGTTTTGATAATCAAGACCTAGGACCGGCATTTGAGCAAGTACCAGAAGCAGATTTTGAGCGGGGTAAGTACCGTGCCATATTCCTTCCTATACCTACTTGAGAAATTATATATGGTATACATGTTCTCAATTAAAAACGAAAGATTTGAAAACACTTTTATTGCCCTATGTTCGTGGTAAATTGTTTGATGAAAATTGAAATGAAATGCCATGGATTTGTTGTATGAGTAATTGAATCGTGATCGATATATGTGGAATGAAATGATAGTTAACTGTGTTACTGCGCCCCATATCCACGGGGGAAAGTGGATTCCGGGTCGTGGTCAACGGGACCATACGTTGACGCACAGTACTGTTGCACCGTGGTTCGCCCTTGCGTCCACACTTTGTTATTTCGGGTGGATGAGAGATTTTGAGTCCTAGTCAGTGGAACCATACGCTGACCGCAGTATACATGTTATAATTAATTGTGACAGTGCTTGATAAAACTCTTAGTTGATCTCATTCTAATTCGAGAATCTTTTGGATGCAAGTACATATATATATACGTGGATATGTTGAGTGTATTTATTTTGGTAACATTAAAATTTTATTGTGAAAAGGAAAACCATGGCATATTTGAAACCCTCAAATTTATTTTAGGGATATGGCGTGTGTATTTTTATTGGGCTGGCCCCCAGCTCACCCCTTTTCATAAATATTTTCAGGTGAACACCTAGATGAACCTCAGTACTATGAGGGTAATGAAAATGAAGCCGCAGGAGATGCTCATTAGGATGTTTGTTTAAGCTCTCGAGAAATTGTAGAACCACCAGTTAATTATTTGAATTTTCCGTAGCTTAATTCCAGGAAGTTTTCTTTAAAATAAATACTATCAGTTTTTATGGAGGAATTCAGTGGAGATAATTTTGGAAAGAGCTGTAAGGAAATCTTTAGAAATTCATGTTATGGTGTTAGTTAATGTATAATTTTAGAATTTTGTATAGGTTTTAAATAAGGCCTGGCAGAACCCTAATTAGTTGTCTGAATAGGTCTGCGGCCGGTCACGTGCCTAGCACACGGGCTTACCCGTGGGTTTAGGTCGTGACAGAAACGGTATCAAAGCATTACGATTTGGGATATTAAAGTATAAGTAATGATTCTGCTGGTTAGGTTACATGATCTTAACTGATAATCCAAGTTCTGTAGCATCAAGAAATATTGGAAGTCTTGGTGATTGTGACTTAGGTTTTGTAAGTTACATACTGCTAGGAAGACTTACTTTGTTTCGGTGAAGGTAGATTAGGTTGGTTTAGAGGAATGTGTTTCCAATTGCTGAAGCTGGGTCAGAGTGTAGAGACTTTGGGACTTCTGGAAGGTTATGTGGTCTCTTGATGTTCTACAAGTGCTAGATGCGTAAGTGATGACCTAGTAAGTTTGAGCTTAGCATTAAGGTTTGAACATGAATTATGATATTCAATATTCGTCGGGGATAAATTTTGGTGCAGAGGTGAGGCACTGCTCAGCTATTATGTTGGTTGCTATATATATCTGAGTTACGTGGCAAGATCTATTATCTGGAGTTTGTAAGTATAATAAAATTCGAGGTCGAAATTCTTTTAACATGGAGAAGATGTAACATCCTGGTATCAAATTGGTTTTATGGTTGATTTTTATGAATACACTTGATGCTCTAGAAATTTGATCATTTAGTGAGACTTCACGGTTTATAGACGATATAGTTCTATAAATGGAGAAATGTGGATATAGCATTTATAATTGGCGAAGGTTCTAATTCAAGAGTATTAATCTTAGACATATTCTTGTTGGATAGTTAAAGTGAGTGTTAAGTTAAGTGTCATGATGGGGGTTGAGATCAGACACAATTAAGAGCAGTAATCTAGTAAGGAAAAATTTTGAGGTATGGTTTATCAGTGTGTTAAATGTATCACACAGCTTGGTGCTTTAAGGTCTTTGGTGCAGGTACCTGTAAAGTCGCTTGAGATTATATCCGAGTTGGGTTGTCAACCATTTAGATGGATTTAGTTGTGTAGTACACTTGAGGTGTAATGTTGGTTGTTATTTGAGATCAAACAAGATTACGCAGGGAACACCAAATTTCGAGGATGAAATTTCTTTAAGGGGGAGATAATGTAATGCCCCGAACCTAGGCTTAACCGGTCATTATTACTTTAGCGACAGTTTCTAAGAGTGATGTTCTTTTGAGTTTTTAGTGACGAATTTGGGGGAGCATTATAATGATGATCGTTAGCGACAATTCTAGAATCATAAATTATAATTTCATGATAGCAGATATAATTGATATTGAATGAGGTCTTTAGCGATAATTTTATACATATAGTTAGCGTCGATATTTTATTAGCAACTCTTATTTATGAATTAGTGTAGCGGAGTTCGGTAATAAACCGTTAAATTCTATTACTACGTCTTGGAAAGACTCGTCAAGAGTGTGACCCTCCGAAATAATCAAATTCATAATCATTTGTAATTCATGAATTTGAGTAATAACAAACTTGCTATCTACCATGCGGAAGTCAAACTTACTGATTATGAATTTTTTATTCCTGGCGTCCTTCATCATGTACTTGTTGTCGAGATCATCCCATAGTTCCTTTGGGGTGCTGTTTGCGTACTTGATCTCGTACACGTCATAGAGAGTGTCAGACAGTCCTCCCAAAATGTAGCCCTTGCAGTAGGTGTCATCATCCTCCCACTTTTGCTTTTGCTTCATGGCAGTCTGCTTTATTGCTTCATCTGTAGCTTCTTCCACGTCAGGCTTTGGAATAGTGAGCACGTAGGCAAACTTCAATGTTGCAAGAAAGAAATACATCTTGCTCTTCCATCGCCTAAAGAATGAGCCATCGAACTTAGCCAGCTTGGAGATGTCGTTGATCACATGCATCCTAGCAGTAGGCTCCATCGTAGCCAAATACTGTCTTAAGATTGTTGAAAAGTAAGGCAGTATGGAGAAAACTGAACTGGAAAAGCCTGAGTCGAATGCGTTGCACTCTTTCCTTAAGACAATATTTTATCCATTATGATCTGCTTAGGGTAGCAGCAAATCTGCCTCCCAAGATAAAATAGGCGAACTCTGTTAATTACAGCAGATTGCAATCAATAGATATAAATTTGAGAGAAAGTAAGAGAGAAATTCGAAGTGAGAAATTCGTCTGACCATCAGCCCTATTTATAGACACCAAAAATTGCATGTTGCAAATAGTTGTAACAGTTAAGTAACTCTGCAGATGTCACTTAACAGTCACAAGACACAGCTAACATGCACACCTTATGAACTAACAGACACCATGAACATGTGCCATTTCAATTTAAACGAAACAAAATATCTGTTTAATTTGTCAGCAGTTACACTGTTTTAGTCCAAAAGTCACACCCAATTAGTTTCACAGATTGAATTTGTCACAAAAAAGTTAAGGCTGGATTCGGGGCGAGGGCTCCTAGCGATGATGCGCACGTGCGAAGTGCAAAGTGTGCCTAAAAGCGCCAATAGCACCTTTACTTGCGGTACGGTGCACTGCACATGTGTAAGTGCATGGCCATGCATACCATGTATCTCTAGAACAATATGGTATGTCACATGACCATTTAAATATCCTTAACCTTTCCATTTTTTAAGTCATGTGGAAACCCATATCATGACCCTTTTCATCCTTATTAAATGCTAATCTTTGAGAGTTAATATCTCTCTAACCAATCAATCAAAATGATTGATTCTTTTTGCATATTAAACCTTGTAGTACAAAGTTCAATAAGGTATGTCACATGACCATTTAAATATCCTTAATCTTTCCATTTTTCAAGTCATGTGGAAACCCATATCATGACCCTTTTCATCCTTATTAAATGCTAATCTTTGAGAGTTGATATCTCTCTAACCAATCAATCAAAATGATTGATTTTTTTTTGCATATTAAACCTTGTAGTACAAAGTTCAATACGGTATGATCAATTTATGAAAAATTCCAACACTTTTGTGCTTATTACTAGAGAGGTTGAACTTGGCTTCCTGTGATACCCGATTTAGAAGCTTTCCCACAGAAGTTATAAAATAATGTTTGTTTGTTCTATTTCACTTATACCTGTCTTTTGTCGTACTCTCCTCCATTGGGAATTGCTCTCTCTAGTGTCTTGTGGAGGAAGGCATTTATCTATTTCTTGGGCAGCATGTAGATCAGAAACATGCTTAAATTTGATGAATATAGACATTGAGAAAAAATCCTAATTAAATTGGAAGATTAGCTGATTAGGTCTTTTAGCAATTTAGTGGAGTTTGCCAAACCCTCGGTATGAATAACTGTTGGAAATTTTCCAATAATTTATTCTTACCTTATTAAAGATTGTACTACAAGGAATAAGTTGCAAAAAGAATCAATCAAATTGATTGATTGGTTTGAGAGATATTAACTCTCAAACATTGGCATTTAATAAGGTTGAAACTAATCATGAAGTGGGTTCCCACATGGCTTGGGAAATGGAAAAGTTAAGGGTATTTAAATGGCCATGTGACATACCATATTGTTCTAGAAACATATGGTATGCATGGCCATGCACTTGCACATGTGCGGTGCACCGCACCCCACACGCGCGCGCCGGCGCCGACGACGGCGGCGGCGGGGGTGGCGGCGGCGTAAAGGCGTTATTGGCGCTTTTAGGCTCACTTTGCACTTCGCACGTGCACATCGTTGTTATGAGCCCTCGCCCCGAGCCCAGTCTTAACTTTTGCGACAAATTTAGCTTGTGAGCTGCAACTTGAACTGAAACAGTTAATTTTGAAATGGCAACTGCAATTGGTGTCTTTTAGTTCAAATGTTGCACCTCTATACCGTGTCTACAGATTGTGACTGTTAAGTGACATCTGCAGAGTCACTTAACTGCCACGACTGTTTGCACCTGTTCTAGGCATCCTTTGGTGTCTATAAATAGGCTGATGGTCAGATCATATTTTGCACTTTGAATTCTCTCTTGCTCTCTCTCAAATTTCTGTCTGTTGATTGCATTCTACTGTGATCAACAGAGTTTCGCCTGTTTTATCTTGGGAGACAGATTTGCTGCTACCCTAAGCAGATTATAAGGGAACAAATATTGTCTTAAGGAAAGAGTGCAACGCATTCGACTCAGGCATCTTCAGTCCAGTTTCTCCATACTGCCTTATTTCCAACAATCTTAAGACAGTATTTTGGCTACGATGGAGAATACTTCAAGGATGCATGTGACCAACGACATCTCGAAGCTGGCTAAGTTCGATGGCTCTTTCTTTAGGCGATGGAAGAGCAAGATGTACTTCTTTCTTGCTACATTGAAGATTGCCTATGTGCTCACTATTCCAAAGCCTATCGTGGATGAAGCTGTAGACGAAGCAATAAAGCAGGCTGCCATGAAGCAAAAGCAAAGGTGGGAAGAGGATCACACATACTGTAAGGGCTACATTTTGGGAAGACTGTCCGACACTTTATACGACGTGTACGAGATCAAGTATGCAAATAGCACCGCAAATGAACTTTGGGATGATCTCGACAACAAGTACAAGACGGAGGACGCCGAGAATAAAAAATTCCTAATCAGTAAGTTGTTTGACTTCCGCATGGTAGATAGCAAGTCTGTTATTACTCAGATTCATGAACTACAAATGATTATGAATTTAATTATTTCGGAGGGCCACTCTCTTGACGAGTCTTTCCAAGTGTCTACTATAATTTCTAAATTGCCGTTGGCTTGGAAAGAATGTCGTAAGGAGTTAAAACAAAAGAAGGATGCCAGGACCATGCAAGAGTTGGTCAAGTATATCCAAGTTGAAGAGAACTCTCGAAACTTGGATAGGCTTGAGTTGGAAGACAACAAGTCCTCCAAGGCTCTTGTGATAGATCATGGCTCCTCTAGTGGCACTAAGCGTAAGCTTGATGGTCAAGCTTCTGTTTTTACCAACCGGCAAGACAAGCCTAAAAAGGCCTGTTGGAAGTGTGGGAAAATTGGCCACTTCAAGAAGAATTGCCGAGTGGCTAAGAGGCAGAAAAAGGACCATGCCAATGTGGTTGACAACGAGGACTTCGTTGCAGTGGTTTTCGAAGCCAACATGATGGGGGAAGATGAAGAGTGGTGGGTTGACTCCGGTGCAACCAAGCATATTGTTAAAAACAGAAATCTGTTCAAGGACCTCGAGCCAGTTGCGGAGGGATATCAACTCTGCATGGAAAATTCATCTACGGCTAAGGTCATGGGCAAAGGAACTGTGGTGCTCTATCTCTCTTCTGGAAAGACGCTGACCTTAAAGGATGTGCTTTTTGTTCCCGATGTTAGGAAAAATCTTATATCCGTTAGTATGCTTAATCAGTTTGGATTTAAGATTTTGTTTGAGTCAGATAGTGTAATTCTGACTAAGGGAGGGAACTATGTTGGCAAGGGCTATGTAACCAATGGATTGTACAAGCTTACTATGGCTAATAAAGATACTAAGTTTGTTTATATTGCTGTTCCATTTAATTTATGGCACTCTAGACTAGGTCATGTTAATTATAAACGCATGAGAAGTATGGTAAAATTGAGTTTAATACCTCAAATTACTTCACCTAGTTTAGAGAAATGTTCAGTTTGCATAAAGTCTAAAATTGCCAAAAAACCCTTTAAAGGGGTTGAGAGGAAAACACAATTATTAGAATTAGTACATTCGGACTTGTGTGAAATGGAAGGTAATCTAACAAGGGGTGGTAAAAGATACTTCATTACATTTATAGATGATTGTTCACGTTATACATACACGTATCTTCTTAGGACTAAGGATGAAGCTTTGGATAAATTTAAAATTTACAAAGCGGAAGTAGAGAATCAACTAGATCGTAAGATTAAAATTTTACGGTCGGATAGGGGAGGTGAATATATTTCCTTTGATGATCTATTTGAAACTTGGGGTATCATACACCAAGTTACAGCTCCTTATAGTCCACAACAAAATGGTGTAGCCGAGAGGAAAAATAGGACCTTGCAAGAAATGATTAATACCTTATTACTTACTTCTAATTTTCCTAAGAATTTGTGGGGGGAAGCTCTCATGACTTCCACATATATACTTAATCGTATACCCCACAAGGTATCTAATGTCACACCCTACGAGTTATGGAAAAAGAGAAAACCTTCTTTTGGACACCTTAAAGTGTGGGGGTGTAGGGCGTTAGTAAGGCTAACCGATCCAAAAAGACCCAAATTAGGGGAAAAGGCAATCGAATGTGTCTTCATAGGCTATGCTCAACATAGCAAAGCGTATAGATTCTTAACCGTGGAATCAACGGAATCCGTTAGCCAAAATATTATTTTGGAATCTAGAGATGCAGAATTTTTTGAGAATTCTTTCTCTAGAGATCGGAAAAATGAAAACACAGTCGATGAGGATCAAGTTCACCCTACTCCGGAAATGGGGGAAGGAGGTGATCTAAAGAGAAGTAAGAGAGCAAGAATTGAGAAAACCTATAGTCCATATTTCTACCAATTTTTAGTTGAGGGAAGTAGAAATGAAGGTGATTACTCTCATATGTATAATGTAGAACATGACCCTCTTACATATCGAGAAGCCATAACTTCTCGAAATTCTGACTTGTGGCAAGAAGCTATAAATGATGAAATGGAGTCGATAATGTCAAACCAAACTTGGGTATTGACTGATTTACCACTAGGGTTTAAACCAATAGGCTGCAAATGGATCTTTAAGCGAAAGCTTAAGCCAGACGAATCCGTAGATAAGTATAAAGCTAGACTTGTAGCCAAGGGTTTTAAACAAAAGGAAGGAATTGACTATTTCGACACTTACGCTCCGGTAGCTAGACTTAGCACTATAAGATTATTGTTTGCGTTATCGTCCATTAACAAACTAGTTATACACCAAATGGACGTCAAGACTGCTTTTCTAAATGGTATTTTAGATGAGGAGGTGTACATGGAACAACCGGAAGGTTTTGTACTAAAGGGCCAAGAAAAAAATGTTTGTAAGCTTATCAAATCTTTGTATGGCTTAAAACAAGCTCCAAAGCAGTGGCATGAACGATTTGACCAAGTCGTTCTCTCTAATGGATTTAGAATAAATGAATGTGACAAATGCGTTTATTCTAAGTTTGATAAAGGACGTGGTGTGATAATATGTTTGTATGTGAATGATATGTTAATCTTTGGTACTGATTTAGATATTGTGTTGGAAACTAAATTATTTCTATCTTCATCGTTTGATATGAAGGATATGGGGGAAGCCAATGTTATATTGGGAATGAAAATAATAAGATACTCGGATTCTATTTCTTTGTCACAGTCTCATTATATTGAGAAAACTTTAAAGAAATTTAATCACGAGAATTGTGTCTCGGTTACTACCCCATATGACTCTTCTATCAAGTTGAGGGCAAATGAAGGGAAATGTGTCTCTCAGCTAGAGTATTCTAGTGTTATTGGCAGCTTGATGTATATCATGCAATGTACCCGGCCAGATATAGCCTTTGCAGTTGGTGTTTTGAGTAGATTTACTCATAACCCCGGGCAAGTTCATTGGAATGCAGTGTTTAGAGTACTTAAGTACCTTAAGGGCACAATGGACTATGCATTAACTTATAAAGAGTTTCCTGCTGTTTTGGAAGGGTACACAGATGCAAACTGGATCACGGACTCAGATGAAACAAAGTCCACAAGTGGTTTGATACTTATCATAGGTGGAGGTGCTATTTCTTGGGGTTCCAAGAAACAAACTTTGATTTCACATCCGACCATGGAGTCTGAGTTTATTGCTTTGGCAACGACGATTAAGGAGGCAGTATGGCTAAGAGACCTGTTGATAGAGATTCCTCTATGGCCTAAGCCAATGCCTGTTATTTTTATATTCTACGATAACGAGGCAGCGTTAACGCGAGCATATAGTAAGGTATACAATGGGAAGTCTAGACATATAAGTCTTAGACATAGCTATGTGAGAGAACAACTTAGCAAAGGAGTTGTTACTATTAGTTATGTGAAGTCCAAAGGAAATTTGGCAGATCCCTTTACAAAAGGCCTAGGCAGGGATATAATATGGCAGGGAGATGGGTTTGAAGCTCATGAAATTAGAGAGGTAACATACACGTGGAAACCAACTAGATACTAGAGTAACCTTTAGTCTTCTAGTTCAATGGAAAAACACGTTGTATTTATAACCAAAGATGCACTAAAAGATGAAGATTTTGATCTTCATGCCATCTCAAAGTAGTGCATACTTGTAAGGAGAACAAGAGGAGGGTGGGAGTTATTCCCTTAATAAATCTATATCCTTAAATCAGGGTGCAAGTCATACAAGTGCACCTTAGTAGATTTACCTATATAAGTGCGGGAAGTGGGGCCGCTTCTATGAGATTTGAGCTAGTCTCTATGGCACTTATGAAAATCCTAAGATATAGCACATGGCTGTAAATGTGCAGGTATTTGGAAATTTGGTTGGAAAGTTCTACACATAGTTGTGATGATCAATCACCAAGGATTCTTAGTTCAAGGCTAAGGCTACTTTGAATTCTGATTGACTTTACTACTTTATAGCAAATGTTCAAGTCGAAAGACACATTTATCTTAGTAGGACCTACCAAAGGATAGAGAGGTACATTTCTAAATTAGGAATGTGATAAAATCCAATTTTGGAAAATTGGGAGAAATTGTTGGAAATTTTCCAATAATTGATTCTTACCTTATTAAAGATTGTACTACAAGGAATAAGTTGCAAAAAGAATCAATCAAATTGATTGATTGGTTTGAGAGATATTAACTCTCAAACATTGACATTTAATAAGGTTGAAACTAATCATGAAGTGGGTTCTCACATGGCTTGGGAAATGGAAAAGTTAAGGGTATTTAAATGGCCATGTGACATACCATATTGTTCTAGAAACACATGGTATGCATGGCCATGCACTTGCACATGTGCGGTGCATCGCACCCCACACGCGCGCTCCGGCGCAGGCGACGGCGGGGGCGGCGGCGGCGGCGTAAAGGCGCTATTGGCGCTTTTAGGCGCACTTTGCACTTCGCACGTGCACATTGTCGCTAGGAGCCCTCGCCCCTAGCCCAGTCTTAACTTTTGCGACAAATTAAGCTTGTGAGCTGCAACTTGAACTGAAACAGTTAATTTCGAAATGGCAACTGCAATTGGTGCCTTTTAGTTCAAATGTTGCACCTCTATACTGTGTCTACAGATTGTGACTGTTAAGTGACATCTGCAGAGTCACTTAACTGCCACAACTGTTTGCACCTGTTCTAGGCACCCTTTGGTGTCTATAAATAGGCTGATGGTCAGATCATATTTTGCACTTTGAATTCTCTCTTGCTCTCTCTCAAATTTATGTCTGTTGATTGCATTCTGCTATGATCAACAGAGTTTCGCCTGTTTTATCTTGGAAGGCAGATTTGCTGCTACCTTAAGCAGATTATAAGGGAGCAAATATTGTCTTAAGGAAAGAGTGCAACGCATTCGACTCAGGCATCTTCAGTCCAGTTTCTCCATACTGCCTTATTTCCAACAATAACTTGTACAACGGATAAGCAATCCCCCGCTTTAGTCCACTCAGTCATATGAGATACGGAGGAATAGGCTATTCTTTTTTTTAAATTACGTTGGCCGGGAGATGTTGAAGCTGCATAGATTATTTGTATTGTGCCTACTATCATCAACCAAGGAGAAAATATAGAATGAGCATGGGGTAATAATTCCATATTAATTCGAATCAATCCATACGCTCCCATTTTTTAAGTGTTTTGAAGGTCCAATGGGCCAGAGACTATGTCTATCAAGTCACTATGAAGTTTGATATCAAGTATAATGTCGTCTCGTAAAGAACGTTTCGCATATCATACCCATCACCTGCCATTAAATGTAAAGCGTATTTCTTTTTTTTGGTGTTAAAAAGGCTAAACTGTAAGGCTCTAATCCGACCGGCAGGGAGTATTCCGCCTCAAGGACTTACAAGGCCGCTACATACATCTGAGCCCTCGATTTCCGCACCTATGTCCGGGCCGAAGCGCACAAGGACCCGTGTGTAGAGCACGTGCAGGGTGAGGACGTAAGTTTGCCACCAACAAGTGCGGTGGGCAGGATTCGAATTCAGGTGGAAAACCTGAATTGGGATCTGGAGACCGCTGAACCAATCATTGTTGGCATGTACAGTGTATTTCAAGCGACTAAAAGACATGCATAACCTTGATAAAGTAATAAATTTGAGTCCGTCCTTGATTAGAATTCAGTTTGTACACCTTTATCTCTACCCACAGATCATTTTGGACCAACACACGCACACACTCACTTCAAATATCCCGTAGTTCTCACACACACACACACACACCAAGTATCTGTTCATAAAGCAAGTTTTATTTAACATGCTCATCACCTGCCATTTAATGTAAAGTGTATTTCAAGTGACCAAGAGATGTGCACGACCTTCATCAAGCAATAAATTTGATTCCATCCTTGAATGGAACTCATTACCCGTCCGTTAGTATACCTTTGTCTTTTCCTACCGTACATTTGGACTGGAGGAAGCGGTAAATTCAAATAAGTTACAAGCAAGTGACATAATATTTCGCTATTGACCCAAATCCCTATTTTCAGTCTTTCCCGTTGGTCTGCCTTGACTCGTTTTCTGACTCCCGTTTCTCTCTTATATCACTTCGCTAATCTAGCCGCCGCTTGCACCATACTTTAATGATACCTTCATTTCATGCCTCCGATGAATGGAAACTGATGGCATGATCAAATGCTAGATCTCATCATGTTCTTAACATAATTGGTGGTTCAATCCGATGTGCGATAGGTATATTTCTAACTTTTTTTTTTTTTTTTCATTTTCCAGCTGAACATCTTAATAAGACTTTTGTTACTATTTTCGATCCAATGCTTTGATTTGCCATCTCTCTCTTGAACTTCTAACTCCTCATTTGCTAAACTTGCGTCACAAAAATTTAATGAAGTTTTGAAAAGGGTGATAACATTCTCCCTAAACCATCTTGAGTTATTAATTTATGGCATGTTGTTGCTGTGTTACCCCCAGGATGAATATTTCTCACTTCAAACGAGTTTCATTGGATTAAATCTATATTTTGTCATAAACACTAGAGTTCAATTACTGACCATTTAAACCCTGTATTTTTGTATAGTGACCAATCAAACAATATCATGTATGAAAGCTTTACTAATTGAAATTTGATCTCTCTCTCTCTCTCTCTCTCTCTTTTGGGTCACTAGCTATGCTCGTCGGTAAACAACATTTGATATGGTTCAGAATGGTCACTATTTGAATTATAGGGCTAGCTGCAATCTAAAAGGAAACTTCAGGATTTAAATGATATAACCAGGGTGGTTGCTAAAACCTTTTTCTGCTAACTAGGAAGCTATAAACTTCATGCTCACTGTGGTGGATAGAAACAGCCTTGGCCCAATTATATGTCATGAAGCTAAATTTCAAGTTCAAGCTCGCGGCAAAATGAGTACGTAAAGCTCAACAGAAGGACGAGAGGACGGTAGTGGCTTGGTAGAACTCAAAAGGCCGAGATTGAAAGACGCAACCAAGGTACGTTTCTCTTATAAAACGTTAATTATGTATGGGAAAAATTAAGTTTGTTCGTCTAATTATATCTAATGGCATATTGATGGTTGTATATAATAGCAATGCACATACAAACACACGATATTTTGTCTTCTTAAGGATTTTAGTTAGAGATTCTTTTGGGGCAATTATTGACAGTTGAAAGATGCAAAGTAAAAATTGTTGATTACCCCTTCTTAGATAAAGGTACATGTATTTCTTCATATGTATATGAATTGCCTTACATTATGGTTTCTATTTTCCGGTGTTCATTACTTTTATGTCATGCATCTCTATTTTATGGTGGATATATTAGATAAGTCTGAAGCATCTTTTTGTATTTGTTTTGCACATAACTCAAGTTTATGTTATCTTGATGCTTGAGAAAAAATTCACCTGGATTCCAAGTCTTTTCGGTGTGTCAATTAGAGCTAAGATATGACGTGACGTGTGTATAGATATATGTATATCATTCAGAGCCTTTCTTTTCAGTGAAATGGGTAAGAATTTTTTTTAGCTTTAAACATTAGGTGGCTCGTCTTTATTGCCTCATCAATGTCATGCTATTGTGACATCAACGCTAATCGTCAAAGTAGGCAACAATATATATATATTGTCTAAATTAGGAGCTGACAACTCGGAACCGCTTTGTGTGTTCACCATGCATCGATGGGATAGACGAGAACCTACCCTATTTGAAGGCATCGACACATATGTATTGTCCGTTCTCTAAAGGTGAACAAAACTGAAGCTTATGAGGCCGATTGACATTGTTAAGCCTTCGTCGGTCAGACATGTATTACAAAGTTTGTGTGCCTTAGACTACAAAAATAATGTCGAATCATTTTTATAATTTGTTTAAGGAGTTTATACATATTAAGTTCACAACATAGATAAATTCGGTTTAGTGAAAATGTAATTGTGAGACCAGATGCCGAGAGTGTAACCAAGCCGATACTTAAGAAAATTTCTTACGCTCAAGAAAGGCTTATACTTTACTGACTGAGATAGACAGAGCAACTTTTTATATGAAGAAAAATTAACAAAGTTGAAACATTTTCTGCAAAACCCAACTTATTAACTCGTTAGAGCTCCTATCCTAATGTGCAAAATTAAAGTCCTAGTTCAACACATGGTAGATGAGAAAGTGTGAAGAGAGAAAAATTTTCACACTCGTGAACATGATACTTTTCTTCCTCTTTATACCTTCTTCCACTCATGTTGAGAATGAGAGGCAAAACTGAGACTTAAACCTAACAATTGTTGACAATTCTTTAAGATAACATATGATAGCTGCTAAGATATCCCGTTTTACACTCCCAGATTATATGGAACGAAACGTAACATTAAGTGACGAATTCTTTTCTATCTTCTTTCCTTTAGCAACACTTCAAATGATGGTCCACTCATGCTTTCTTTCTATTTCAAAATAAGAGGATCGACTTAGAGGTAAGAAACGGACTTGAAATTTGTCCTGGAGACCAATTCTTTGTACAGCTTAGCTACTACAATGACATTAGAGTATTCAGGTTAAGTTATAATGTTCTTAGTTTTATCAGATACATAATATAGTACGTGGGACCTTCTCATTAGTCATTTCTATCTCCAGGAATCACAAACCACAAAGACTCGCATATACCATTAGTATATGTCACAATTTGACAATGGTCTATGTTAATTATGTTCTATTTTTAATGCTTTATGTTACAAAATCGCTCTAGATAAATATGTATAAAACACGATAACCAAATATGAAAACACAAGAAATATGAGAGAACTCAAATCCACTTTGCACAAGTCAGATTTACAACACTCCCTCACGTGTATCTCTCAACTGTTTTCCTACTCAAAGAAAGACTCTTCTTTCTTTGCCTACCCAAAGAAAGACTATCCTCTCTTTCCTACTCAGAGAAGGACTCTTCTCTCTTACCCTTAAACACAACACAAGACACCTTACTTATACTTGGAGAAAGCAGTGATCTTCTCTCACCAAGCAATGTGGGACAAGATGTCTTATATACTAAGGGCTAAGTTGCAACATTCTTTGAGTAACCGATGTGAGACATAAACACAAGACATATATCAACAATCTCCGCCTTGGCTTGTATTAACAAACCACTCCCTGAAGAAAGTGTAATATGCCTTCAATACCTTCTTCAGGTACTCCACCTTGCATCCCCTTTAAAGGTAGGGATACACTCCACCTTGAACTCAACAAGAAAGAAGATGAATCAAGCTCAAGCAATGCTTGAACTTCTCTGTCGTGACTGTCTTCGTGAGCATATCAGTAGCGTTGTCATTAGTGTGAACCTTGTGCACGACAATTTGTTTAGAATTAATCCATTCCCGGACCCTATGATAACGTACATCAATATGCTTGGTCCTTGCATGGAAAACCTGATTCTTTGCCAAATCCAATGCACTCTGACTGTCACACTATAACAAAACACCACGCTGCTTGAAGCCAAGCTCCTTTACTAGTCCCTTTAACCATATTGCCTCCTTAGCTGCCTCTGTCAATGCCATGTACTCTGCCTCTGTAGTTGACAATGCTGTCGTAGACTGTAACACTGATTTCCAACATATCGGCCCTCCATAGAATGTAAAAATATATCCAGTCGTGGACCTCCTGGAATCCAAGTCTCCAGCATAATCAGAATCCACAAAGCCAGAAACCTCACCTTTTGCCCCATCACGATCAAACATGATGCCAGAGTTGGTCGAACCTGCTAGATAACGGAAGATCCACTTTACTGCATCCCAATGCTTCTTTCCTGGATTTCCCATATATCTGCTGACCATACTAACTGCATGTGAGATATCAGGTCTAGTACACACCATGGCATACATAAGACAACCAACCGCATTTGCATACGGTACTCGAGACATATACTCAACATCTTCTTCTGTACTAGGACAAAGTTGTGAGGATAACTGAAAATGAGCTCCCAATGGTGTACTAACTGGTTTAGCATTGAGCATACTAAACCTCTCCAGTACCTTTTCAACATAACTTTTCTGAGTTACCCACAACTTTCCTGCCTTTCGATCTCTATGAATCTCCATACCAAGGATCTTTTTGGCAGAACCAAGATCCTTCATATCAAACTCCCTACTCAACAATTTCTTCAAGTGCAGAATATGAGACTTACTCTTCGCAGCAATCAACATATCATCCACATATAATGTGAGCAACAACAGTGAACCATCATCAAGGACTCGATAATACACACAACAATCATACTCACAACGAGAGTAACCATGAGTTACCATGAATGTGTCGAATCGCTTGTACCACTGCCGAGGAGACTGCTTCAAACCATATAAGGACTTTTTCAGCTTGCACACATAGTCCTTCTTCCCAGGTTCAATAAATCCCTCGGGTTGCTGCATGTAGATCCTCTCCTCCAAATCACCATGAAGGAAAGCTGTCTTCACATCAAGCTGCTCCAACTCCATATTATGCGCTGCTACAATGGACAATATCAATCTGATAGAAGTGTGCTTCACCACTGGCGAAAAGATCTCACTGTAATCAATTCCCTCCTTTTGAGAATACCCTTTTGCAACCAGTCTTGCCTTGTACTTCTGATCTTCCTTTTTCCTGTAAATCCACTTGCATCCAATAGCCTTCACACCCTTTGGAAGTTTAACTAATTCCCAAGTCTGATTCTTCTGTAGAGATTCCATCTCCTCATCCATTGCTGTCAACCACAAGTTACCATCCTCTGCCTTGACAGCCTCGTTGTAACTGGTAGGATCTCCACTTCCAACGATTAGTGCAAATGAGACCAAGTCCTCAAAACCATACCTCTGAGTTGGTTTCTTGGTACGTGGTTCTCTATCTCTGAATAGATTCCAAGAATCACTAGGATGCTCCTCTGGATCCTCTAAAGACTGCTCATCTGTAGATCCATCTGTAGACTCATCAGTTGATTTTGTCCTCTGCTCATGCAACGCTATCTCCACTGTGTGACCCTGCCTCTCGCTAGAAGTTACATTCGTATCCAACATATGTGCTTCATTGAATACCACATCTCTACTGATCACCCTTTTCTTGGCCACTGGATCCCATAACCTGTATCCTTTTACTCCTTCCTCATACCCAAGGAATATACATTCTTTTGACTTAGGATCAAGTTTAGATCGTTCTTCATTCTGAAGGTGAACATACGCAGGACAACCAAAAATTCTCATTGCAGAAAAATTAACTTGTTTACCGGACCATACCTCCTCGGGAACTTGGTGATTAATGGCAGATGATGGAGAACGATTGATCAAATAACAAGCTGTGTTAACAGCTTCAGCCCAGAAACTCTTAGGCAAATCTGCATTCAACCTCATGCATCTAGCTCGCTCTAGCAAGGTTCTGTTCATCCTTTCGGCAACCCCATTCTGCTCTGGAGTCCTCTTCACTGAAAAGTGTCTGATGATACCCTTATCCTTGCAGAACTGCAGAAACTCCTCATCCTTGTATTCCATGCCATTATCTGATCTGAAGTACTTAAGCTTCTTACCCGTCTGATTTTCAACTCTAGCCTTCCACTGCTTAAACACGTTGAAAACTTCAGACTTGTGCTTCATAAAGTACACCCATACCTTTCTTGAGAAATCATCTATAAACGTAACAAAGTAACGAGCTCCCCCATTTGAGATATGCCTGATTGGTCCCCAAACATCCGAATGCACATAGTCCAAAACTCCTTTACTAGTATGAGAAGCAGCTTTGAAACTAACTCGTTTCTGCTTCCCAAACACACAAAATTTGCAAAAGTCCAGCTTGCATGATTTCACTCCCTGCAGCAACTTGCGTTTGTGAAGTTCCAGCATACCTCCCTCACTCAAGTGTCCCAGCCGTTTATGCCATAACTCAGAGTTATCATTGCTAGAACCTACATGAGTTGATACTGAAGCTCCACCTATAACTGTGTTCCCTATCAGTTTATACAAATTTCCAATTTTCTGACCTTTCATTATCACCATCGCACCTTTGCTGACTTTCATGACTCCACCTTTTATAGATATACTACAATCTATAGAATCAAGTGTGCCCAAGGAAATCAAATTCTTTTTCAAGTCAGGTATGTACCTTACATCACCCAGGGTTCTCACAATCCCATCAAACATTTTAATTTTAATGGTACCTATCCCCATGACTTTACAAACAGCGTCATTACCCATTAACACAGTACCACCGTCACATGGAGTAAGACAATCAAACCATTCCTTATGTGGGCACATATGAAACAAACATGCAGAGTCAAGAAACCATTATGTAGAAAAACTGTTGTTTATAACTGATAAGAGATTACCTTCTTGCTGCTCAACCGAGGAAACCAAGTAGAGATCACCATCGCTGCTTTTGTCATCTTCTTCAGCAACATTAGCATTGTTCACATGTTTCTTTCCGTTCTTCTTCTCCTTCCTTTCTGGACACCTTCTTGCAATGTGACCAATCTCTTTACAATACCAGCATTCAATACTGGACTTGTCCTGCTTTCCACGAGACTTAGACCTGTCCTTTCCATGTCCAGAATTTCTGCTTCTAGACCGACCTCTGCCTCTTCCATGACCATTCTTATTTTCATACCTTACCACCAGACCTTCGCCTTGACTGCTTGAACTCGTCCCATTAATTCTGCTCGAGTCCATAAGAGCCAACATAACATCATCAACAAGCAATGTCTCCTTCCCAATAAGCAACGTAGTCTTCAAGGTCTCATATGATTTTGGAAGCGAAGATAACAACAAAATCGCCTGATCTTCCTCCTCGAGTTTAACATCTATACTCGACAATTGGGACACCAACCGGTTAAATTCTGATATATGATCACCCAGATCTGAACCTTCATCCATCCGTAATTGGTACAGATCTTTCTTCAGATATAACCGATTCGACAAAGATTTTGACATATATATCTTCTCCAATTTCTGCCACAGAGCTGTTGGAGAAGTCTCTGTCAAAACCTGGTACTTAACCTTCGGGGCTAGATTCAACCGTATCGTAGATACAGCCTTAGCCTGTAATTCCTCCCAATCGTCCTGATCCATTGACTCGGGCTTATTCCCCAGCAAAGGCTTGAGCAATCCTTGCTGCACAAGGATATCCTTCACCGTGCTCTGCCATATGCCAAAATTCGTCTTCCCATCGAATTGTTCACATGCATACTTCATGGTCGTGTTGTTCGACATATTTATCCTCTCAAATCGATTTCAATTTTGCCCAAAAAATAAACCTGAAAGCTCTGATACCACTTGTTACGAAATCGCTCTAGATAAATATGTATAAAACACGATAACCAAATATGAAAACACAAGAAATATGAGAGAACTCAAATCCACTTTGCACAAGTCAGATTTACAACACTCCCTCACGTGTATCTCTCAACTGTTTTCCTACTCAAAGAAGGACTCTTCTTTCTTTGCCTACCCAAAGAAAGACTATCCTCTCTTTCCTACTCAGAGAAGGACTCTTCTCTCTTACCCTTAAACACAACACAAGACACCTTACTTATACTTGGAGAAAGCAGTGATCTTCTCTCACCAAGCAATGTGGGACAAGATGTCTTATATACTAAGGGCTAAGTTGCAACCTTCTTTGAGTAACCGATGTGAGACATAAATACAAGACATATATCAACACTTTAGTTGTTGAGGAGTTAAAAAAATAGTTCATGGTCATAGTTAACTTCATAAACGAACGGCCATATAGCTTTGTAATTAACGACGATGGGCAACCATTGTCCTTATTAAATATACAACTCGTGAAGAATGATGCTTAACATTTGAAATTTGAAATTTTCATTGTAGCCCGGAACAATAATAAAAAAATCTAGGTTTAAATTCTATCATTCATTAACTAGGTAAAACCATTAGACTGTTGTCGACTTGTGGCACATATTAATCGTATTTGTAGCATTAGACTTTGTTGTCAAAAGGAATGAAGATATAAAGAGAATTAATCATCACCTCATTTCACATCTTAATAACTATTTAGAAAGATTACATCATCTCAAGTGCTTGTCGCTATAAGCTATATATCTCAAACATAAGAGGGTCTAGAGTATGATTTTGTGTTACTTCAATAACTGTTACTTGGAGTAAGCACACACTCTTGCTCAAAATACCGCTAGTAAATGTCATAATTAACAACGGTGTAAATTTTCAGGTAGTCAACCAAGGATTTGAAATTGAAGTTAGACATTAATGATTATTTCTAGCTACGTAAATGTGAGAATTTCAAATTTCAAATGTTAAGCATCAGCATTCACGGATTGTATATTTATTGAAGTCAGTTTCTACTTCCAAATACAATTAGCTCCTCACTAACAAACGCATTAAACCTCCACATTAGCTTTACCTCTACAAATAATAAATAAGCAATTCATGCATGATGCCTTGCCTTCATAAACGAACGATAATAGCAGTTACGGAAGTGCTTTTTGATAGAACAGAAGATCTGGGGTCATTGAAGGGATTTGGGCAGTGATTTTTAGCATGAAAATTCTATCGCTATGCCACCGAGAACCCCGCATATACTTCTGAAAATGACTATCTTGGGAATCCTTATTCTCACCCGTTGCTAAAGGGCCAGTACATATGTATGTATTGTTGGAATTGGCTTTAATTCCATTTGACAAAAAACCACCCACCATCTTTTACCAAGTTTGGAGTGTGATTGCTTTCACACATCATTGGATACATATCCCTTGAATGAAAGAGATACGTAGGAGGTGAAGACAAGTGAATAGTTAGCCAACATGTTGTAACTATTCACTTGAAGGCTTCTTGCTTTGACGTGGGAGGATGGTTTGACTCGGATGATACCTTCACCCACTTCTTCTCCTAAAAAAAAGATAAGTTTGCCAAGGTTTACATAACACATCAAACACCATTGAGAAGATGATATCTTCACCCGCTTCTTCTCCTATAAAAGGAGAAATTTGTCAAAGGTTTACACAACACATCAAACACCATTGAGAAGCATTAGTCATTGAGTGCTAAATGTAGTGAGTTAGCCACTGAGAGCTAAAGAGGGTGTTAGGCATTTAGAACTTATGATTTTAGCTCAAATGCTAGAGTGTTAAGAGCTTTTGTAATAATACTAGTGAAAGAGAAAAATCACATAGAGTGTTTTGAGAGAAATATTGAGATGAGTTATTTTTAGTGTGTTTGGAATTTGGGTCTGAATGATTGAGTGAAAGTTCCCTTGTATCTCCACTTTATAGTGCAACATTGATGTCTTCTGGTGGACGTAGACAAAAAGTCGAACCATGTTAAATATTCGTATCCATATTTTTGTGTGTGACAGTTTTTATATTTTCTCTTTTTCTTGGTGAGCTAGTTGTACCTATTTTAGGGGTTTAAATCCCAACATATATATGTGTACTCATGAATAGGCATGTCCATGGGTTAGTGTCGACGAGTTAAGGCTGGACATAATAGATTTTGCCTAAGAAAATTACTACAGTCATGGCTGGCCCGACTTTGCCTTATTATTTACTAATTTTCTCTTCTAATCACAAACTAAATAAATTCATTTTATAACTTTATTCTTCTAATTTGATCAATCCACGACCACTGCCATCGCCACCTTGTACCACTACCAACTGCCATCGTCGACAACACTTTATAGATTATTGCCATTGCACCACTGTTCCGATCTTCGCTGCCATGGACCTATTGCCGCCACCATATCTGGATCACCCACAACACTGTAGCCACCAACAACTACAAGCAAACTCTCACTAGACACACTCTTAGTATTGCCATCCATACTTATCACCATGACTAGACAAAATGAATAATTTTATTACAGACCTACATGAGGTAGCGATATCAAAGAAATCTGGAGCAGATCTAGACGAAACAAGATATTTGTGCAACATTCTTTTCGGTACTTTTTCGAATGTTTGACAAAACATGAAGGTGTATGGTGTTGGCCCGTGGCAATGGCTAGTGGTTGGTGGTCATGGTTGGTCAGCAACGACAACATTAAGGGTGGTCTTGAGGCTGTCGATGGCTTACGGTCATAGGAGATTATGGTTGTTAATCTCTGTAGCTTCAGACTAAGTGATTTTGTAGAGGTCGTGGTGGTGGTGGACGAGTATAACGAGTGGTAATTAGAAGGGTGGGAGGGTGGACACTGGACAACAGTAAGCGAGGTACATATTGCAAGTGTGGGTCTGTAAATTATTAAAGAGTCATATATGTGTGAGATTAGGGTTGCGCTAATAATCAGATCAGTAGAGAAGATATTCAGTGATTGATACTATGACGCGTACAGCGCTGACCCGACCCTACCAAGTTCGATCCCGAGTCAAACTTAAAGTTTGTTTAAAAGGTAGGTTTAATGTGGGTCAGGTCAGGCTAAATAATTATTTTAATTCAACCCGGATCTCAAGATTTAGGGTTTGGCTGGGTGGGCTAAAAAGCCCGTGGACAAGCCTATCTATTTGATTTTTTCAATGTTAGGCAATTTTTATATCTGAGAATTAACAAGCAAATAATGGAAAGCAACGGACAAGGCATGAAGATCAACCTTGCTGGATATTAATTCAGTTTCTGTAATTGTAGTTGCGGTGACAATTTGTTTAGTGAAAGTCATTTGTATAGATGATCAACTGTAAAGGCTGATTGTTAGAGGCTTTTATAATTCGAATATGGTTTGTAGCTCTGAGAATTGGTACAATGTAAGAAAGTAGAGAATGCAGATGGCTTGTTTAATCTGGATATGTTAATAGAGTGGTTGTTGTTGTAGTATATAAACTACTAATAAAACATATAATCTTCTTTGTACATTTTTTTTGTTACAAACGAAAATAAAACAGTTAACAGATTACATCAAGTACTAGAAGCATCCTCCCAGAGATGCGCAAGAAGTTCGTTAGGGGGCTGGTCGAGATAAAAAAAAATCCCCATCTTGATTAGCACCCATGTTGGCAAGTTTGTCAGCACATTTTTTGCCCTCGCGAAGGGTGTGCGTAATGGTACTCGTTGTTGCTATGAGAAAAAAACAACAATCTGATATTAGGTTACTCAAAAGGTGAAGAGGTTGACGGTGGGTCAGTAGTTGAACCGCCATCAGAGAATCAGTTTCCACAACAACATTCTGGTAATTCTTGTCCTTAACAAGTTGGAGGGCCTTGAGAATTCCTAGCAGTTCCACTTCAAGGATATCACAGTTGGGGAGATGGCCTAGGCAACCACATCTCCAAGCTCTGCTGGCGTCATGAATGAGGCCTCCAATGCCGCTTCTTGATCCTTCTTTGACACTTCCATCAGTATTGAATTTGAGAGTTCCTGTAGATGGAAAATACCATTTAGTTAGTTTAGGTCTTTTAAAATGCGAAGAAGATAAATCTGGGTAGGCCTGATTCAAGTCCTTCGCAAAATCCAAGGCCTTTTTCCTACCAAAGTACTCAATGTCCTGGATGATTCATTCTATGGACTCTTTATTATGATATTTCCAAATTTGCCAAAGGATCGCAACGAAGATATGCGTCCAGTTGAGGTCCATGAATTTTTTCTTATGACACATGGTAAGATTAGATTTAATCCAGCAGAAAATCTCAGTGTTGAACTCATTAACAATTTGTTGTTAGGGGAGGAGTTTCCACCACATATTCAAAGCTCTGGGGCAATAACGGATAATATGATTAGTGGTTTCAGGTGCCTTTTTACATCTACTACAAAGGGGGCTTTGAGTCATATTGCAAACAAAACGAAGCTCATTCGAGAGAGGTCTTCCATGGCCATGATCCAAAGGAAAATTTTAATTTTTTAGGGGGATTTTGAGTTTCCAAATCTATTGAATATCCATGCTCAAGCTGTGGGGTCTATCCGATCTATTGATGAGCTTATGAGCACTAGCCACAAAAAATAGCCCTTGCTTTTCCATTCCTCAACAGGGGGTGTCATCCCTAGAATAAAAAATGGGAAGGTGGACTTTTTTTATGTTCTCGTTATCAGCACTAGGAAGAGCAGCCTCCAACTTATCGACATCCCATTGACCTTGATGGTTCATCATTTGGTTCACCAGGCAGTTGGTGTCCTCAGGTTTGGAAGAGTCGGGGGGGGGGGGGGCATTACCCACCCACCAGTCTTTCCATAAGTCAATCTTAGTGCCATTTCGGACGTTCCAATTTATTCTCGTATTGAGAGTAGGTATGGTGGACCTGATGCTCCTCCATATGTGGGAGCCAATCTTTTTAATTGGCCATTCTCTAGGTTTGTCAGATTTGGAATATTTAGCTTTAATGACCTTAACCCAAAGCAAATTACTATTCGAAACAAGACTCCAGCCCAAGGGGTCGCGGAGTGATGTCCAGGCGACGGGGTCGCATAGTGATGTCCGGGCGACGTGGTCGCGTAGTGATGTCCGGGCGACAGGGTCGCAGAGTGATGTATGGTCCCTTGAAGAGAAGTGAAGGTGTTAAGTATGGAGACCAAAGGCCAACCCATAGGGGAATCCGATGGTCGACATGCGAAGTGCGAGGGTCGAAGTGTGATGCGGCGTCGCACAAGGATGAGTTTCTTAGTGACGAAGTCACGTAATGAAAGTGAGAAGTGCACGTGACTTGAGCATGCATGCTTTGACCGGTTGTGAGCGTTGAATATTGACTGTTGGTTGTGCGGATGTTTCATGCAAAATGGGACCTCAGTGGGCTTTTAGGTGCGACCAGAATAGGTTGGGAACACATAGCAAACCAATGTTTTAGGGGAGTGCTTCTCCTCTAACAGGACACCCTACGTACATACTCCCCCATTCGTTAATTAGGTATATTTTTCACGTTGTTTTGTTTGCCGGCATTTACCTTTGGTTGTATATGTTTTCTCTCCTGTTTGGAGAGCTTTCTCCCTTTGTAGAGTTGTCCTCTCTTTTCAAAAGTTTTTCCTCGTTGCTCGTTCTCCTATGGTAGTCGAGTGGAGCAGTTCATGGTTTGATTGAGCCAAGAGGAGCTATGTTGAAGGTATGACTAAATTGAAATTCTAGTACTTTGGATGTATATCTTGATTATGATTGCTCTTTAGGGCTTTGTCCCTTCGCGAATGGTTGTATTGTATTTCTTAAGCTTTATTTGAATGTATTGTCGTTTATAAAAGAAACTCAAAATTTTCTTATTAAAGGCATAAAAATGACGGCCACGTAAGTCATGCCGTTACATGTTGTTCTTGTGGCACATTGGTTATTGGAAGTAAAAAATTGTTCATTCGTCCACAGTAATCTAAAGGTTTTTAAAAATCTTCAAACGACTAGATTGAAAGTTACTTAAGATAAAATCCCATGTCCAACATTAACTAGAAGTGATCATTTTCCCCATTTTCTTTCTTACTATTCTGCTTATGCTCTTTCTTACCATTCTGCATCCGAAATTCTATTTGCTCTCTATACAAACTCATTAGCCCTAACCCTTGAAAAACTTCATGACAAAATCTTTTTGTTCACGCCGTGGCAGGACCAAATCACTGGGTCTTGATCGTTCTAGTTTAGTAATCCTTGTGGATCATTCCCAACTGCAATACAATAAGAATAAAAAAAATTGCATGCTCCTTCTTAAGAACATTTCTCTAAGGGTGAGTTCAGAGGTATGTGACAAGTTTCGGAAGCTATTAGGGCCTTCCAAAGTCGAGAAGCTCCATAAATGTTTTCTTTTTTTTCCTTGACTTCTAAAGATCAAGCCAATTTAATCTTAGAAAAAAAAGCCTTGGAACATCAAGGGTTGCCCATAGGTAATTTAACTTTGGAGACCTCACCTTGTCTTATTTGGTCACTTTTCCTACTGTAGACCTTTGGGTAAGAATCATGAATGTCAATAATGATTGTTATCACCAAGAGTTGGCCCTCCGCATTGGATCTGTCCTTCGATAGGTTTAGGATCTTGATTGGTCTGAAGATAGATAAAGACTACTTTCACATTAAAGTAAGGATCTTTCTTTCAGACCCCTTGTTTCGAGGTGTGTTTATTCCTATGTTTTTAGATTATCTTACCACTCCTTCAACCGTGACGTGATTAGGGTGCATGCACGAAAAAATATGCCTTGCTTGTTATTGATGTAACATAATTGAGTACTCTCAGGATCACTACTTTGAGTAGCTAGACGTGGTATTGGAATCATTACAAAGAAGAGCCTTAACCCTACAAGGTCCGGATTTATTTTCACATATATTTGGTGGCCAGTGTACCTATGTTTGAGCGGTCACTTAGAGCTTACCTAAATTACATCTAAACATGAGTTCCATGATAAAAACTATTGGCACGATGGATGGCCCGAAATTACTATACACCAATCAATAATTGGCTGGACCCTCCTTCAACTCGGTTTTATATTCTGCAGCTAGTTGGACACCATAAGATTCTTTAGCACATCTGTAGATAGTCCCAAATGAGAACCTGAAGAATATAAAATTGTTCGTGCGCTTAATGGTAAGCAACCAGTAATTTCAGTGGAACGAGCACCTACCTTGGCCATGCTCTAAGCCCTAATCCTTGTAACCCTACTAAATCACACTAAACTCATCCTAATTCTCAAAACCTAGTTTCCATGTGATATCTCTAAATACCCCCTAACCATATCTCACTACGGGAAGCAATTAGATTTCCCTCGTCTAGAAATATCCATCCTCACGTGCTTTTAGAGTGTGTTTGGATGAAGTAATTGAACTAAGGAGTTCACGTTTATAGAGGATTCAAAAATACATTGCACAAAAACCTTGTTTGGATTGTGATAAGATGGATTTACCGAATTTTAGGAGGGATTTGAAATGAAATTTAGTGCGCTAAAATCCCCTCTAGAAATAACTAGTGCAATCTAGCTTTTGTCAACCCCCTTCAACAAATGTAGCTGCATTTTAGAAGAAAATGACTATCTTTTGTTTCCATGGTTTTAGCTAATACCTTCCATAGAAAAGGGAGACTTTCTCTCATTACGTACTAACCATACTTTATAAAAATACTCAATTTTTCATACGTAAATCTACATATAAAATATTCTGCCTTTACAATATCGTCAAACACTGAATTTACAACTTTGTAAACTTGTAAATCAGCAATTTTTATAATGAATAAATTTTGAAATGTAAGGTACTTTAAGATTCTTCGTTCAAACACACTCTTAGTGGCACTAAATCTCTCCCATGGCGTGTTGGGCCACCACATTCCTCCAACCGAAGCCTATATGAAATAGCCCACGTGGAGCTCCTTCTAAAACCTGACCACAACACTTTTACCCCATTACCTCAGCATTGTAACCAAACCTTTAAAGCCCTTAAGCCCACCACTCTTTAACCTCAAATCCCAATTGGACTCTCACAAGAACAATAATAGCCCACTTTGATTTTCACCTGGCCAGCCCTTTTTCTCTAACACCTCCCTGCCAAAAGTATGTCATCTCTCCTTCATCTCGGCCCAATAACTCCTCAAGCCCAAATCAACTTTATTTGTGGCCCTTACTTGCAAATCAAGATCTTTTGAACTATCTCCAATATGAAACTGTCCTCCCTGAAGGTATGGGAGAAAAGCATCCTCGGATTTTGAAAAGCCGTTGACAAGCAAGCCTTCACCTTAGCCTTTTTCTCCTTCCAGCATTTTTTGCTCTATCAAATTCATATTCGATTATTTCCTTATGCGAAACTTCTAAACTATCCCTTGAGCTTTGTTTAAACTGAACCTTTACTGTTGCAAGCTATTCCGTGTCGCGAGTCTTGTGCAACTGTCACAAGACATTGCAATCAAGAAAGTGCAGGACTTTAAACAGTTTTCATTCGTTTGGTAGTGTTAGATTGACCCCACCTGGTCTTCGTAAAATTATCCCTGACATAGAAACTTATGAGCATGAAAGAGACTTAGACACATGCGTCAAGAACGAGTATTTTTAGAATATAGACTCGTCAAGAAAGGACTGATGCAAGAGATTCTATTAGAGAACTTGGTGCATGTTGACATGGACTACATTCAGAAGAAACCCAAGAATTATCAACTTGCTAACCCTGCTTTTAACCCATGTTTCAATCAAATTTGAACTATATTGTAATCCCCCCCCCCCCCCCACGCAGCACAAAAATCTAAATCACCGTCCGCAGACCATTAACGCGTGGAAGCACTTTGTTAATTAGGGTCCTTTCTGGCACCTAGTTAAAAGAAGAGTTGTTATATCTCCTTTAACACATGAAAAGTTATAGATCCATTCTTCGACAATCTATTGGGCTAAAAATTTCTAGGCCACTCAAAAAGGAAAAACACCCCAGAATAAATGGGCAGTTAGGCTCTGCCTTTGGCCCCTTCATCACCCTACTTGAGTCTGGCATCCTTTCTTTTGGCCAGGAGCTTTACTAATCTCATTCTTCAGGTTTTTGTGGTTGCACCTTCACAACCCCAATTGGTTAAATGAAAATTTTAGGGTGGAACTGCCGTGGTTTTAGACTAGCTCGGACAGTTCACATGGCCAAAATTTAGCCTGAAATTTTGTGCCTCATGTTTTCTTCTTTTAAGAAACCAAAACCTTTCACTCGCTAGTTGGACAAAAGTTACTTAGATAGGGCTTTCCTTCCTTACATAGGCATAATAACTAAGGGTGACAAGGGAGGGCTCTTAGTTGGCTGGAATAGGTCTCTTTGTCTCGATTTTTTTAAAGTGATAAAAATCTCATTCTCTTCTAAATCCCTTTAAGCTCCAATTGGCATTGCGCTCTAATCTATGGAAAGCTGTAATAATCCAAAAGAAAGGAAAAGTGTCTATTTGTGTTAATTGGTGATTTCATCAAGTGCTTTCAAATCAAGATATATATAGGACAATATTGATATTTCAGGAGACAATCTATTCACAGATTTTTCCTTTTAACTTGAGAATGGTGGAGATAGCCTAAGAGGCCCCACTAACACATGGACCAATGGTAGAAAAAGATCATAGTATATTTTGAAAGACTTAGGGGCCGTTTGACAGGCCTTTTTTTTGCTCTTTTTTGACCATCTTCTCTTTTTTTTTGCAAAAGCCCATAAAAGAGGGATGTTTGGTTGACTTCTCTTTTTAAAAAAAGCCCAAGAGTTTAAAAATTGGTGGCCATTTTTAAAAAGAGCTCAAAGCTATTTTCTTCTTCTCTTTTCACGCGGAGCCTTCAGGCACATTAATGAGGTTGCCCCTTCGAGCCTCATTAGCAACAAAAATGCAATTTTTCGAGCTGGGTATAAAAGCCACTTTTATGGGCTTCTTTCATCTCTCTTTCTTCTCTCTCTCTCCCCCTCCGTCCGAAAGCCCTACAACCGGCTTGACATCAAACATGGTCCCAAAATAGAGCAGGTTCAACAGATCCCCAATCACGTCATCATTGGTTTGTTTCTCTAGGGTTTCTGGGGTTAGTGGGTTTTGGGTGGGGGTGTGGCCTTCGAGGGGGAGCTGGGTTTCGTCGGTGACGACAACGGAGAGGGGCTGACGGAGCTTCTCAAGCTCGTCGATGGCGGCGAGGACGGAGGGCTTGGACTTTAAGGTTTCCTCTTGCTCTTTGTTGATGGGCTTGCCCTGGGACACAACCTCTTCCATCTGGGTGATGCGGTTCTGCTTCTTCCGCAGGGCGCGGAGGCGCTTGTTGATGAGATTGAGGACCATTCTGTGGGCATTGCCGCCGCCATTGTGTGGTGCTGGGACTTGTGGTGTTTGAATTAGGTGAGGGTAGAGCTAGGGTTTGAATTAGGTATGGTGCTGGGGTAGAGCTGAATTAGGTGGGACTTATGGTATTTTATTTAATTTTATGAGTTACAAATTTTGCAAGTATTAAAGTCAAAATTTTAACGATTAAACAGACATATAATTTTATCGTAGTTATATTGTACACCTTCGATAGAAAAGGTGACAAATGATTTTTTGTTAAGGTGTAATTGTAAAAATTCGCGAATTTGCACAAAAATTCGCCAAGACCACCGGCACATCGCCGGCACCGCCTGTGGTCAAACTTAATTATTTAATTAAACATAATTAAATAATTATGTTGAATTATTTGTAAGATATTGTAATATAGTTGCTTAATTACCTTTAATAATGTTTAATTATGTAAAAATGCATATTAAAAAAAAATAAACCCAAAGAGTTGTCCTGTCAAACGCTTGCTCTTTTCTATTTTTTGAAAAAATAAACTCTGTCAAATAGCCACCAGTTTTTTAAACTGGTGAAAAAAAGACCAGAACTCTTCTCTTTTTTTTTAGAAAAAAAAACTAAAAACTGACAACCATACCAAACAGACCTTAAATAGAGGATCCTGCAACCCTAACTGGGCAGCGTTACTCACGTCCTTGTAGTTGTACCTTACTAATTTGGGAATCCAATGTTTGGGCCATGCCCCCACCCTTTTATAAGCAAATACTTTTTAAAAAAGAAGCCTTTCCACTTTGAAGCTATGTGGCTCAAGCATCTGGACTGCCAATGTTTAATTAACCATTATCGATGTGCACGGGTTAGAGGTTATACCCTACTTAAATTCATGTAGAAAAGAAGAGATCAGGCCTATGCTTTATCTCGTTAGTTTACAAAATCCTTCGAGAACCTTCCAGTGCAAATTGATTAGGTCATATTGCTCCTATGTCAAGTTAAAAACAAGTTTCCCAGTGTCAGAGCTCAGAATCAATTTTTTCTCCTAACGGATCAAATGAACTGGTTACTTGATTATGAAGAACTGAATTAGGCTCAAAAAATCTGGTAAAAGATAAATTATCCTTGGGGACCAAAACATTAAGTTTTACCATGTAGCCACAACTATTAAAAGAGGAAAAAATCAGATAACACAAACCGTGGATAGAGATTGCATCACTGGCACTAATCAATATCTTATCATATCAATTTTTGTGGAATATGTGAGAAACTTGTCTGTTTCAAACTCATCGACTAATTCCACACCATCCTTTACCTCTGTCAAGGCATTGAGAGTAGCACTGACCTTTCACTACATCAAAAATTAAGAAAGTGGCTTTTCAACTACCGCCTTTTAAACTTTTAGTTAACTACTTGGTTGACCACTATATTATTACGAGACCAAATATTTCTCATGCGGTCAGTGTGGTTAGCAGGTACGTAGGTAATCTGGGAAAGCTCATTGGCAAGCAGTGAAGTGGATACTTCGATACCTGAGAGGTACTGCGGATACTAGTTTAGTCTACCATCGGGACAGTGATGCGAATTGTAGTGTTATTGGATATGTGGATTTAGACTACGCTGGAGATTTGGATGGGGAGGAGATCTTTGACATATTATATCTTCATTTTTTCGAGATGTGTGATCAGTTGGAAGGCTACTCTTCAGACTATTGTTGTTTTGTCTACTACAGAAACTGAGTACATAGCGGTGACTAAAGCAGTGAAGGAAGCCATTTGGTTGAAAGGCTTGGTTAGTGATTTGGGGTTAAAGCAGGAATCTAACATTGTTTATTGCGAAAGCCCAAGTGTCATACATCTGATGAAAAATTAGATGTTTCATGAGCGGACCAAGCACTTTGATGTCATGTTTCATTTTATTCGGGATGTGGTTTCTCAGGATATTGTTATGGTAGAGAAGATTTCCATAGTTGAAAATCTAGCGGACATGATGACAAAGCATATTCCAGAGATCAAGTTTAAGCACTGCTTAGATTTGATCGGTATCAGCAGTATTTGAGGTGAAGCCCTAGGGGCCAAGTGTGGTAGCAGCTGATGATATTTTCAGATTGTTTGTGGCTTGTTTTATCCAAGCCAAGGTGGAGATTTGTGATAATGTGTCTTGGATAAAAAAAAAACCCGGAATGTGTGGGTGTCCCACATTGGTTATTCAGAGAAGGTTACGACTTGGCCCTCAGTATATAAGTAGTCTTGTCCCACATTGGTTATTTAGAGAAAGTCACTACTTATCTCTAAGTATATATATGTTGTCGTGTACTGTGTTTTAAGTACAAGAGAGAAGAGACATTCTTTGTGAGGGTTTATTGAGAGAGACGTAGATCTGTAATCTCCATAGCCAGACATAGTGAAATTGTTGCTACCACTGTAGAGTAGGCTTTTATCGAACTACGTAAATCTTGTGTCTTGTGTGCCTTTATTTTCTATTATTATTTTCGATTCTCTTTATTATTATTTGGTGTGAAATCTAGTATATTCTTTACAATATAGGATAACATGTACAAATCTCAAACTCACATGATAAAGATGATGATTCCATCCTTGGGTGGATAATGTGACCTAGTTGTTAAGATGTTCTTGTCTCTTTGTACCTACTTTCTGAAACACCAAATGTGTGTGTGTGTGTGCGCGTGTGCGTACTTTTTACCTTTCACGTTATCTTCCATGGACATCAGTTCGGCCAACTTGGCTTATCTTGTGGTTCCTGACTTCAATTACCAGAACTTTTATCATTGTACTTTGATATCTTTGTTTTAAGACCATGATTTCCATCTTTTTGAAGGGAATTGGTGCAACAGAGATACCTATAACATGTTTCCCATTTCAATACAAATTCTGCTTGATCAAATTTTTTTATTAATTTTTTAGCTAACCCTTACTCAGGGAAGAAGTTTCATTTTCTTTATTTCCTCATTTAGTCACTTGCCTCGTAGTAGTTTTTCTTATTTTCAGAATATTGACGATTGCAACCTCCCTTAATGTACATGAAATCAGGTTTCTTATTTTCAGAATATAGACTCGTCAAGAAAGGACTGATGCAAGAGATTCTATTAGAGAACTTGGTGCATGTTGACATGGACTACATTCAGAAGAAACCCAAGAATTATCAACTTGCTAACCCTGCTTTTAACCCATGTTTCAATCAAATTTGAACTATATTGTAATCCCCCCCCCCCCCCCACACAGCACAAAAATCTAAATCATCGTCCTCAGACCATTAAAGTGTGGAAGAACTTTGTTAATTAGGGTCATTTCTGGCACCTAGTTAAAAGAAGAGCTGTTATATCTCCTTTAACACATGAAAAGTTATAGATCCATTCTTCGACAATCTATTGGGCTAAAAATTTCTAGGCCACTCAAAAAGGAAAAAAAAAAACAGAATAAATGTTCAGTTAGGCTCTGCCTTTGGCCCCTTCATCACCCTACACGAGTCTGGCATCCTTTCTTTTAGCCAGGATCTTGACTGATCTCATTCTTCAGGTTTTTGTGGTTGCACCTTCACAACCCCAATTGGTTAAATGAAAATTTTAGGGTGGAACTGCCGTGGTTTTAGACTAGCTCGGACAGTTCACATGGCCAAAATTTAGCCTGAAATTTTGTGCCTCATGTTTTCTTCTTTTAAGAAACCAAAACCTCTCACTCGCTAGTTGGACAAAAGTTACTTAGATAGGGCTTTCCTTCCTTACATAGGCATAATAACTAAGGGTGACAAGGGAGGGCTCTTAGTTGGCTGGAATAGGTCTCTTTGTCTCGATTTTTTTAAAGTGATAAAAATCTCATTCTCTTCTACATCCCTTTAAGCTCCAACTGGCATTGCGCTCTAATCTATGGAAAGCTGTAATAATCCAAAAGAAAGGAAAAGTGTCTATTTGTGTTAATTGGTGATTTCATCAAGTGCTTTCAAATCAAGATATATATAGGACAATATTGATATTTCAGGAGACAATCTATTCACAGATTTTTCTTTTTAACTTGAGAATGGTGGAGATAGCCTAAGAGGCCCCACTAACACATGGACCAATGGTAGAAAAAGATCATAGTATATTTTGAAAGACTTAGGGGCCGTTTGACAGGCCTTTTTTTTTCTCTTTTTTTACCATCTTCTCTTTTTTTTGCAATCGCCCATAAAAGAGGGATGTTTGGTTGACTTCTCTTTTTAAAAAAAGCCCAAGAGTTTAAAAATTGGTGGCCATTTTTAAAAAGAGCTCAAAGCTATTTTCTTCTTCTCTTTTCACGCGGAGCCTTCAGGCACATTAATGAGGTTGCCCCTTCGAGCCTCACTAGCAACAAAAATGCAAATTTTCGAGCTGGGTATAAAAGCCACTTTTATGGGCTTCTTTCATTTCTCTTTCTTCTCTCTCTCTCTCCCCCTCCGTCCGAAAGCCCTACCACCGGCTTGACATCAAACATGGTCCCAAACTAGAGCAGGTTCAACAGATCCCCAATCACGTCATCATTGGCTTGTTTCTCTAGGGTTTCTGGGGTTGGTGGGTTTTGGGTGGGGGTGTGGCCTTCGAGGGGGAGCTGGGTTTCGTCGGTGACGACAACGGAGAGGGGCTGACGGAGCTTCTCAAGCTCGTCGATGGCGGCGAGGACGGAGGGCTTGGACTTTAAGGTTTCCTCTTGCTCTTTGTTGATGGGCTTGCCCTGGGACACAACCTCTTCCATCTGGGTGATGCGGTTCTGCTTCTTCCGCAGGGCGCGGAGGCGCTTGTTGATGAGATTGAGGACCATTCTGTGGGCATTGCCGCCGCCATTGTGTGGTGCTGGGACTTGTGGTGTTTGAATTAGGTGAGGGTAGAGCTAGGGTTTGAATTAGGTATGGTGCTGGGGTAGAGCTGAATTAGGTGGGACTTATGGTATTTTATTTAATTTTATGAGTTACAAATTTTGCAAGTATTAAAGTCAAAATTTTAACGATTAAACAGACATATAATTTTATCGTAGTTATATTGTACACCTTCGATAGAAAAGGTGACAAATAATTTTTTGTTAAGGTGTAATTGTAAAAATTCGCGAATTTGCACAAAAATTCGCCAAGACCACCGGCACATCGCCGGCACCGCCTGTGGTCAAACTTAATTATTTAATTAAACATAATTAAATAATTATGTTGAATTATTTGTAAGATATTGTAATATAGTTGCTTAATTACCTTTAATAATGTTTAATTATGTAAAAATGCATATTAAAAAAAAATAAACCCAAAGAGTTGTCCTGTCAAACGCTTGCTCTTTTCTATTTTTTGAAAAAATAAACTCTGTCAAATAGCCACCAGTTTTTTAAACTGGTGAAAAAAAAGACTAGAACTCTTCTCCTTTTGATAAAAAAAAAAAACTAAAAACTGACAACCATACCAAACAGACCTTAAATAGAGGATCCTGCAACCCTAACTGGGCAGCGTTACTCACGTCCTTGTAGTTGTACCTTACTAATTTGGGAATCCAATGTTTGGGCCATGCCCCCACCCTTTTATAAGCAAATACTTTTTAAAAAAGAAGCCTTTCCACTTTGAAGCTATGTGGCTCAAGCATCTGGACTGCCAATGTTTAATTAACCATTATCGATGTGCACGGGTTAGAGGTTATACCCTACTTAAATTCATGTAGAAAAGAAGAGATCAGGCCTATGCTTTATCTCGTTAGTTTACAAAATCCTTCGAGAACCTTCCAGTGCAAATTGATTAGGTCATATTGCTCCTATGTCAAGTTAAAAACAAGTTTCCCAGTGTCAGAGCTCAGAATCAATTTTTTCTCCTAACGGATCAAATGAACTGGTTACTTGATTATGAAGAACTGAATTAGGCTCAAAAAATCTGGTAAAAGATAAATTATCCTTGGGGACCAAAACATTAAGTTTTACCATGTAGCCACAACTATTAAAAGAGGAAAAAATCAGATAACACAAACCGTGGATAGAGATTGCATCACTGGCACTAATCAATATCTTATCATATCAATTTTTGTGGAATATGTGAGAAACTTGTCTGTTTCAAACTCATCGACTAATTCCACACCATCCTTTACCTCTGTCAAGGCATTGAGAGTAGCACTGACCTTTCACTACATCAAAAATTAAGAAAGTGGCTTTTCAACTACCGCCTTTTAAACTTTTAGTTAACTACTTGGTTGACCACTATATTATTACGAGACCAAATATTTCTCATGCGGTCAGTGTGGTTAGCAGGTACGTAGGTAATCTGGGAAAGCTCATTGGCAAGCAGTGAAGTGGATACTTCGATACCTGAGAGGTACTGCGGATACTAGTTTAGTCTACCATCGGGACAGTGATGCGAATTGTAGTGTTATTGGATATGTGGATTTAGACTACGCTGGAGATTTGGATGGGGAGGAGATCTTTGACATATTATATCTTCATTTTTTCGAGATGTGTGATCAGTTGGAAGGCTACTCTTCAGACTATTGTTGTTTTGTCTACTACAGAAACTGAGTACATAGCGGTGACTAAAGCAGTGAAGGAAGCCATTTGGTTGAAAGGCTTGGTTAGTGATTTGGGGTTAAAGCAGGAATCTAACATTGTTTATTGCGAAAGCCCAAGTGTCATACATCTGATGAAAAATTAGATGTTTCATGAGCGGACCAAGCACTTTGATGTCATGTTTCATTTTATTCGGGATGTGGTTTCTCAGGATATTGTTATGGTAGAGAAGATTTCCATAGTTGAAAATCTAGCGGACATGATGACAAAGCATATTCCAGAGATCAAGTTTAAGCACTGCTTAGATTTGATCGGTATCAGCAGTATTTGAGGTGAAGCCCTAGGGGCCAAGTGTGGTAGCAGCTGATGATATTTTCAGATTGTTTGTGGCTTGTTTTATCCAAGCCAAGGTGGAGATTTGTGATAATGTGTCTTGGATAAAAAAAAACCCGGAATGTGTGGGTGTCCCACATTGGTTATTCAGAGAAGGTTACGACTTGGCCCTCAGTATATAAGTAGTCTTGTCCCACATTGGTTATTTAGAGAAAGTCACTACTTATCTCTAAGTATATATATGTTGTCGTGTACTGTGTTTTAAGTACAAGAGAGAAGAGACATTCTTTGTGAGGGTTTATTGAGAGAGACGTAGATCTGTAATCTCCATAGCCAGACATAGTGAAATTGTTGCTACCACCATGGAGTAGACTTTCGCAGAACCACGTAAATCTTGTGTCTTGTGTGCCTTTATTTTCTATTATTATTTTCGATTCTCTTTATTATTATTTGGTGTGAAATCTAGTATATTCTTTACAATATAGGATAACATGTACAAATCTCAAACTCACATGATAAAGATGATGATTCCATCCTTGGGTGGATAATGTGACCTAGTTGTTAAGATGTTCTTGTCTCTTTGTACCTACTTTCTGAAACACCAAATGTGTGTGTGTGTGTGCGCGTGTGCGTACTTTTTACCTTTCACGTTATCTTCCATGGACATCAGTTCGGCCAACTTGGCTTATCTTATGGTTCCTGACTTCAATTACCAGAACTTTTATCATTGTACTTTGATATCTTTGTTTTAAGACCATGATTTCCATCTTTTTGAAGGGAATTGGTGCAACAGAGATACCTATAACATGTTTCCCATTTCAATACAAATTCTGCTTGATCAAATTTTTTTATTAATTTTTTAGCTAACCCTTACTCAGTGAAGAAGTTTCATTTTCTTTATTTCCTCATTTAGTCACTTGCCTCGTAGTAGTTTTTCTTATTTTCAGAATATTGACGATTGCAACCTCCCTTAATGTACATGAAATCAGGTTTCTTATTTTCAGAATATAGACTCGTCAAGAAAGGACTGATGCAAGAGATTCTATTAGAGAACTTGGTGCATGTTGACATGGACTACATTCAGAAGAAACCCAAGAATTATCAACTTGCTAACCCTGCTTTTAACCCATGTTTCAATCAAATTTGAACTATATTGTAATCCCCCCCCCCCCCCCCACACAGCACAAAAATCTAAATCATCGTCCTCAGACCATTAAAGTGTGGAAGAACTTTGTTAATTAGGGTCATTTCTGGCACCTAGTTAAAAGAAGAGCTGTTATATCTCCTTTAACACATGAAAAGTTATAGATCCATTCTTCGACAATCTATTGGGCTAAAAATTTCTAGGCCACTCAAAAAGGAAAAAAAAAACAGAATAAATGTTCAGTTAGGCTCTGCCTTTGGCCCCTTCATCACCCTACACGAGTCTGGCATCCTTTCTTTTAGCCAGGATCTTGACTGATCTCATTCTTCAGGTTTTTGTGGTTGCACCTTCACAACCCCAATTGGTTAAATGAAAATTTTAGGGTGGAACTGCCGTGGTTTTAGACTAGCTCGGACAGTTCACATGGCCAAAATTTAGCCTGAAATTTTGTGCCTCATGTTTTCTTCTTTTAAGAAACCAAAACCTCTCACTCGCTAGTTGGACAAAAGTTACTTAGATAGGGCTTTCCTTCCTTACATAGGCATAATAACTAAGGGTGACAAGGGAGGGCTCTTAGTTGGCTGGAATAGGTCTCTTTGTCTCGATTTTTTTAAAGTGATAAAAATCTCATTCTCTTCTACATCCCTTTAAGCTCCAACTGGCATTGCGCTCTAATCTATGGAAAGCTGTAATAATCCAAAAGAAAGGAAAAGTGTCTATTTGTGTTAATTGGTGATTTCATCAAGTGCTTTCAAATCAAGATATATATAGGACAATATTGATATTTCAGGAGACAATCTATTCACAGATTTTTCTTTTTAACTTGAGAATGGTGGAGATAGCCTAAGAGGCCCCACTAACACATGGACCAATGGTAGAAAAAGATCATAGTATATTTTGAAAGACTTAGGGGCCGTTTGACAGGCCTTTTTTTTGCTCTTTTTTGACCATCTTCTCTTTTTTTTTTGCAAAACCCCATAAAAGAGGGATGTTTGGTTGACTTCTCTTTTTAAAAAAAGCCCAAGAGTTTAAAAATTGGTGGCCATTTTTAAAAAGAGCTCAAAGCTATTTTCTTCTTCTCTTTTCACGCGGAGCCTTCAGGCACATTAATGAGGTTGCCCCTTCGAGCCTCACTAGCAACAAAAATGCAAATTTTCGAGCTGGGTATAAAAGCCACTTTTATGGGCTTCTTTCATTTCTCTTTCTTCTCTCTCTCTCTCCCCCTCCGTCCGAAAGCCCTACCACCGGCTTGACATCAAACATGGTCCCAAACTAGAGCAGGTTCAACAGATCCCCAATCACGTCATCATTGGCTTGTTTCTCTAAGGTTTCTGGGGTTGGTGGGTTTTGTGGGTTTTGGGTGGGGGTGTGGCCTTCGAGGGGGAGCTGGGTTTCGTCAGTGACGACAACGGAGAGGGGCTGACGGAGCTTCTCAAGCTCGTCGATGGCGGCGAGGACGGAGGGCTTGGACTTTAAGGTTTCCTCTTGCTCTTTGTTGATGGGCTTGCCCTGGGACACAACCTCTTCCATCTGGGTGATGCGGTTCTGCTTCTTCCGCAGGGCGCGGAGGCGCTTGTTGATGAGATTGAGGACCATTCTGTGGGCATTGCCGCCGCCATTGTGTGGTGCTGGGACTTGTGGTGTTTGAATTAGGTGAGGGTAGAGCTAGGGTTTGAATTAGGTATGGTGCTGGGGTAGAGCTGAATTAGGTGGGACTTATGGTATTTTATTTAATTTTATGAGTTACAAATTTTGCAAGTATTAAAGTCAAAATTTTAACGATTAAAGAGACATATAATTTTATCGTAGTTATATTGTACACCTTCGATAGAAAAGGTGACAAATGATTTTTTGTTAAGGTGTAATTGTAAAAATTCGCGAATTTGCACAAAAATTCGCCAAGACCACCGGCACATCGCCGGCACCGCCTGTGGTCAAACTTAATTATTTAATTAAACATAATTAAATAATTATGTTGAATTATTTGTAAGATATTGTAATATAGTTGCTTAATTACCTTTAATAATGTTTAATTATGTAAAAATGCATATTAAAAAAAAATAAACCCAAAGAGTTGTCCTGTCAAACGCTTGCTCTTTTCTATTTTTTGAAAAAATAAACTCTGTCAAATAGCCACCAGTTTTTTAAACTGGTGAAAAAAAAGACTAGAACTCTTCTCTTTTTTTTTAGAAAAAAAAACTAAAAACTGACAACCATACCAAACAGACCTTAAATAGAGGATCCTGCAACCCTAACTGGGCAGCGTTACTCACGTCCTTGTAGTTGTACCTTACTAATTTGGGAATCCAATGTTTGGGCCATGCCCCCACCCTTTTATAAGCAAATACTTTTTAAAAAAGAAGCCTTTCCACTTTGAAGCTATGTGGCTCAAGCATCTGGACTGCCAATGTTTAATTAACCATTATCGATGTGCACGGGTTAGAGGTTATACCCTACTTAAATTCATGTAGAAAAGAAGAGATCAGGCCTATGCTTTATCTCGTTAGTTTACAAAATCCTTCGAGAACCTTCCAGTGCAAATTGATTAGGTCATATTGCTCCTATGTCAAGTTAAAAACAAGTTTCCCAGTGTCAGAGCTCAGAATCAATTTTTTCTCCTAACGGATCAAATGAACTGGTTACTTGATTATGAAGAACTGAATTAGGCTCAAAAAATCTGGTAAAAGATAAATTATCCTTGGGGACCAAAACATTAAGTTTTACCATGTAGCCACAACTATTAAAAGAGGAAAAAATCAGATAACACAAACCGTGGATAGAGATTGCATCACTGGCACTAATCAATATCTTATCATATCAATTTTTGTGGAATATGTGAGAAACTTGTCTGTTTCAAACTCATCGACTAATTCCACACCATCCTTTACCTCTGTCAAGGCATTGAGAGTAGCACTGACCTTTCACTACATCAAAAATTAAGAAAGTGGCTTTTCAACTACCGCCTTTTAAACTTTTAGTTAACTACTTGGTTGACCACTATATTATTACGAGACCAAATATTTCTCATGCGGTCAGTGTGGTTAGCAGGTACGTAGGTAATCTGGGAAAGCTCATTGGCAAGCAGTGAAGTGGATACTTCGATACCTGAGAGGTACTGCGGATACTAGTTTAGTCTACCATCGGGACAGTGATGCGAATTGTAGTGTTATTGGATATGTGGATTTAGACTACGCTGGAGATTTGGATGGGGAGGAGATCTTTGACATATTATATCTTCATTTTTTCGAGATGTGTGATCAGTTGGAAGGCTACTCTTCAGACTATTGTTGTTTTGTCTACTACAGAAACTGAGTACATAGCGGTGACTAAAGCAGTGAAGGAAGCCATTTGGTTGAAAGGCTTGGTTAGTGATTTGGGGTTAAAGCAGGAATCTAACATTGTTTATTGCGAAAGCCCAAGTGTCATACATCTGATGAAAAATTAGATGTTTCATGAGCGGACCAAGCACTTTGATGTCATGTTTCATTTTATTCGGGATGTGGTTTCTCAGGATATTGTTATGGTAGAAAAGATTTCCATAGTTGAAAATCTAGCGGACATGATGACAAAGCATATTCCAGAGATCAAGTTTAAGCACTGCTTAGATTTGATCGGTATCAGCAGTATTTGAGGTGAAGCCCTAGGGGCCAAGTGTGGTAGCAGCTGATGATATTTTCAGATTGTTTGTGGCTTGTTTTATCCAAGCCAAGGTGGAGATTTGTGATAATGTGTCTTGGATAAAAAAAAAACCGGAATGTGTGGGAGTCCCACATTGGTTATTCAGAGAAGGTTACGACTTGGCCCTCAGTATATAAGTAGTCTTGTCCCACATTGGTTATTTAGAGAAAGTCACTACTTATCTCTAAGTATATATATGTTGTCGTGTACTGTGTTTTAAGTACAAGAGAGAAGAGACATTCTTTGTGAGGGTTTATTGAGAGAGACGTAGATCTGTAATCTCCATAGCCAGACATAGTGAAATTGTTGCTACCACCATGGAGTAGACTTTCGCAGAACCACGTAAATCTTGTGTCTTGTGTGCCTTTATTTTCTATTATTATTTTCGATTCTCTTTATTATTATTTGGTGTGAAATCTAGTATATTCTTTACAATATAGGATAACATGTACAAATCTCAAACTCACATGATAAAGATGATGATTCCATCCTTGGGTGGATAATGTGACCTAGTTGTTAAGATGTTCTTGTCTCTTTGTACCTACTTTCTGAAACACCAAATGTGTGTGTGTGTGTGCGCGTGTGCGTACTTTTTACCTTTCACGTTATCTTCCATGGACATCAGTTCGGCCAACTTGGCTTATCTTGTGGTTCCTGACTTCAATTACCAGAACTTTTATCATTGTACTTTGATATCTTTGTTTTAAGACCATGATTTCTATCTTTTTGAAGGGAATTGGTGCAACAGAGATACCTATAACATGTTTCCCATTTCAATACAAATTCTGCTTGATCAAATTTTTTTATTAATTTTTTAGCTAACCCTTACTCAGTGAAGAAGTTTCATTTTCTTTATTTCCTCATTTAGTCACTTGCCTCGTAGTAGTTTTTCTTATTTTCAGAATATTGACGATTGCAACCTCCCTTAATGTACATGAAATCAGGTTTCTTGACTAGCTAGTTAACTCCCAATTACCATTCCCTTATTAGCATTTCTATCAATTGTCCAGTAATCTCTTTGTTTCATCTTCAAAAACTCTCTTCATCTTTTTAATGAAAATTGATAGTCTTATCTAAAGTGCAAAAGGTTTATCCCCAACTTTTTTCCTATTTCCATCGAAAGCTCTTTCAATTTTCTCCAAAATTTTCTAGTCGACACAAATCAATCGAAAAATTATTTGCTCCCTATCTTGTTAGGGTTTTGTAAACTTGCCTCGTATAGAAGTTCTTTAAAAAGAATATTCATTAAGAATTTACCTACATCTTAGAGCAACTCGTGTGGTTCTCCATTTGGCTTCGGTCCCACATCTTTGCAGAAAACTCAAAATGTCTTGGGCAAATGATGCCCCATATGGAAATAATGCAGCAAGGTAGTATTTGCAAACTGGCAGGTCATGGACATGGTCCGTGCACTGAACAAGTATCGAATAAGCCATACTAGCTTAATACTTAAGCTTTATTAGGGCATTATTATTCATGGCTACTTTCTCACTGAATGAAATCTTGTTTTAAGATGAACATGTTCTTGTGGATAAATCAAAGTGACTTTGCGTTCTTTTAAAAGGATGTTTTTTTTATACTAACCCGGTGCATGAAGTTCACATTGATGGGTTAGTTTGACACTGAATAAACTACAAACTACCAACTTGTGGATGTTGCCTCTATGTATCAGTCGAACTAGATCACAGTACCTTTGATAAGCATGTTAAAGATTTATGGAACACGATCGGCCCAACTCTTTATGCCTGGAACCAACTTGTTAACATTCTATGTTTACTTCGGCTAGTATTTTATTCAACTCACTATATGATCTAGTGTTGTTTTGATGATTTTAGGAAAGTTAGAGTGGATGAAGCCTCTAAATAATGGTTGAGGGACCTTTGGTTACTTCATGGAGATGGAGTCACATATGGCTGCTCCTGCTTTGGTATGTGGACTATAGATTATGCCATGGAAGATTTACAATTATTCTCTTCCACTTCTTTGTAAATCTCCACATGCAGATTAAATTATATCAACCATATTTAGTATTTTTAATAATTATCACTACATAGGATGGTTGTAGCCTCGTGCTATAACTCTAGTTGCCAGAGGCAGATCTTGGATTTCATGTCGGTCGGGGAGGGGGGGGGAGGTCAAAAATAGCATTTAAAACCTTGAGTTTATAGTATAATATAATTGATCTAATATGACCAGACATGGTGTAGCGAGCAACATTTTGATAGATTATTATAAGCATTTTTAGTCTTCAGTATTTTGTTTTGTTAAAATTGCAAACTTACATACAAAACATGAATCTTATTTCACAAATCATTTCAACAAAGCCGTCCATCCATGTTTCGTTGATCTCGATTCTCCTTTGAAGCTACCCAGTAATTTATACCGACATGTAAAAACCAAAGTCATATTTTTGTTCCTTAGCTTCCTAACATATGTATTTTATTTCTCCGTAATTGCACTTTACCAGGAAGCATTACCGATAAGTACCGAAGGTCACTCTTACTTAGCAGCATATGATACATAAAGTTTAATGTATGAGATAATTCTCAAGAAGGTAGCAACATGAGACTCCATACAAAGATAAGTACGGTGAAAAAGTGGAAGGGACTCCTAAAATGCTGAGTCTTCGTGACTTTGAGCTTAGCTTTTAAGTACATAATTGTTGTTTTAGTGTTTGGAGTTTAATTCCAAAATTTCTTTATGTAAATAAGTTTTATGTAGATATGGAAGTTATTTAATGTTTAATCACAAGGCTTTACATTGATACTTGAAACCAATAAAATAACCTTAGAGGGGGGGTGAATAGGGTTTTAAGACTACTTTAAAAATTAACAAACAACTAACCTCAATCTCAACACAAATGTAAAACGATAATGAAAAGAGAGAAGGGTTTAGAGATACTTGACAATGAGATTTAAATGGTTCGGCTTGATATACCCTCAAGCCTACATCCACCTCTTCATGGAAGTCCCTTACAAGAGCACTAGAATCCACTAGCAACAATCTTCTTCCGGGTCAAGATCAAAACACTTACAACACTTGGTGATATCCCCACACCAAGCACAAGCCTTGAATCCACAAAGCTCACCCAAGACTTGACAAACCCAAGCCTTGATCACAATCATTTTACAAAGATCAAATGTGTACAAAGAAATCCTCTTGAAAGGAAATGAGTACAAATGAAGCTCTAGTGCAATAGAGAGATTAGAGAATTGATGATTTGAAGGATGCTCACTCTCAATCAAAGAATTGCTCACAAAGATGCTCTCTTTAATGATGTAAAATCATGAAGATGAAGAGAGATAAGTTTAATCTATGAGCCTTGATGTTTTTCTAATGAATGGAGGCTTATAATGAAGCCCCAAATAATTTATATAGAGAGCAAATGAAATATAGCCGTTATAGGCAAAACATGGGCAAAACTGCCATTGCAGTCGACCGTAATCCAATGCAGTCGACTGTATTCCCTCGAAAATAGCCGTTGGAGTTTTGTCCTCGAAAATAGCTGTTAGAACTGAATTTTGACCAATGCAGTCGACTGTATTCAATTACAGTCGACTGTAATACCCTACTGCCTATCAGCTGCCTCACGGAACCCCCTTTCCTATTTTGGGCATAACTTTCTCTAGAAAAATCGGATTGAGATGCCGTTTTTTGCGTTGGAAAGATAATGAAAATTTTTATCAAGATATGAAAATATTAGCACCAAAATAGTTTTTGAGAAAATCTGAGTGAGCTCTGAAGTTCATTCATTTTCAAGAACCACACTTGTGTGAAAGGTTATGAACTCACATGCAATGCACAAGATGTCCTAAGGTCTTTTTAGGTCATAGTAATCAATCCAAACATCAAACCAAGACTAGTTACATAATAGGAAAGATCAATTATAATCGATAGTAACTTAGCCGATGCATTCTTTGTTACTCTTCGACATTGGAGTTGATGAAGCTTCTATAGCATGTCCACTATAACTTTAAGCTTCTTTGGCTTTAATCCATCTATCCAACTTCTCAAATGTGTCTTCATGAGTGTACATGTATATACATACTAAGAATACACTCAAAGCACACATTAGAACATAATCAATGTGTAGTTATCATCAAAACAAGATGAAAGCCTAGGTTATCCAACCATAGGGCTAACAATACTTTTATTTTCTCAAATCTGAATCAATGCTGTGACAACACATCTATTATAACAGAAGCGTCACCAAAAGGATTTGAACCAAAGAACGAATTCAACATGCATCTCTATAAACCAAACCTTTTAAGTGATAAAAAATTGTCTTCAATGGTTAAAAGATCTAAAGAAGTTACGGGTGAATGCAACACCATCCATACAATTATTTTATTTGATGCTCATACATTCAAGTGCACGTACAACACACGTGCATTGTAACTAGTACGTTAAATGGCCAATGCATGGCCATTTAGCGTATTGTGTGTGTTAACTTAGAAGGCAAAAAATTTTGACATCAAATTCAACACAAGGGCTAGTCGTCCAATGATGATCTCTTGTCTTTGTTATGAGGGTGAGATTTGAGTACATGGCATATGTAGGTGGCATAATGTAAATGGTCATATTCACGTGATACTTAATACCCATTTCATACATCACCTTTTATTTAATGCAAAAATACGTTTCAGTTAACTAAACGACATGCGTACTTGCTGTAAAGTAAATCTCTGTAACGATCCATGTGAGAACCTCGCGACCTGGCTGTTAGGATGCATTGTCATTTTCTACCTATCTTTTGAACTGCATAATATAAAATGTAACCTCTTAGAAGAGGTTGCACAACCATAGATATTATTTTTATTAAGGATGCCTACTTTCTATCTTCCTTTTTGCCCCTGGTGTGCATCTTTGTGACTCCCAATTTGCACAACCATAAAGATTACCTTTTACTAAAAACTGCCTTTAATGGTTAAAGATCTAAAGAAGTTACAGATGAATGCAACACCATCCATGCAATTCTTTTATTTGATGCTCATACATTCAAGTGCACGTGCAACACACGTGCAATACAACTAGTACATTAAATGGCCAATGCATGGCCATTGAGGGCTGCCAAGAGCACACAATGTCGTGCAGTTGAACTTAAGGGGCTGTGACTTATTAAGTCCTTTGCATGGTTAGGTGTAATACATCGGAGTATTTTATGTTAGTGCAAGAACATATTGTGTGTGCTAACTTAGAAGGCAAAAAATTTTGACGTCAAATTCAAGATAATGGCTAGTCGTCCAATGATGATCTCTTGTCTTTGTTACGAGGGTGAGATTTGAGTACATGGCATATGTAAATGGTCATATCCACATGATACTTAATACCCATTTCATACATCACCTTTTATTTAATGCAAAATACGTTTCAATTAACTAAATGACATGCGTGCTTGTTGTTAGGATCAAGCGTTTACCACTGCACCAAAAGCAATTGCCGTTAGTAATAGGTGTAACTTTATTTCCTTATAATCCTGGCACAACAGCCAGTGCACACGGTCGAGTACACAAGGGAGTAGATGGACGCAGCCAACCTCCGATCTGCCAACAATCCCTTCCCTAGATACACCTTGGGGGACTCAAACCCTTGACCTGCTCTGATACCAATTGTTAGGATCAAGCGCTTACCAATGCACCAAAAGTAATTGATGTTAGTAATGGACGCAACTTTATCTCCTTATAGTCTTAGCACAGCAGCCAGTGCACACAGTCGAGTACACAAGGGAGTAGATGGACGCGGCCAACCTCCGTTCTGTCAACACTTGTTGTAAAGTAAATCTATGTAATGATCCATGTGAGAACCTCGCGACCTGGCTATTAGGATGCATTGTCGTTTCCTACCTATCTTTTGAACCGCATGATATAAAATGCAACCTCTTAGAAGAGGTTGCACAACCATAAAGGTTACTTTTACTAAGGATGCCTACTTTCTACCTTCTTCTTTGCTCCCAGTGTGCATCTTTGTGACTCCCAATTTGCACAACCTTAGAGATTACCTTTTACTAAGGATTCCTACTTTCTATCTTGTACTTTGTCCCTGCCGATTACCAAGCCTTCATCATTGCCTTTTGATGTCTTCATCTTATCAATGAGAGTTAACCAACCGTAGGGCATGCAAAAGGTATATGTATCAGTACAACTTTCTTCCATTATTTTAGAAGGATCTTGTAATTTGCTTTGATTTTATAAAAGTCCTAAAAGGTTAAATTATGTACTCCATTTTCTTTAACTCTTAAAACGAAGGATAAATTCGTTACTACTGTGGTTGTAAGAAGATAGTTCTTTACAGACAGTTACAATCTCTCGTATAGGGGTGAATAATATTTGATAAATATAGTCACTGTTGACACTTTCAACGATAGTTTTTAGCAGTATATTTTTAGCATTACTAAGTAAAAGCCTTAAAGTTATATAATGACAGTTAATTCTGATTGTAAATTTTTTCGTGCAAACTGGATAGTAGTCAAAAAGTTTTCTAAAATAAACAGTAAGGTAATTTTCAGGCATCAGGTGACTAGCGATGACTGATCAACTAAGATATGTGTCCAAGCAGAGGTCTCTTTAACAAATTGACACATATCTTGTTACCAAACACCCGTCCTCTTTCTTCCGCTGGCAATTGTGGAGTTGAATGAAAAGTGGTGGCTATGGCAATTAACTCAATGGTGTAAACCTAAATGGGAGCGATTGTGAGCCCAATTATGTTTCAAGAAGTGAGTTTGACTGCTTAAATTTTATGACAACAATGATAACGCGCACACATTAACTTTTTGTCTTTTTTTTAATGAGTTTGAATATGGATTGCCTGCTATGATTAGTTTATCATGCATTTAAGAGTGGTTAGTTAATGCTTGTCATATGTTGATGCTCAAATATATAAATTTTGTGGTATACTTATGGTGGCATTTTAGCTAGTTTCTACCCCTGGCAGGCACCTATTTTGCATGATAGTGCAATTGCCCTTTAAAGATGCATAAACTGTCGTGTATGAAGGCATCCACACATGAAAATCGTCAGTTATAAGGATTGCTCATTGAAGAAAGCTGCACAAAACTCTGCTCTTTATGCCGTTAGCAATGAGCATTAAACTGAAGACGTGGTTCTCCATTTGGCTGATTCTTACTTAAAGTAGTTAATGTAGTTCTCCATTTGGCTAAGGGGGACTACGTCTTTGTAGACGTGTCGGAACACCTTTGGTGTATCATATCCGCTATGGAAACCCGCAAAGTTGCCTCTATGCAAGTAAAAGTAACGGACATCATACACTTGAGATGTATCATGTCTACATAGACTTAATCGTCCCTCGGCCAAATGGAGAACCCAACGACGAACTGTAATCTGCAGCATAAAAGAGTATCATCTTTATTAGTTTTGTCAATGGGTTTTGAGAAATTCCATCTTGGTTTTCCGCTTTTGGGGTTCAATTTGAAAGTATTGGGAAAAATTGTTTCAGGTTGGAGTCATAATTTTGTGTGCCAAAGGAAGAATCCTTTGTTTTCCCTACTGGGGCTTTCATAAATTGCATTTGGGATTTCTTTTTCGGGGTTTCAAGTGTGGATTAAGAATTTTGGGGATTGTAATTTTATTCCAGGTTTGTCAATGGGGTTTTGAGAAATTCCATATGGGTTTTTAGCTTTCAAGGTCTAATTTAGAAGTATTGGGGAAAACAAATTCAGGTTGGAGTCATATTTTTGTGCGCCAAAGGAAGAATCCTTTGTTTGCCCAACTGGGGTTTTCAGACACTGCATTTGGGTTTTCTGTTTTGGGTTTCAGTTGTGGATTAAGGATCTTGGGGATCGTAATTTTGTTTAAGGTTTATTTTTTGTTTCCAATACTTGTTGCACTGCATCGTTTTTCAAGAGGGCTTTTACGAATTTTATCTAGGTTTCCAGCTTTGTGGTTCATTTGCAGATGAAGGTTTAAATAGGAGATTGTGATTTTTGCATGTCATATATGCTCGTGCTGTAAGAAAATGGTACATCTGGCTGTAGACAGAGTAAAATTTATAAAATTTCCAATTGGGTTCTTTGTTATTCAAATGGCTAACTGCATGTGTTTGGAGCAGTTAATGTAGTTCTCCATTTGGCTGAGGGGGACTACGTCTTTGTAGACATGCCAGCACACATTAGGTGTGTCATGTCCACTATGGAAACTTGCAAAGCTGCCCCTATGCAGGTAAACTTGGCGGACGTCATACACTTCAGATGTATCATATCTACATAGACTTAGTCCCCTGGGCCAAATGAAGAACCATATCGGCCAACTGTAATTTGCGCGCATACAGAAAGTATCATCTTTTCTAGTTTTGTCAAATGAAAATTTTTCCATTTGAAAAATCTTATCTGGGTTTTCAGCTTTTGGGGTTCAATTTGAAAGTATTGGGTTAAATTGTTTCAGGTTGGAGTCATCATTTTGTGTGCCAAAGGAAGAAATCTTTGTTTTCCCAACTGGGGTTTTTGAAAATTGCATTTAGGTTTCTGTTTTGTGGTTTCAGTTGTGGATTAAGGATTTTGGGGATTGTAAATTTGTTTCAGGTTTGTTTGTTTGTTTCCTAATACTTGTTGTGCTGCATCGTTTTTTGAGTGGGCTTTTAAGAATTTCATCTAGGGCTTCCAGTTTTGTGGTTCATTTGGGATTATGGTTTGAAGAAGAGATGATCATTTGTGTATGTCATAGATGCTTTGTTGTAAGAAAACGGAACATCTGGCTGTGTACAGAGAAAATCTGTAGAACTTACAATTGGGTTCTTAGATGTTCCATCTGGCTGTGTCATTTCTTAACTCTGATGGATGATGAGTTAGCATGCAAACCCATCTTTTACACGGATTGATTCAATGCAGTGGATTACTGATCTATACTAATGGTAGAGAAGCTGGATATAAGGACCTCTATGGTAAGGACAATGTGAATTTGTGTAATGGCGTCGGCAAAAATCTTGATTTCGGTACCAGCCCTATTGAAAGATCTAGTTGATTTCACATACATTTGCGACTATTTGTTTTGATGATCTTTGGAAAGTTAAAGTGGAGGACCTATTGAAGAAGATGCTCATGGTTGTGTTGGTATGTGGAGCTATAGATTGTGCCATGGACGTTATTTAGTGTTTTGGCAGTTTGGTACTCTTAGTTCTTAGTTCTCTGGATCTTGATCCATGTCATCCCACTTAAAAGTTTTATTATCAGGTTTGCAATTCTAACAATTCCTAAGACTCTCTCTCTCTCTCTCTCTCTCTCCTTCCCTCGCCTTCTCCGGCTCTCCTCTCCGTCTCCATCCCCCCCCCCCTCTCCCCTCATCTCTCTCTCTCTCAATTGTAAAATTTACTATCCATCCCTCAAATCTTGAATCTTTCCTACATTTTAGACAAGCCCAATATTTTTCCACAATTTAACAAACTTATCTCCCTCCTTTCATTTCATTATTAGTCATACATACACAAAATAGATTTCGATTTTTCACTATCAGGTGACAAGGTATATATATGTGTGTGCGCATGTGTGAGCACGTTTATGTATAATTTTTTCTCATATTTTTTATATCTTCTTGGTCGGCATTATTAATGCGAACCTCAACACAGGATTTATTATTTTGGGTGTTGTTATTATTATTTGTTCTTATTTGAGAAAGACTATTTCTACCATCTTATATTTCTCTTCTATTTGTTGCTGAAGATTAACAATTGTTACTGAAGTTCTTTTTTAACAACAAAAGGTGGTAGAAAGCATAGTTATCAATACCGTACCGGTACCGGCCGATACGTACCGCTTTTGCCGTTTACTGATACGGTATCCATTACATTTTGTACCGGTCAAAATACCGCTATGTACCGGTTGAACCGGCCGGTACAGGTGATACCAGCCGAGTTAGTGTGTTTTAGACCAGTCCCTTAAAAAATGTAAAAGTAACAAATTTTGTTAGAAAATTTATAAATTGACCATATAAAGACTAAATAGAAAAATACTATAAGTTCTATTATATCAATCAAAGCATATGTAGCCTCTTTCTCATAATATTCATTACAATTTATAAAATCTTTCCTGATAAGTTTTCAATCATCACTTAGCTTTGATGTTCTTCAAACTAGAAGCTTTGATCATATTTGTTGCAGTTAAAAACTGGATCGGGAACAGTACCAGAAATCAGGCCTGCAAAAGAGAACACGGAGTAACCGCCGGGTGGGGTTCCGGCGGGGGAACGCTCCGATGCTTAAGTCAGAGAAGGCTAACGATGTAGAACTCTGAAGAAGCAGTAAAGACACAATGTGTATATGTGTGAGCTTAGGCTTACCTGGGGGGCTTGACCCCCTTATATAGTGGTAGCAAGAGGAGTCCAATTAGAACTGGGCTTCGGTCAACTCTAATTAGAATCTCATTAGGATCCTGGAGGATACCATATCAGTCTCTGCTGATAGAGTCAGATCTTCTTTAGGATTCTGCCCGATGATTGATATGGTAAGTGCCATATCAGCAGTGAGTCAGCACGGGTTACGTGTCATAACCGCCACGTGTCGTCCGTAGATTGGAGGGATATTTTTAGCTATATCATATGCCCCTTGCTTTTACCAGCGTTAATGAAGCGGGTGGAAGCACACTTTTTCCACTGGTGATAGCGAAATATGCCAAAAAACAGAATTCAATCTGTTTGTCAACATTTCAAAATTTCAAAGAGTATTCTGCTCGGACGAGATTCTGTTCGGACATGAATCTGTTCGGATATGATTCTGTTCGGGCACGAATCTGCTCGGACGATATTCTGCTCGGACGGAATTCTGCTCGGACATAAATCTGCTCGGACGATATTCTGCTCGGCCGTTGACATTCTGTTCGGGCAGAGTGTTTGGACGAGATTCTGCTCGGACATAAATCTGCTGGGCCGTTGGCACTCTGTTCGAGCAGAGTGTTCGGACGAGATTCTGCTCGGACAGACTTCTGCTCGGACGAGATTCTGCTCGGACAGAATTCTGCTCGGAACGAGATTCTGCTCGGACGGAATTCTGCACTTCCGTTTGGCATTCTGTTCGGGCAGAGTGTTCGGACGAGATTCTGCTCGGACAGAATTCTGCTCGCCCATTTGGCACTCTGTTCGGGCAGAGTGTTCGGACGAGATTCTGCTCGGACAGAATTCTGCTCGGCCGTTGGCACTCTGCTCGGGCAGAGTGTTCGGACGAGATTCTGCTCGGGCAGAATTCTGCTCGGCCGTTGGCACTCTGTTCGGGCAGAGTGTTCGGACGAGATTCTGCTCGGACAGAATTCTGCTCGGCCGTTGGCACTCTGTTCGGGCAGAGTGTTCGGACGAGATTCTGCTCGGGCAGCATTCTGCTCGGCCGTTTGGCACTCTGCTCGGGCAGAGTGTTCGGACGAGATTATGCTCGGACAGAATTCTGCTCGGCCATTGGCACTCTGTTCGGACAGAGTGTTCGGACGAGATTCTGCTCGGACAGAATTCTGCTCGGCCGTTGGCACTCTGTTCGGGTAGAGTGTTCGGACGAGATTCTGCTCGGGCAGAGTTCTGTTCGGCCTTTGGCACTCTGTTCGGGCAGAGTGTTCGGACGAGATTCTGCTCGGGCAGAGTGTTCGGGCGAGATTCTGCTCGGCCATTGGCACTCTATTCGGGCAGAGTGTTTGGACGAGATTCTGCTCGGCCGTTTGGCACTCTGTTCGGGCAGAGTGTTCGGACGAGATTCTGCTCGGCCGTTGGCACTCTGTTCGGGCAGAGTGTTCGGACGAGATTCTGCTCGGACAGAATTCTGCTCGGGCAGAATTCTGCTCGGCCGTTGGCACTCTGCTCGGGCAGAGTGTTCGGGCGAGATTCTGCTCGGGCATAACTTTTGGCGTTTCCCACGTGTCACGTGCGGGAATTTGAGCGGGAATTTTTTTTTGAAAATTTTTAAGCTCCTCTTTTCTTCAGCTTGTGACACGTTGCGGGTACATGAACCGTTGCGTTTTCCAAGAAACGGTTACTTGGTGTTTCTCTATAAAAGAGAACTTCCACTTCATTTTTCCTTCACTCGAAATTGTTGGGAGCACATTACTCTGCAAGTAAGTCTTTTCTTCTACCATTCTTGTTCAGCATTTCAAGTTTGTCGTAGTCTCATATTTGCAGTAGAAGTAGAAAACATGTCTGATAGTTCGTCTTCGAGTAGTAGTTCGTCTTCGAGTTCAGAGCGAGTTGCAACTTCAGGAAGTGAAGTTGGGACTTCAAATCCACAACCCCCACTACCTTCAACTTCTCAACCATTCCAACATTCATCCTCTCAACGATTCCAACCATCATCCTCACAACCATTACCGCCTTCATCTTCACAACCTTCGCAATTTTTATCTGGGGGGAATCCTTTAGGAGAAGTAAAGGATCAGGCCGAAGAAAAGGCTAATCCCAAGCCTTGGTATACTGCTGACGAAAAGTCTAGTAAGATGTCGACTGAAGATTTGCAGGATTTAATTCGGGAATATCCTCTTCCCGAAGGTTGGTATGCTCGTCTTCCTGGTTTGGGTGAACCAGCTAACTACGGCACAAAGTTTGAAACAGGTGTCAAGAAGAGCAGGTCAAGTCTGGATATAGACTTCCTCTCCATCCTTTCGCTCTTCGTTTCTTTGAGCATTATCGCATGGCTCCTGGGCAGCTTGTTACAAACGGTTGGAGGAAGCTTGCCGGTCTCATATATTTGGTTCAGACTTCAGGTTACAAACCAGATGTAACTGATTTTATGAGAGTCTTCTTTGAAGTGTTTCGTCAAAGGAGTTGCCAACTGTCCCGGATGGTATTACATTTATAGTAGGCAACGACTTCTGAAGGGAGGCCCAAAGTCGAATAAAGGTTGGCATTCCCGATACTTTTTTGTTGGCCGACTGGACAAGGGGGAGCTTCCTTTTGACAAAGTGTGGAATCCTTATTGTAAGGATTTCGAAAATCCTGGCAAGCCTACTCCCAATAGTCAGACTAAGCACATACTTAGTCATATCAAACTTCGAGGCGGTCTTTGTATAGACGAGCCTCTCTCGGAGGAGCAATTGGAGTGGGCGAAGATGATTCCTTCAAAGCCCATTCCAGCTGGTCTTCTGATTCCTCCTCTTCCTGCTATTCCTAACGTGTCATCTGCTGAGACTGTTCCTCTAGGTGTGTTTTGCATGACATATTGAATTAAACTTGACTTCAATATTTATTCTCGTATTGACTTCTATCTTCATTGCAGAAATGGCTAGCGGTAGTGGAAAGTCGCAGCAAGGAGTCTTCCTCGGCGTTCTTCAGAAGGCTAAGGGGAAGCGAAAGGAGAAGCAGCCAAGTGTGGAGTTGCCTCCTGTTCCTAAGAGGACTAGAGTCACTCCTTCAGAACGTTCTCCCCAGATACTTGACCAAATTTCTATTGAGGATGATCCCATCTTTCGCCCGAGATGGGCACTTAGGCGCGATGACCTCGGGATGCCGGATAGCCAGATCTCGGAGCAGCATCTTCGTCATGGGATTCTTCCTCGAGACAAGGAAGTTTTCCAGAATCAGACCCATGAGACTTTTGCCTGCTCCTTTGCCCAGGCCGTCTATACGGTAACATCCTTTGTTCCAACTAGGTTTTAAGTTTTTGTTTCCAAGTTTCATTCAGCCGCTGATCTTTATCTTCATTCCAGATGTACGCCAGTGGATCTGAGATGCTTTCTCGCTTTGAGATGGCAAGGCAGGTGGCGGCCGAGGAGGCCCAGCTGACAAGGGAGGCTGTTAAGGAAGCACAGGAAGCCACCCGTCGTGATGAAGAGCTGAGCAAGCATGAGGATGAACATCTTGATCGGATTGCGTCTCTGGAGAAGAAACTGGATCGAGTTAAGAAGAGGGCTGCAGAAGAGGTGACTAAGGCGCGAGACCAAGGCATTCGCGATTTCTTAGAGGGGAACGCGGGGGATGAATGGCTGAAGAAGCGGACTGAAGATGGCTTGGAGATTTATGAGCTTGGCTTTGTGAAGGCCAAGGAGATGTTTGCTGAGCGCTTTCCTGATATCCCCTTGGATGGTTTTGTTCTGCCTGCGGTTGGGTCACCATCTGGGGAGACTGTTATGCCTCCAGAGGCAGGAGATGTTGTAGCTTCTGATCTTCCAGGCGAAGGTCCTTCTGGTGATGCCCCCGAGGCTTAGACTTGTAGCTAGCTTCTTTATTTTGTTAAGACAAGTTTTCAATGCCCTCTTAAGGGCTTATATGTAAAACTCTTATCTTTAATTTTTCAGCAATTTAGCTTTTACTATGTGTTTGTCATGGTTTTGTGTTTTACCATTCACACAGTATTATTCGCTTTTACTTTGACTCAAACTCTTTAATCGTCACTTAAAGAGTCGGCAAAGAGGTCAAGCACCCTCGCTTGGCTTATATTTAGAAGATGCAAAAGTTTTGGTGGAGTGACGATGCCCCCATTAACTTTTGTTTTCTTCACGGACTTAGATCTGTAGCTAATCCGCCTGGCTTCTCTTGTATTTTGAAAACTCAAGAGTTATACACTCTGTTCGGGCAGAGTGCTCGGCCGTCATTCTGTTCGGACAGAATGTTTTGGCTAAGCTTGTCATTCTGTTCGGGTAGAGTGTTCGGCCGTCATTTTGTTCGGACAGAATGTTTTGGCCATGTTTGTCACTCTGTTCGGGCAGAGTGTTCGGCCGTCACTCTGTTCGGACAGAATGTTTTGGCTATGCTTCTATTACAATAATATTGAGAAAGAATAACTTTATTAATAGAGTAAAAAATAAAGTTTACATTGGATTGCTTAACAACCCATTTATTCGAAACAATCTGCTAAAGATTATTTTTAAGATGTTAGAGTTCTGATAAGGCCTGTGCCCCTTACCCCCAAAAAAGGAAGTTTTTTGGCTCGTGCCGAGACACTACTGGTAATATCTGCGCAAGTTCTCAGCATTCCAAGTACGAGGGATGGGTTCTCCAGAAAGTTTCCCTAGTGCGTAGGCCCCCGGTTTGAGCACCTTTATAACACGGTAGGGTCCTTCCCAGTTTGGAGATAACTTTCCCGTTGCTGCCTTTGGATCGGAAACTTCTAGTTTGCGAAGGACCAAATCTCATTCGTTGAACTGCTTGGATCGGACTCTCTGATTGTAATATCGTGCCACCCGTTGTTTTATGACGACAGATCGTGTATGGGCTTGAGTTCGAGCTTCATCTACCAAATCAAGATTTGCTCAAAGTCCATCTTCGTTGTTTGATTCGTTGAAGTGTAAGGCCCGTATTGTTGGAACTCCTATCTCGACTGGCAACATTGCTTCCGTTCCGTAGCAGAGTAAGAAAGGTGTTTCCCCTGTGACTGAATGTGGAGTTGTTCGATAAGCCCACAATACCTTGGGGAGTTCATCCACCCATGCGCCTTTAGCTTCGTCTAGCTTCTTCTTCAATCCTTGTAGGATGCTTCGATTCATGTTTTCGGTCTGTCCGTTGGATTGTGGATGAGCTACAGAAGTGAATCTCAAATCGATCGATAGATTCGTACAAAAGGTTCGAAAGTTGTTGTTGTCAAATTGCTTTCCATTATCAACGATCAAGGCCCTTGGTATTCCGAAGCGGCAGACGACATTTTTCCAGAAGAACTCTTCACATTTGGCTGAAGTAATGGTGGCCAAAGATTCTGCTTCAGTCCACTTGGTGAAGTAGTCTATCGTCACGATTACGAATCGTCGTTGCCCAGTCGCCATGGGAAAAGGTCCCAAAAGATCCATTCCCCAAACAGCAAAGGGGATTGGAGAAACAATTGAGGCCAAAGGAACAACTGGTGTATGAGAAACCGGTGCAAACTTCTGACATCTATCGCATCTTCGTGTGAAGTCAATCGCATCTTTCTGCATCGTAGGCCAGTAGTATCCTTGCCTTAGGATTTTCTGTGCCAATGTTCTCCCTCCAAGATGGTGGCCGCATATCCCTTCATGAACTTCTTGTAATGCGTAAAGGGATTCTGATGGACGTAGACATCTGAGGTAAGGAAGGCTGAACGATTTCTTGTATAAAGTCCCTTCTACCAAAGCATATCGTGCAGCTTTGACATGAAGATTTCTGGCTTCGTGTCTTGTACTTGGTAATTCGCCCATGGACAGGTATTTGATGATTGTGTCCATCCAACAGGGTTCTTGATCTATTACTTCAACATTAGCTTGAGAAGTGATACTGCGGTCTTTGAGGAACTCAAGGTATATCGGCCGTCGAACATCAATTTCTTCAATGGAGGCGAGCCTTGATAATGCATCTGCCTGAGTATTCTGATCCCGGGGAATCTGGCGAATGGTGAAATTTTGAAACTTCACCACTGAAGTTTTGACTAAGTCGAGATATTGAGCCATTCTATCATCTCTGGCTTCATAATCTCCCAGGACGTGATTGACCACCAGCTGTGAATCACTATGAGCTGATAGGGAGTTCACCTTTAAGGCGTGTGCCAACCTTATCCCCGCAAGAAGGGCCTCATACTCTGCTTCGTTATTCAAGGCTTGAAAACCGAAGCGAAGTGCGTATTCGATAGTAAATCCTTCTGGACTTATAAGAATAATCCCCGCTCCGCTACTGCCAATAGCTGAAGAACCGTCTACATAAAGATTCCAAGGATCTGGAACCTCTGAAATTACTAATTGCGGAGGGTCTTCAGGTAGTGTACACTCTACAATGAAGTCTGCCAAGGCTTGAGCTTTGATTGCCATGCAAGGTTTGTATTGGATGTCGAATTCCCCCAACTCTACGGACCAATTGACTACTCTTCCTGAAGCCTCTGGGCTCAGTAAAAATTTTCTAAGTGGTTGGTCCGTCAGTATAATAATAGTATGAGACTGGAAGTATGGTCGAAGACGCCTGGCCGATATGATAAGGGCTAGTGTGATCTTGTCGATCTTCGGGTATCTGGTCTCTACATCTTGCAAGACTTTGCTAATGTAGTAGATGGGTTTCTGAACTCCATCTTCTTCTTTAATTAAAACAGTACTGACTGCGACGTCTGTGACTGAGAGATATAGGAATAAGTCTTCACCTGAAAGCGGTTTTGAAAGTAGGGGTGGAGAACTTAAATAAGTTTTGAGTTCTTCAAACGACTCCTGGCAACCATCTGTCCAAGTGAAACTTTTCGCTTTTCTGATGGCTTTGAAGAATGGCAAGCACCTTTCAGCTGATCGGGCCATGAACCTTCCCAAGGCTGCAACCCTTCCCGTCAACTCTTGTACTTGCTTGACTGTTTTTGGGGACGTCATGCTTTGGATAGCTTTGATCTTCTCCGGGTTCGCTTCGATCCCTCGTTGAGAAACTATAAATCCCAAAAACTTTCCTGATGCGACTCCGAAAGCGCACTTGAGTGGATTTAGCTTCATTCTATACTTTCGAAGGATGTCAAAAGTTTCTTTCAAGTCTTTGGCATGGAATTCAGACTTTATGCTTTTGACGAGCATATCGTCGACATAAACTTCCATGTTCTTCCCAATCAAGTCTCGAAATATCATGTTCACTAGACGCTGGTACGTTGCTCCGGCATTCTTGAGTCCAAAGGGCATCACTTTGTAGCAGTACAACCCTCTCTCTGTGATGAACGAAGTTTTGGAGACGTCGTCTTTGTGCATCATAATCTGGTTATAACCAGAATATGCATCCATGAAACTAAGCAGTTCATGGCCCGACGTAGAGTCGATAAGAAGATCTATTCTTGGGAGTGGGTAACTGTCCTTCGGGCATGCTTTGTTGAGATCCGTGTAATCGATGCATATCCGCCATCTGTCTCCTGATTTAGGAACCATGACTACATTGGCGATCCAATCTGGGTAGTGGACCTCTTCAATGAAGTTAGCCGTTAGGAGTTTATCTACTTCTTCTTCAATCTTCTCATGTCTCTCTGGTGCAAAAGTCCTCTTCTTCTACTTGACAGATTTTTTGGATGGATCAACATTCAGCCTATGGGTGTTGACTTGTTGATTTTGATGATTTCGGACTTAACTTATCTAAACTTTAATCTGACAATATTATTGAAGGTAAAACATTTCAGGTTTTATCTTAATCAAACAAAGACATAAATCTTGACATGGATGACAGAGATTGACAGAGATTTTGCACGACCTTGACAATGGATGACAAAGACTTTGGACTCAAGCTTTGGACTACACAGAAAGATTCAAGATCTTAAAGTATATCTTTTCTTGTTTTAGTCTTTTCTTTAAACAGCCTTTCTTAAAGGATCTGACAGAAATTCTAGTAAAGAACGAAGCCAAGTGTTTTTAGTCGAAGTCAAGTTTTTGAGTCGAAACCAAAACTTTTTAGTCGAAGCTAAGACGTTTAGTCGAAGCTAAGACTTTCAGTCGAAGCCAAGTGTTTTAGTCGAAGCTAAGACGTTTAGTCGAAGCTAAGACGTTTAGTCGAAGCTAAGACTTTCAGTCGAAGCTAAGACGTTTAGTCGAAGCTAAGACTTTCAGTCGAAGCTAAGACGTTTTAGTCGAAGCTAAGACTTTCAGTCGAAGCCAAGTGTTTTAGTCGAAGCTAAGACGTTTAGTCGAAGCTAAGACTTTCAGTCGAAGCTAAGACGTTTAGTCGAAGCTAAGACTTTCAGTCGAAGCTAAGACGTTTAGTCGAAGCTAAGATTTTTAGTCGAAGCCAAATGTTTTAGTCGAAGTCAACTCTTTTAGTCGAAGCAAAACATTTCAGTCGAAGGCGAGACTTTCAGTCGAAGCCAAGACTTTCAGTCGAAGCCAAGACATTTGAGTCGAAGCTAAAATGCTTTAGTCGAATCCTTCTCACTTGGCTTTTCTACCTAACTGTCCTCTATTTCCTTCCTGTATAAATAGGGAATCAGTTAGCGCATTTATCACCTTTTTCTCTCGCGCAAATTTTCATTCTGAAACAACTCTCTCATCTCAATCTCTTATTCTTATCAATTATCTTTTGAGTGAGTTCACTTTAGAAAAAGTTCTGTGTAAGCTTCTTGGTTTTGTTCTTGAAAGGATTTAGATCTTCCCACCTAAGAAGGCTTAGCTTTAAAACTTTCATTGTATATTCTGCTCAAAAAGGAGCCTGCTTATTGCATTCAAATTGTAATCTCTTTTCACTTGTAATCTGTTGGAAACCTAGGAAGGGTTTCGGATATTGTACTGAGGTTTGAGCTAGCACCCGAAGCTAGCTGGTATAGTGAAAGGCTCGAGTAGGTCTCCCTTGTGTGGAGTGCTTGAGGACTGGACGTAGGCTGGTGGGGCCGAACCAGTATAAATCTCTGTGTTAATCTTGTTATTGTTGTATCCGTCTTTACGTTGTAATCTTAATTTTTAAATTCATATCTTAAGTTGAAAAACACCTATTCACCCCCCTCTAGGTGTATTTAGGGACCTACAATGGGTAATGACTTCAGGATCAATTCCGGGCATGTCTGCGGCAGTCCATGCAAAAATATCCGCATAGGTTCTTAAAAGGTTCATGAGCTGAAGTTTGGTGGCTTCCTTAAGATTTGATCTTATCCGAACCATCTTGCTTACATCCGCGGGATATACTTCAATGCTGATAAGGTCTTCGACTGGCTCCCCCCTTTGTATCTTTGTATCGTCCCGGAGGTCGTCTATAATGAGTGCTTCCTTGCTTTTTGATCGGCATGAAGTTACGTAGCACTGGCGAGCTGTAGTTTGGTCGCCTTTCACCTCTCCAATCCCGTGCTCTGTGGGGAATTTCATTTTGAGGTGATAAGTTGACACTACAGCCTGAAACTGATTGAGCGCTGGTCGTCCCAATATTGCGTTGTATGCTGAGGGGACCTTTACCACCACAAAATCAAGCATGAAGTTGGCTTGTGTCGGAGGTGTGCCAATCGCAACCGGGAGTGCGATAATTCCTTCGACTGCAACTGGATGATTGGAGAATCCATACAACGGTGTATCCATCTTTCGGAGACGGTCCGTTGGAATATTCATCTTTTTGAATGCATCATAAAATAGGACTTCCGCAGAACTTCCATTATCGATCAGGACGCGTTTCATGTCGAAGTTCCCGGCCTTTATGGTGATGACTAACGGGTCATCATGAGGAGTTTTTACGTCCTTCGAATCTTCATCGGATAAGGTGATCGTTGCTGCGGGTATTGCCTTCTGCTTTTTACTTGGGGGTTGACTCGTTATGCACACTTCTCTGGCGTATGCTTTTCGAGCTTGTCCAGATGATCCTCCTGCGGCCAATCCCCCAGATATAGTGTTGATTATACCTGCATTCTCTTCTCGATCTTCTCTCTCTTCTACGGTCGGGGGTGTCTGTTGTCGTCCTTCCCTTAGAGCTACGAACTTTCTCAACTGACCGCGCTTGATAAGGGCCTCAATTGCTGCTTTAAGCGACCCGCATTTATCAGTTGCATGGCCATGATCTTTGTGGAAGTGACACCATAAATCTTTGTTCCTTTTATTTGGCCGGGATCTCATCTTATCTGGCCACTGGAGAGCTTGATTGTCCTTGATCTCGTGGAGAATCTGAGATGGCTTGGCGTTAAGGGGTGTCAGATCTTTCGGAGCAAACGCGTCTTTCGGACGTCGTTCGTCCGGTTTAGATCGTTTTACTGACTTCCCCCCTTGGGGAGTTATCTCTCGAGATCGTTTCTTCGTGTTTTCCTTTTCTTCTCCATGTCGCCCTCTGTGTGTCTCCAGGTATTCTTCAGCTTGAATATATTTGTTTGCCTTCTCAAGTAGGGCTCTCATATTGCCTGGAGGACTTTTGTTCACACAGAAGGCGAACTTAGACGTCGGACGGAGACCGCGGAGAAAGGCGGTGTATTTCACAGACTCGTCTAGATTGTCAACCTCCAAAGTTGCTGCGTTGAATCGTCCAAGGAAACAAGCCAAAGATTCGTTTTTCTCCTGCACAATGTTAAGCAGGCTCGCCGAATTCTTTCTTCGGGAACGACTGCTTACAAAGTGTTTTTGGAAGAGATCCGATAATTGGCTGAAAGAAAAGATTGATCTTGGTTTTAGAGATTTGAACCACGCATGTGCAGCTTTTCTGAGAGTAGTGGGGAAGGCTCTACACATGACAGCATCCGAAACTTGGAGGAGTAACATGTTGGTTTCAAATTGATAAACATGTTCTCCAGGATCTCCCGTCCCGTCATAATGGTCGCACTGAGGCATTCGAAAGTTGGGAGGTAGCTTTGCTTTCTCAATAGTTTCGGATAACGGATATCCAGATTCTTCCCTTGGGAGAGATCGTTCTGGAGAACGATTTCTAGGTACTATCTTCCAGGAGTTTCGTTCTTGGGAACGAAGCTCAGGCGTCGGCTTCCTGCGGACAGATCTTCGAGGGGTTTCAGCTTTTGCGACTCGCCGGGGAGATGAATTGGTACTGCCTTCGACTGATGGATCCCGTCGATAGCATGATCCACTTCTGGTCATGTGACCTCCGCTCTTATCTCTGGGATCATAAGTTGGATCGGCCGTTGATCGGTATTTGCGGCCGTAGCTTGATCTGGAGGTGAGGCGAAGACGAAGGTCGCTAGGATCAAGATGGGAATGGTGAGTGGACTGTGGAGCCGCTACCATGTCAAGCTTTCGCTGAAGAGTGTTTACAACATCCTTCAGTTCGTGGATTTCCTTGGTAAGGTTATCATGTGGTGTTTTGAATAGCTGACAGTTCAGGCGATGGCGAAGGTCACCGTTTTTCAGAGTAGACGCTGGAGATTTGCGATGGCGAAGGTCACCGTTTTTCAGAGTAGACGTTGGAGATTTGTTTCTCCGCGGTCTAGTTTCTGATTCGGGAGTAGCAGATGTTACGTTGACGTAATTATCTTCAGAAGAACTGGTGCGACGACGACGCAAAGGAGTCGAGCGCTAATCATAAGAATGACCTGGTCGATGAGAGTCGTTAGTTCGCGCATGATGATTCTGGGAATGATTCTGTGAAGAGTCATTGGAAGAAGAGTGGTTAGCCATGTTCCCTGTAGGGGTCCCACGGATGGCGCCAATCTGTTGCAGCTAAAAACTGGATCGGGAACAGCACCAGAAATCAGGCCTGCAAAAGAGAACACGGAGTGACCGCCGGGTGGGGTTCCGGCGGGGGAACGCTCCGATGCTTAAGTTAGAGAAGGCTAACGATGTAGAACTCTGAGAAGCAGACACAATGTGTATATGTGTGAGCTTAGCTTTACCTGGGGGGCTTGACCCCCTTATATAGTGGTAGCAAGAGGAGTCCAATTAGAACTGGGCTTCGGTCAACTCTAATTAGAATCTCATTAGGATCCTAGAGGATACCATATTAGTCTCTGCTGATAGAGTCAGATCTTCTTTAGGATTCTGCCCGATGATTGATATGGTAAGTGCCATATCAGCAGTGAGTCAGCACAGGTTACGTGTCATAACCGCCACGTGTCGTCCGTAGATTGGAGGGATGTTTTTAGCTATATCAATATTCTTTCATCTACATGATGCACTGCTTTACATATGTGTGCGTGCGCGCACCTAGAAAAATAGCTTCTTCTTGAACCCAAAGACATTATTATTGAACAAACAATTTATTCTAACATAAGAATTTGCGAACGAGATCGTCGAAAAGGGTGGGATACAACTTATTTGGGAACCAATAATTTATTTGAAAACTAAGGTAATTCAACCTCTACAGGACAAAGTAACATTTTATTCTAGAGGAGTTGTAAGTAAGAAAATATATGTATATATTGTTAGTTTGTCAAGGAATGAATATTACATATGTATAATATTGATGAAGATTTTGAGACGGTACCGGTACCGATACGTACCATTTTACAGAAAAACGGTACGCACTCTGGTACGATATTCATAACTATGGTATAAAGCTCATAAAAAAAGGTGAAACTAACATTTCTAACATTGTTATCACTACTACTGATACCTACTAATATTATAAATACTATTAGGCATATACGTATGGTCTTTCTCGATAACTATTTCAGTAGTTGTTGCTTCTGTGTGCAACGTATGAGGTCGAAACTAGGAAAGACAAATTGGTCAAGCAGATCATTCAAGGTTTCCGGACGCTATCAGGGATCTCCACAGATTCATGCTTGCTCTCAAGTCCACTCTCCAACCAAAAAAAAATCAGCTAAGAACAGCTCTGCATAGTAAGTGTGTGGGAAGGAGATTCAGGCTGTTGTGATCCCAAATGAGAGAGGGGAAGAGAGAGAGGACCATGGTTACTCTCTCTCTCTTCCCCCTCTCATTTGGGATCACAGCACCCCTGCTGTGCCTGTAACCATGGGTTACAGCAGGGGATTCTGATCCGCGGGAAGGAGAGATGGAGTTTGAAGTGCAAATGATTAGCCACTGTTGCTGCCAGTTGGCATATATAATGACCGGAATGCAAAGATTATGTGATTGTTGATGTGTTGATAAAAGAGAAAGCAGCAGTTAGGTCCAGCAATGGTGGGAATGAATACATGGAAACTAGGCAGGAAGCACGAGATGTTGCTCGCCTGTGCAATGAATATGTGTTGAAAGCAACGGATAATGTGATTTTTGAAGGTGACGTCGATTGTTGTGCAGTGAATCAAACCACCCGGATGCTAGAATTGACAATCCAGGAGGTGGGAAATGTTTTCAGGTTGAGAACCAGAAAAAGTTTCTGAGCCGATTCAGGCACTGGCTTTAGTGCCTTGGATTGATGTTTACAGTGAATCAGTGGTTGTACTATTTGTATTCCAATGTACCATTCAAACAATTCTGCATAGCAAACTGTTTATTAAGGAGTGGCCATCCCATAATCGAGGATAATGTGCCGAATCTAGACGCACTTGGACAGTACATTGAGGCTCTATTGCATGTTAGATCTCAAAGGCAGCAAGAACGAGGGATACATATTGTATCTTCTGGGGTCTAGTGATGGGGCCCGATGACGATGGGGATAAAGTGGTAGCTTGTGACATGTGCAAGGAATGGACCCGCATCTTCAAAGGGACTTTCATGATTGGGAACCTGACGCGGTGAGTCAATTCTTGGATGTTCTAAGCAGTTCATATGCTGCCACTCATCCTGATGCCTTACTTTGATGGAGGCGACTTCGGAACATTATTCTTTATACCCGATCCTTTCTTTGAGGGAGAAGGCCAGGGCGAGTTTTCCTTGGAGAGGTATTTGGTGTGTTCATGCCTCTCCTAGCTAGGATGGCCTTTTTTGTGTGGTCATGATTGATTCGTGGTGGCATAATATTTTTTTTTTTAATTTTGAGCAAAAATATGAGATTTTGTCGAAGACAAGCATTAGCAAATAAATAAGGATAGTTATGACTTATGAGTGACTCTTTGCAATCTAATGGTCCATTTTTGTCACACTTTATGCTTCCTTTGAGTGAAATCTAATGGAGTTTTAGTATAAAATTCACTATATTAAATGGAACCATATTGATCGTCCTTTAGATAATTGACCTTTCACCCTTAGCAATCAAGTGCTGCATATTACTAGAAATTAGCATATCCATTCAAAACCCTGCCGTCAATTGAGCATCACCGATAAAAGAGCAGAGAGTTCGTAGTTTAAATCATGAACTCACTTGAACATGACGAAGCCACATAACATACATTCCGCTAAGGTGGCATGTTGAAAGTAACAAAACAAACATAGAGCAAATCAAGTTCTAATAATGGTTTCGGGATAAGATGAATGAGGAGATGCTTTTAGCTCCAAACATTGATCATGAGCAAAGATTGCATTCAGGACATCCAAGTTTCAGAGCAAGGGAGCCCTGTGAGGTATTCCTTTCCTCCTGTGCATCTTTGTCCCTGCATCAACCTGCGCTGGATTGCCAATAGCAAGAAAAGGCGGTTTTGAGTGGTCCGTCTTCCTTGAAAATGCTTTAACCTGTATAAATGGTAGAGAAAGAAAAAACAGGTAATAGATGATTAACACGAAGTAGATTGCTGACAAATTCGTCGATATCGTCTCTCTACCTTGCAGGCAATAGAGCAGTAGCGATACAGGCCAGGGTCATTTAGCCTTCTCTTGCATGTATTGCATGATCCATCACTATGCATCAGTGAACCAGAACCACAGTGGGGGAGGGGATTCATTGACACAACCCATTTCTTGTTGCACTTGTATGGCTGCAATAACAACCAAATGGAAGCCACAGTAGCAACTCTAATCAAGTTCAGTGCAGAAACTGAGTTCATTTCAAAAAGTATGACATGCTTCTCTTTAAAGTTGTAAATCTCCCTTTGAATCATCGATTTTCTTAAAATTGTTATTTGGTAATGCTTGATTTGCTAAGTTCAATGGATTATTCATGTGACTGAACATCTATATTATGGTAAAGTCCATGTCATTAACATTTTGTTCAAAGTCATTTGCATTGAGGCAGGTGGGTAATTGAAGGTAAAGAAACGTTTGAAAAACCAAAAGATACTAGGCATTGGATCTAAAGTAGTCAAATCCATAGAAATTTTGATTTAATTCGAAGACGTACTTACAACAATTTCTATCAAAATATTACCTTTTTCGAGTGGCCATTAAAGATTACCTCGTTATTATATATCAAATTACAAACAATTAATCTGTGTGCAATTGGTTCACTCTGTCTCTGCATATTGGTTTAGTGCTTTGATTTCTTTTCCACGGGAAAAAATTAGTTCTGACGCATGACTGAACAATTACATGTTCTCATGTATTTTGCTCTCATATTATAGATATAGCTTGTTAGAATAAGATTAAATTTCATTATTTATCTTAAGATCATTTTTGGAGGGCGGTGGAACGGCTACCCTCCTCCGTCAGTCCGAGCTTACTGAAGTGGATCACAGTACTCGGTATTTCCAAGAATGACAAGCATGGGTAATTTTGACATAGAGCAATTTTAGTGCCATAGAGCATCCATTATAAAGACAAATTAGTTCATGATATACCCTTAGCATCTTCATCGGCAAAAATCTTGCCAGGGAAGTCACTAACGCCTTTCACAAAAACTCAAATGCCCCAAAAGCAAAAATTTCCAGACTAATCAAATGGCATTTTCCAGTGACAAGTTTTTATTAAAATCAACACGGATGGAGCGTCAAGAGGTAATCCTGGGCAAAGTGGATATGGAGGAATTGTAAGGGATGATAGAGGCTGCTGGATCGAAGTCTTCTTTGGCAGTATTGGCAAAAACTCAAGTCTTAGAGCATCTACTATTCGTAGTGGAGGCAGCTGAATCAGACTATACCGCTGCTCTCACTCTGATAAAGGAACAAGAAATTCAAAGTCACCCACTGCGTGCGCTTGTAGAAGACTGTCGAGAAATAATAGCTCAAACGGGATGCGTGCTGACACACACCATGAGGGAAGGCAACAAATGTGCCGACTACCTAGCAAACCTGGGAGCAAGCCAAGGAGAATTTTACGTCCATCTAGCAGAGGCTCCCACTGAATTGGGAAGCCTTCTTGTTGCGGATATGAGTGGAGTGGCCTTCGAAAGGCACCAAAACTAATTCTATGTATTTTGTTTTTTCTTTTTCCTATGTACCAAAAAAAGATATACCCTTAGCATCCTTCATTTACTTTAGTAGTTTAATTATGATACGCATTTAATATGCCGTTGCCTGTGAACGTGGTACATAAAATTGAATAACTCACGAATTATAAAAGAATGTTTCCATAATTCACAGTACAATTGTTCACAATAAGGATCTAGGCTCAGTTCTGTTTGCTCTTCTGGTACTGAAAAGGGCATTGATTATATAGAGAAATAGTTTATAAAGTATATTTTTGAAAGAATCACGTAACAATTTGAAGCAATTATAACACCAGGCTAAGACTATAAAATGATTGACATTTGCCTATGGGTTGCGCGGCCAACATCTATCTTAAGCAGCTATTTCACCTCACAATGATGTGCACTTGAACTTAAGTTGTCTCTTGCCCGTACCTCTGGATTTCCTTAGGTATAGAACCTGGGAGTATCTATGACAGTGCAAGAATGCATTGAAATCCCTAGATGTATTAAATAAAAATATCAAGAATCTCCGAATCAAATTTAAGATAGAGGGTTATTCAGTCCAATGTCTTGGATCTATGTAACATAGTGAATTACGTACTGTCTTGGTCACGAGGGCAAGGTATGAGCACATGGTATGAGCGGTGTGGCTTAACCCATTGGACCATTTACTTTCTAGTACATGTTGTTACTTCGTTGAATTTGCTTAGGTGATACTCGGTATGCATGTTATACTCATAATCTTCCATTTAATGCAAAGTATGCTTCAGGTTACTAAGAGACATGAGTGCCCTCTCACAAGGTTTAACTTTGATTCCATCCTCGTGAGGAACTCGTGACGTGGTTGTTAGACTGCCTTTGTCGCTTCCCACCTATCTCTTGAATCACTAAATACATTAAACAACATCTTCTAAGGGCGAACAACCATAGGGATTAGGTTTTACTATCCGCTTAGAGGCCTATTTTTTAACTTTCCCTTTACCACTAACGTCAATTGGTTGGATTGCCTTGACTCTATTATCATCATTTCATCTTGCTAATGGAAATTGGCGACGATAATACGCGCAAAAGGTAAGTATATATTTCTTTCTTCCCATTCCCGTCTTATTAGAAGGACTTAAAAAGAGATTCTTTTTTGGTCATAATTTCTAGCTAGTGATTTGAATTTTTCTTATAATTTTGCCCTTCCGTGATATGAAGTATTCACACAGTGATCTACCATGAAACCGCTTCTCTTTACTCGAGGGTCTCTCCAACAAATTGACACTTGTCTACCACCGAACACCCATCCCTCCCTCAAGATGGCAATGGTGAAGCTGAACGGAAGACGAGAAGATGGCGGTGGCAAGTATGAATTCTGATTATGTTTGGGAGAATCAGTTTGATGTACTGATAAAATTTAATGACACATTCATATCCCAATGTATAGGACTGGCCGGGGAGATGATCCTTTCCTGTCTTGTTAAGGATTCGATTTAACAGAATCTTTTAGATGCAGTTATGGATAGTCGAGTTTTCCTTCTCAGAAATACTGTATTTTTTTAATACGAGTTAGATCGTAATTATGCTTACTGTAGCCTGCCTTTACAAGTTGCTCTTTAAATTTTCTTATAAAGTTGTTTTGGTGGATAATCTTAGTTTAAGTTTCTGCTCTTGGCAGGCACCTGTTTGGCATCTAGCTTAGCCTGTTATCTTGATGCTGTACAAGGAAGATTCAACACAGGCAAATTTCAGGTATGGTAGTTCATTTGTAATTGAAGGCCCTTTGGAAGTATGGATATCTTAGCTAGCTCTATGACTATTGTGTGGAATATTGTGTGTATAGATAGAAACCAAACATAGTGGGTAAAGGAAAAATAGTCCACGAAGAGTAATTTCTTGGTGGGAGCCTCATCAATGCGAGGTGATGGTAACTACTAATAAGATTGCACCCATGCACCAGGTTTGTCTGCACCTATCCACTTTGTCTGCTCCAGGTTTGGCTGCCATGCTCTTATTGGTTTTTTACCACCGTACGGGATTGATTAGGTGGTGGGGATTTCCCAATCGATAAGTTATCCTATATGACGTTAGTAGAAGGGTTGAGTCGTGAAGAAAGGTGCGTACAAAACTGAAGGTTATGAGACCAGCGTGAGATTGTTATAGCCTTCTTTAATGATGAAGTAGTACCTTAAATTCTAGAGATACTTGAGAAGACTAAACATGGTAAAATCAACTTGATATGTTGTACACGAGAGTATGTACATAATAGAAATATTACCTGAATCTTTGAGCAGTCAATGTGGTTCTCCATCTGGCTGAGCGGCACCACGTCTTTGTAGACGTGGCGATATATCTTCAGTGCATCATGTCCGGCATGGTAACCTGCAGAGAGGCAGTATCTGCAGGCTGGAAGGTGACAATTGATGCAATATCTATTTTGCTCATTATTGCGGACTTCGTGCATTGGACACGCATCAAAAAATGTCTGCTTCAAAAGCACGCCAAGCCACTCTAGCTCGTTGCCAAGAACAGTTTCATCCTACGGAAAAGATTTTGTTTAGTGGAAAATAATTTCTGAAACAAGATAAAGTGTATATACGAAGAGAAGATACAAAAGTTGTTCAATAATCATGAAAACTTTTAGGTGTCGAGGAAAGACTTGTAATCTTAAGAAATGAATAGAAGGAACAATTTCCTTTGCGAAGAATAGGGATAAAAAGAAGAGATATGTATTTGGCAGGACCAAAACTCGTCAGCCCGTAAGTTAAGTGTACATTTGAGTTGCATGGTCGCTTGACTAGCAAATATGGGTTCCATACCTTTATTTTGCTGAGTGAAACTGCCAGGATTTTTCTACTATATTTTACATCAAGAATCGTTGTGACTTGTCTACTGCCAGTGCAGAGGCCATAGCCATTACCACTTTGGAACCCATCAAACTGGCTTTCAGGACAGATGGATTGAAAATGGAACTAAACGTAATATGCTGCTTTCAAACTTGACCGTTGCTTACACAGAAAATAGTAACGATTGGATTTGTAGCTTTGGAATTGTAATTTCCATTCTACAACCTAGTACTATATCGTTCTTTCCTTTTCATGAGTGCTCTTCCTCTATGCCTTTCTCCTTCTCCTTGCTTGTCTACGAGTCAGGTCTTTTTGTAAAGCATATATAGTTATCCAAGCATTCAAATGGAATTTTATGGCACAATGCGATATGTCAATAAATAGTCCAGTTTTTAGACAAGAAATGCTAAGGATTCTCTTTTTTCAGCTGGATACTTAATGTAGCGTGGAGCGAGCAACCTTTCTTTCACTAAGCATGTGGAATTTTGCTACCTGCCAGAATAGATTTAACCAATGTATAGTTGTTTTAAGGATTATGCCCCTCAGACTAAACTCTCAGAAGTCAGAACACACAGAGGAGTGTTCGTTTTTCTTTTTTCTCCTTGTCTTTCTGTTATGTTACTGTGTCAGACAAAAGAGGTACATAAAAAGTATAGACCAAAAAGTGAACTATATATGATAGAATCTATACATGTCATTGACCTAATGTGGAATGACCTTGGACTCTGTTGGGCTGCATAGGGGAATTGGACTTGGCATTGGTAAAGATGACCATTGGAAACTCATCTACAAGGCCCAATACCTTACTGCCAATCATAGGCTTTGAAATTGTGAAACTTAGAAACCAAGAGATAGGAGAAGAATTAATGGGTGTATTTTGTACATCCTTCTGGCATGCACTAGGAATAAAAGCCAAAAAAGGAAAATCTAATATGAACGAAATCTAATTTTCCTGGTAAAACAGGGTAGAGTGGAAACTGTGAAGAAATCAAATTTTTTTTGATCATTTTCTCTTTTTCCTTTCTTCTGGAAATCACACAGAAACTTACACCTATTCATAAGTAATAATTTTGTCTATTTGAAGATAATTTTTCGATGGCTACAAATGTGATATCCTAGGTGCAGATATAATTAAGAAAGAAACCAATAGAAAAAACGAAAAGAGAAAACACCATCAGTTGTAATGTGGTGAAAAATCAATAACAGAAAAGGACCATCTTCAGTTTTTAAACATTAGATCGTCTTGAATTCATCTCTTGTTATGGTAAACAATTAAAGAAATTTCCTTGTAGAAAATGTACTGAAATACAGTATAAGTAGGAATTGTATTATATTTCAATACCTTGTGAGTCGCTCTTGATGATGAAACGCTCATGGTTTCTTCTCGTGATCTGAAAAGAGAGTTCATTAGGAAGCAAGAAGCATCGCAAAAGCTCAAGTTTCGTGACAATGAGTTATATGGACTAGGCTGTAGAAATAGACTTCAGTTTTAACTAACCGATTAAATGTTATGGCTCAGATGCAACAACGAAGATGCAGTATGTAGGTCAAGGATTAGCCTCGTTTATGATTTTAGCAGACAGAAACATGTAGAAGTATGAGCACCTTCTCTTCAGCAATCACCGTCTCCCAGAATGGTTTAGTTGCAAAGCTCTACATGCTCTCATACTTGAGGAGACTGCTTTTGTGTCATAATTCTCAAGCGTCTGATGCTTCTTTCATAATTAATGAGTGATACAAAAATTGAAGTTAAGACTTTAATGGTTGTATTTGGCTTTACTGGGAAATTTCAAAATTCAAATGTTGAGCGACATTTTTCACAAGTTGTATAATTATTAAGCCTAATGGACGTATGGCCTAACAAAGTTTCTAGAAATGCACTGCTCGTTTGTTTCTAAAGGCAACTCATGATACATGCATTGCTTATATATCTTTTAGGAACAATCTTATCTGGAAGTTAATTGGCTTGCACACTCAATGCATTACTTAATGAGGAGCTACTTGTACACTCTGAGATGCAATGGTGAGGTGGCAGCATAAGTTTATGGTCCATTGGAGCATTATGGTAATCTTCCAATATTTTTCCATTTATCATTTAAAGTTAGTTACTGCATTAACTTTTGGGAATCCTGCTGCTGCCTTTATTTGGAAGCTAGTGGTGGTGGTTGGTTTTTTTCCCAAAGTCAATTACTGAAACTTATTTGTTAGTCAACAAACGTACATATCTTTTCACATGACAAGTATAAAACTAAGTAGAAGCCATGGAAAAGCTTGACGTCTATGGAAGGCCTGTTCCTAACAAAACCAATTAATGAATTTCATTTTTGTGTAAATTCTCTACTTGGTAATGGCCCCGCGCCTTCGACCTTTCCTCCAAAACCCAGAAAGAAGTAGAATAAACAAAAATCTATGCCATTAAATGTCTCATTGTTGGTTTTTCAGTCAGTAATAGTCTGTCTTGTAGAACTTAATGCATCACAGTCTTTAAACCCCTTGAGAGATAAGGCATCTTGGTCTTAATTACAATCACTAATGCAGCAGTTTTCACTGAAGAAAGAAAATAAATGTTCTTACCTTGGTTTTAAGAAGCAACATTTCTGAACAAACATGAGCCAGTCCAAAGTGATTGATACCTTCCGAACCTGCTTCCATTGTACATAACGTTAAAGTAGACATGCATTCTACTGTGAGCTGCTAATTTATTGGCATATCTCAACCACTTTTTTGGGATCATTCTATTACTATGCCAATAGAAGTTATCTTCCTCATCTTATGGTTTGCAGCATATCTAAGAATCAATGACTAAGGAGCTGAACCTTTTTTGTCTTGGTCTATTATAAAGAACATGTTTGGGAGTAGTCAATACTATGCCAACTTCAAAGTGCGTGTTTTCTCTAAGACAATCAATGACATAGAGACAGGTCGTGGAAAGTATCACTGCTTCTTATTGAAAAATCGCCTTGTGACCTCTTTTCATATGGTTGGTACTTAAAAAAAGCTATGAATACTTGTTTTCTAGAGCGGTGCACTTTTTTATTGACGATTGTAATCATGACTATGATGCCTTACGTCTTAAGGGGTTTTTTCATTTAGTTAAACCATGGTACTAAGCGTTATACTCTGAAAGAAGCATGACTTCCATATCTGCTATGGCCTATGGCTAATCTAACGATAGCTAACTTATCCGTTAGTAGAGAAATGATGACGCCCGTGCTATCATTTTTGGCATCAAGATTTTTTCATCAAGAAAAGAGTTGTATTATTAGGCATGATGCGCCAGTTACTGCTCATGCTTTAAAGTTAATAGCAGTTGGTCAAATTTGGTCGGAAAACCTGATTGAGGTCTACTGGTGACTTTAAACTAGTTATAGGACTTTTGATATAAGTCTTTGGCTACCTTATCCTTATTCAATCGCCAGTTGATGGCAAGATTTTATCATCTACATGGGATTGGACCTTAGTGGGGACCTTCGAGTATTAATATACCTGCAATTTAGTTGTTGAAGTTCTACTGGTATCTCAGTATTGTTTTTCGTGGAGTGAAGAGGAAAAACTTTAGCTGAAGACTATCAGAAATTATTAAAACTAATTGGTAGGTACTACAAGCCAATTGCATTGATATTGAGAGCAACACTTGATGTATGACAATGGTATGATGGACAATTACTATAAGAGTTAGCTTTATCCTCACAAGGTTGAAGTACTAATGATTAAGAGGACAACAACAGTGAATTGAAGTACTAAAGGTAATTAAGTAGCTTAGTGACCTTAGTCATTATGTGATGATAGAAGCTCTAATTTTCCATCAGCCACCTTTTATAAATCACGTTACATCACATCACACAAGTGTGAAAATGAATCGGAAAGTGAAGCTTCGCTATAAGCGATCAAATATGCTTTTCATAATGAAGAAGCAATTGACCGTCATTGGTTGTGTTCTATTGCTACTCGAGCACGAATTGGATGGCACGACAAAGCTGTGCGACTTTGTTGTTCTTTGTGACAGTGATTGCCAATGAGGAGTTGATGACCACTTACCAGAAGTTTCAGGTACTGTTACTAAATACGAAGTCAATGGCCTGCGACCTTGATTTCATGTCTAGTCAACCCATTTATCACGGCAGTGCCACATAATTTAGTAGATATTTCTGCAAAATTCAATCTCACCAATCTAGGATTTCCAATTTCACCCAATTGTTTCTCCGCTTTTTCGCAGTCAGGATATCCATGGGAAAAGTTGGGCAAGAAGGAGCGCTCGGCTTTTAGCCTTTTAATATTACATACCGCTGCTTTTACTGTCATATTTACAGGATGAAAAAAAGGAACTGGAAAAAAATATGGGGATCCGGAAGTTTAGCTTGCTGAGTCCTAATTAGGAGAAGGTGATCTGGACAGTCTTTATTAGCAGGTGGTTGTATCCTTAGCAACCACTGAGGATCGGAAGAGGTAAAGCTGCTCCGCAGTGTCTGACCCTCCAGGTATTTCTCAGTCATCCTAGATATTTGGTATGGGATTCCAGAATACTATTGCTTTTACCATGGGGTTAAATGTTCCACTGAAGTCAATACCTGTTTTAAGTCTTAACTCCGCAAAAAACAATCTGGTTTATCTTTTTCAAGCAGCATACCGCTCCACAAACTGCTAAGTTTCTCTCTTTGCATTTGTTTGTTTCTTTTTTCTTTTGATTTGTTTTGTTCCACGTACCAACTAGTTTTCCTACATGTATTTTGTGATCTAGTTTAAACCATCTATATTCACGGGATTGTGACCCCAGAATGGGGAAAAAGTATTTCTTGTTCCATTTGCGTTGTATTTTGCTTGTTTCTCCCATAATTGATGTAATTTGTATTCGTTATAGTTTCTTAGACAAGCCCCTCAACAGGGGGTCTGAAACATGTTTAAATTCATTGGTTAAACTTTTACTTCTTTTTGTGGATCACAGAACTGACATTAATGAAAGAATATGCAAAAAAGGAGTTAAAGAAAAGCTTAATGTTTTCAATTGAGAAGTAAAGTGATTGCCGATCTTAGCGGCTTTGAAGTGATTTTGGCTGCATAGGGATTGGGACCTTGGCATTGATTCAAGACTATTAGTTTGACCTTCGAAGTAATCTTCTGCTGATTCCATTTCAAGGCTCCAAGGCCATGTTGGCAAACACGGCTTCAAAGTTTCTTACTCTTTCATTAGGATGTAGAAAACATGAGCAAGGAATAGACTCCTGGGGTTATTTTGTTTTTCCTTGTGCATTGTGATAAGGATTTTAAGCCAAAAAGCAGTAAAAAGAACAAGAAGAATTGTCTATGAAGAGACCCAAGTTTCGTGACAAAATAGTGAGGAAAGGAGGAGCAATTCTCAAGGGAAGAAATATTTTGTTCCCCCGTTGACATGGTTCATTTCTCTTCTCTCTTTCGTTAATTCTTCCACTCATTTCGAGAAACAGAGACTTGATGTCTTGCCAAATATAAACCTCTGTAATCCATAAAAAAAATACTGGATATTAGAAGAAATAAATTTGATCAGACAGGCTACATGCAATGAAATATAAGACATGTCCATATAGCTGCAATTTTGATTACATGCACGTATAAGAAGAATTATAGTTGAAATGTGAAGTACTTTTTATCAAATACACTGAGGAAGTAACTAGTGTTGATCAATAGCAAAGTGGAAATATTTAGAACTTAAGAGAAGGGCCATTTTTTCAATTTTTCAGAAGTACGCTCATTGGATGTAACACTCTTTTCCTAAATGCTAGCTGCAAATTTACATTGCATTCCTTTTGAACCGGTTTGAAGGATGGCGTGCTCATCCTTTTTTCTTGTCAAGTGAATAGCATTCAGTAAGAGGGATCACACAGATAGATTTTGGAGAAATGAAGAGGGGTTGATGCGGAGAGAATAGAGCTTATATTCAGAGGTCTTAATTGTATATGTGTGGGAAGAGATGATAGATTGGAAATGACTCAACTTTTATATGTGGATGTGGTTAAATAGGAAATGGACTTTACGGTGAGCACCAAATATCGATGTATCGGTCAATTAGAAGTGCATAAGTTACTGGAATTGACTTCCTTTATTTGTGTGTGTTATCATCCCAATCACGTGACTTGCATTTGTTGGTTTTGTTGATGATCTGATTATATTTCAAGGTTATATACTTTAGTATACTGGATTGAAACTTATTTCTGAGCCTTTATTCTTATAAGTACACACCCAAGCGCTTTGAGTTAATTTCTTCAGGAGTTCTCTGTGATCCTTCTGAACTTTGTTCCATCTTGATTCGAAGAGAGGATGATCATCTCCTCCTTGAGAATGAGTCAGACTTAATGGCTTACCCAAGGCAGCACTAGCATGCGTGGGTGCATTTTCTCTTGGGCTTATCGTGAATAATTCCCTAAGGTTTCCATGGGTTTGCATATAATCCGTGACGATTCATTTTGAGCATCTAACCCCCTAACCTTACAAAGAGGTTTTTAATTAAACACGACTTCACCATTTATGCCTACCACGTAAGCTATTTGGTGGGGCAAAACTGAAATGATAGACCACGTAATAGTTATTTTGACAAAATTTGAAATTTGAATACCTATTTATTTCATTATTTTCTTCTATTTTTTTCGTGTTCTTCTTCCTCCTCCTTCTGCTGCTTGCTTGTCATCCAAACTACCCCCTTTCACTGTTCATGCAAGATCTGCACCACCTACTCTCCCCACCATCCCCAAAATCGCCACAAGCACTCAAAGTAGAACAAGTCACTAACACCAACCTCCTCTTCCGCTACCACAGCCAGTTCCCACCACAGCTTAAATATATGTCCTTGGACGAGTCTACCTACGTTTATGCCCAAACACCACCTAAAGAGGCCCCTGGCTCTTAGACTTGACAAATAACCATCTCACCATCACCAACCATTTCATATCTTATATGTAGTTGGTTTGTAGGGGTAGAATTGGTGGCTGTTGAAGTTGGTGATTGAGTAAAGGTGGAGGTGGAAAGGCAGCAGGTTTGTAATGACGACAGAGTAGAAGAAGAAGGAAGAAAACAATAAAAGTAGAAAACAGAAGAGCAAAAGCGAGTGATAACAAATTTGTAACTTATGGGTATCATATGATTGTGTTCTCTATCATTCCATTTTACCCCTACAAAGAGTTCAAATGGCAATTTTCCATAATGTTAGGGGGTTAGATGCTCAAATCGACAAGGGATTATGTGCAACTTCGTGAAAACATGAGATTATGCCTTCTCTCTGTTTGTCAACCATGGAGGGTAACCGGGGAGGCTTTAGTATGGTGAGGGAGGCCGATGGACTTTGTGATGAGAGACTTCTTCTACTAACGTGGGCATTTTTTCAGCAAGGATTTTGATTTGTTTGGTTATCGTTGTGATCTATTAGCAAACAAGAAAATTGCTAAATCATAACATCAATTGCACTATAGCTGTTACTGAGATGACGTGTATCAAGTCCTCTCAATATATAAACTGCATCAACAAAGACCTGGTATTCTTTCAAATCCCTGTCCCGTTTTTATGCGTTAAGCATGAGAGATGGGAGCTAACCCCCCTCCCTCCTCCTAGCGGGTAGGGTAACTAAAGTGGTTACCTGAGATTGAGCTTTCAGAGCTAATGATTACATGACATGGTATCAGCTCTGGTTTGGCAAGATCTTGGGTTGATTCCTCGCATTAGCAGTTCTAGTATAAATCTGAGGTTTTAATCGATTCATAGGGTCTTAACAAGAAAATTGAGCGAGGTGACTAGTGGCCGCCCACTGAGATATGTGACACTTAGTTAAGTAGGTCAATGAGAGTTCGTATTCGAACCCCTATAGATTAGTGCAATTTGAACTTTTTACACCTTGTTTATAAATGTGTGCTTCATGTGTAATAAGAAGTTTGTTTGTGAACGAGAATCTTAAGCATGATGAACATTGTGAGCCCCATTTTCTAACAGCTTGAGCTCTCAAAGTTAATTGGCTACTTAATGCAGAGAACCCTTTTACATCCAATCATCACTACTGAACTGCACATTCTATTGATGTAATGATGCGCTGTGTCCTATTTTCTGTTTTCTGGTCACTATTATGATAAAGGTTGTGTGTTTTGTTTCAGATCCTTGCACTAAAACATGTGTTAAGCATGAATATACATTTTTTGCTACATGCTTTCACAGCTTAAGCATTAAAGCAAGTGGTAACTGAATTTGGTACCAAAGCATTGGCGTTTTGATACCTTTAGCAAGTGTTAACACGTTATCGGTTTAGAGTAAGTGATAACTTGATATCAGCTCTAACACGGCAGTGCACTTCTAACACACCTTGTATTTTTGTTTATTTGGTTGTTTGAGCTCCATGGGTAATTAGAAGCTTGCCTGTTAGCAGATATACAAAATAGTACCAACATGCGGTACATTTTTGGGTTCATTCTTTAACAGCATAAGTAAGCTCTTAAAGCAAGTGGCCACTTGACGCGGTGAATCCCTTGACATTGAATCTGCAGTTCTGCACTATTAAATTTGCATTTTTACTTAATGGTATCGACTGACTAAAGGTTGCATGCTTTTAGATTTTTGCGCAGGCCCCAAGATAGGCCTGCTAAGGGTGAAAACAAGACACAACTAGCAAAAAGATCTGTGATTGAAAGGAGCACCTCTGCTCTTACCTCTTGCCTTCCTCGTTCTTAATATGTATACAAGAGGCACGGAAGCGCCTAGTGCTATCGTGAACCATCTCTTTCTTTTCCCTACTTTGGCCGTGCATTTGTATATGTTCATGTAAGAGCAAAATTTGCATGTTGAATGTTTCCCGATATATGGTCAAAGAGATATTACAAGGCATTGTGTCGTCGCATCCACGTTCATAATATAGCAGAAGTCGTATGCAGCTTGCTTTTGGTGGCTGTTAGTGAGTAGTTTCACGCGATAGAGGGATATCTTGCATGATTAGCAATTTCATGAGGTGGCTTTTCATGTTCCCCGACGAGGTCAAACTGCATTTCTGGGGATCTGCTGCAGTTCAAATTATCTAGAAACATGAAGAAGTGTCGTTACTTGTTACTGTATCAACTCGTTCGCTTTTTCCTTCTAACAAGTTTGTTCACACGACTGACCATGTAGAATCGATCGTTTGGTGCTTAGTTACTGTTAATACAGATGGATGTGCTCAAATCACTTTTACGGATTGACAAGATGCTGTCAATAGACATTTTGAGCGTAGATTTGAGAATCATAACTAGGTACGATTCATATAAACACTACGAGCTATTTTTATGGCCCTTTTTCTAATTCAAATGATAAGCCGTTCTTGTAATGTCATTTGTGCTTGATATGAGCCTTTAGGCGATATGCAATATTTTGAGGGTGCAGTTATTGCCGCACCTATAAAAAAAGTCTACCTTGTTTTCCATATCCGCCCCTCTCTCTCTCTCTCTCTCTCTCGCTTTTTTCCTTCTCTCTCTATCCAAAACACCCCATCTAACACAAACGTATCCTGGAGTTTAAGGATTCTGGGAGCAAATATTTCATGGACCAATCAGGCATGGTGTATTCTGGAATGCAAGATTGAAGGGCCCATGCAATTTGAGAGTAAATCTGCCATCAGCCCTATTGTTGAATAGTATAAGTAGGTAACGAGTCCAACCTTGCTGGCTGGTTCCTTTCGGTGGGAGTCAACCGTTAATTGATATCTTGTGGTTCTCTGTGTTCACATGTACATCGAGGTGTGGAGACGGGGATTGAATTTCAAGGATTGAAGTGGGAACAGATGATGCAAATTTTGTTGCTTTCCAGATCCTTGTGCAAATTGTGTGTGAAACTCCTTTATTCAGAGAGAAATGGACGGCAGAAAAGTGCAACTGGAAACTCTTGAGCTATGGTAGGTACTGGAGATAGAAACAAAGATTAACAACCTGTTCGAAGAGAGCTGCGATAAAAATAGTGGTGCCAAACTGTGGGGATTGATGGCGTCCATGGCAGATGGTGGTAGCATTGAGCGGTGGCCATTCATCTGTACGAAGAAGAGAGAATCAAGGAAATGAGGAGAGATAACAGAGGGAGAGATCTGTAATACACTTTCGTTTCCGGCAATCGTCAGTCACGTTTGTGCATCCCACTAACACTATTGCCTACTGATTATGGCTCCTCTAATTTGGACCAATGTCATGACAGACAGACAGCTTCTTCATTTCAGATGTAACACCGGTTGAATATCTGTTGTTAAGAGTCTTCTGGTCTACCCTTGAATTTTCTGAAGCAGGAGTGCTTAGGTAATAAAAATCTTTCGTGTTAAAGCACAATAGAGTGGTGCTATTTGGCACTGCGTGGCTGAAGAAGAAAACTGGAAACCATGTTATTAACATATATGAAGTGTGACTGACATCAATCATAGTTTTGTATCTTGTCTTGAGAAGAATGCAGCTCTCCTGAATAGGCCGAATTACATTCCAAGCTAAAGTTTATGAGAATGGTACAATCCTCTTTACTCTGTCTTTTGTTAACTTTATGCTGCAATTTTCTTCGTTATATCTTTCTAATCCTTTTTTGATCTTTTGGCCTTATCTTCATTTGCAAAACTTATAGTTGCACAGACCAAATGTAGATGTTTTTGTTGGTCTTTCTACCTTTAAGAGTAGGAAACAAGATTAAAAGAAAGAAGAAAATAAACAAAACATTCCTTGTAAGAAACCCAAAGAAAGAACCTCTAGAACAGTCACCAAGAATTTTTTAGTGGCTTCTCCAACAAAGCCGAAAGGTACATCTCCTGGAGCTCCGGCCCTCGGTCCAGCTTCCGTCCCACTACCCATTTCACCTTGTTGAACCCAATGCTGTTAATCAGTGGTCCATAAACCTTATCCAGCTGCTCACCCACGCAAAAGAAGTGGTCAAGCCAGAACAACCCACCAGGCCTAAGCACCCTATAGATGTCAAAAAACATGAAGTGCAGCAGTGTCGTCGGTATCCAGTTACTCAACACATGCATAGAGTGCACAATGTCCAACGTGTTATCGAAGAAGGGAAGTCTCTGAGAAATGCTTATGTAGAGAGGCATGACCCCCCTTGATGCGATAAAAGTGTTGAAAGGGCCATTCAAGTTCATGGAAGTTGTTACGATGGTGATGTTCCTGTCCCTCATTCTTATCGCGAATGTAGCCACACCACCTCCAATGTCGAGTCCTATCCGGATTGTGCCAGGTTTCTTTACTGCCAGTACTTCATCGATGGAAAAGTCAACCCCACCACCACTATCTGATGTTGCCCACCGACTCTTCTCTGCACCTGCGAGATCAAAACAGTCTTTGCAATCGTCAAATCCTTTCTGAGCCCACTTGCGGTTTATTAGACACAAGTAGTTCTTGCAAGTATATGCTGTCCACACCACAGACGAATCGGATGGCGTGGACCATAAGCTATCGGGAAGAGGGTATGGTTCAACATATTCTCGCGGAGCAGCTGGACGACAACGGCGGCGTGGGAGTGGCTCGCAACCCTTAAGCAGGAGCTTTTGCGCTAGGAACTCATCGTCGGGGCAGGATCCATTGACTGTGTATGACATGTATTGGCGGAGTATATCAGGAAAGAGAGTGCATGGGCGGCCCACTGGAGGTAGGATCTTGTCCGAATCAAAATTAGTGTTGAAGCCAAATGGGAGTTCTTGCCCGGATGTGAAGGCGAGGAACTCCGGTGGCAAGTCAGGAGTTGCTGACGAGTCATCAACTTCCGGCTTGGCTACAACTGGGGCAGTATTGGGGTGAAAGGTGGTTCCAGTGCTTATTGTCTGATTTAAAGAGCAAGAGGAATAATATGTGGTGGAGATGAACAAGGTGAGTAGATTTGAAGACAATAGAAGGAAAAGAAAGAACAGATTACTTGACATAGATTTGGGTTTATGAGGGGAATCCATGGGTTATGATTCTGGGTGAATTGGGTCACTTAGAGTTGAAGTTGAAGGCGAATATGAAGTGTGAAGTTTGCCGGAGAAGTCCTCGTATGGTACTTCTAATTCTATGATTGCCCTTCGAGTACAATAATAAAGAGGTCTGCTCTTGATCAGTTATCTGTAATCTATCTGCCTGCCTGCATTATATTATTCTGCAGGAAACAGTTGCATTAAAGCATGGGTGGATTGTTTCTCCATGAGAGTTAATTGAAAATGAGTAGTAGTTGTCCTTGTGATCTCTGCTCATAGTAAACAAATGTAGCAGGTAGTGGAACTTGTAGAAGGTCAACACTGGGTGAAGCTCAATGCAGTCCAGCTCTATAGATTATCTTCAACTGAGGGAATCAAGATCTGCCAGCTCTGAACTGTTAATGTTAGGTAGACACTGCTTTGGTTAACTGAATTTTTTTTTTTTCACATGTTAATTCGTCGTTTCTAAATCCTTTCTAGCCATAATTAGAGGCAGAAGCACTGCTTCTGGCTACAAAGTTCACACTTGGAGAAAAAAATATTGTAAATACTGCATATGCAGGTGGACGTGAGGCATGAGCAGACAGGGCCATTAAAGTTCCTGCCAGCTTAGTAATCATTTTTACTTGAACTTGATGCTGTTGTTTGGGGATGGGCGTGCTCTGCTCCTTACTTTGTGGAATGATGCACATGCTGCTTTCACCTTGGATTGAAATGCAGAGTCTCATTGATTTGCACAAAGAGATCTGGCATAAATATTCCAAATGCCGTGGCTTTGTGCTATCACATGCTTGCAAGAATTTGGCCAATTCCTGGAGGCAAATAGTCAGCTTTTAAATCACCCATCAAACCCCCCACCCCACCCACACACACCCAACCCCACGCACTCCTCCTTACGTTTCATAGCTGTGGTACCAGTAGAAACTTGTAAGAAAGTCCTGATTATTGCACTCAAAATTTATGAAAATCTGAATACTCTTTATGTAAACTGATCTCACATCCCCTCATTTCATAGTTGCCTCTCATTTGTGTGACTACTCTTGCACTTTATAACATTTGAGTTTTTGCCCTTCTGGTTTTCTATTTAGAGGGGAGTCAATAAGTCTCTGACCTTGATGGATTAGGACAACATGGAATTTTACATTTTAACTGATCAATGGAAGGGTGTAAAATGGTATATGAGAGTAACTTACCCAAACTGGCAGCGAGGCAGAGTAAATGAAATTATGTTTGAATTTGTCGTACACTCCCCCCGTTGTTTTTTTTTTTTTTGGGTGCTTCAGAAATATATTAAAAACAATAATTAGTTACAAGGATTAAGCCCGCACATGGGCAACACCAGTAGTCATCAGCTAAAAACGGGAGCACCACATTTGGTGGTTGCATGAGGTACACAAAAGACTCCCGTTGTTGTTCGCCAAGTTTGGACATTTGATCGGCGCATAAGTTTCCTTCTCTAAAGACATGTGTAATAGTAGAACTAGTATTTCTAATCAAGAATCTAGCATCCTTAATAAGGCTACTCAGGGGGTGCCATGAGATTTCTCTTTGGTTGATCAGCTCCACAGCATCTTTAGAGTCCGTTTCAACCAAGACATTTGTATACTCTTGATCCTTGATCACCTGCATTCCTTTGACAATTCCATATAGCTCTGCTTCCAAAACACTGCATCCCTGTAAGTAGCCATAATAGCCGCATATCCAGCTCCCAGTGTCACTTCTTATAAGGCCACCAAATCCTCCATTTCCATTAGACTTGGAACATCCATCAGTGTTAAGTTTAAAGGTACCTGCACAAGGAATAGACCACATGACTAATCTTCTATTAATATTGGTGCCTTTTTCTTTAAGCTTGAACGCATTTCCCAGATCTGTGGCCTGACTTAGGCAACTCCTCCATATGATCTCACTCGGGGTAATGGTTCTCTCTATGCTTTCCTTGTTCCTGCTTTTCCAGATCTGCCACATTATAGATATAAAAATATGCTGCCACAAACAGTTGGCAAAGTTAGTTTTTTCTTTCATTTTCAGGTTCTTGTGAAGCCATTCTTCCATAGTCATGTTTTCCTCCTCTATGAGCTGTTGATTATTAAACAACTTCATCCATATGACTCTAGCTTTTGGGCATGTTCTTAGGATATGTTCAACATTTTCATAGCCATGGCCACATCTAGCACAGTTGGGGTTAGAAGTGATATTTCTAGAGGCCATGAGACTATTAGAGCATAGCCTGTTTTTAATAGTAAGCCACATAAACAAAATAAGTTTTTGGGGCAGTTTAAGTTTCCAAATCCAATTCCATGTAATTTCAGGCTCATCCATATCCTCAATCTCCCTAATAGTTTCATAGGCACTAGAAATAGAGAAGACCCCACCTGGGTGTTTACCCCAGCATTTAGTATCAATATCATAGTCATTTTCAGGGAGATAGACTTTCAAAATTTGTTGAATCTGCTCCTGGTTAACTAAATCTCCAATTTTGTTGATGTCCCATTTCCTGTTGGAGATAAAATTATCCACCTTTAGGTCAGGGATTTGGCATTCATTCATATCCAGCATAGGTCCAGTTCCACACCACCAGTCATGCCAAAAGCTAACCTTATTGCCATTGTTAATGATCCACTTAGTACCTTTGGCAAGGATATGGTTGCTTTTGCAAATGCTTCTCCAAACATGTGAAGACCTATTATTCTTCTTCCAATCTCTAGGGTTATTACTCTTCATATATTTATGATTTATAACTTTAACCCAAAGAAGATCCTCATTTACAATGAGTTTCCAACCAAGTTTGGATAGACAGGCCAGATTATTAGGTCTGGTTTTCCTAAGACCAAGCCCACCAAATTTCTTAGGGGAGCAAACACAATCCCATTTGACAAGATGAATTTTCTTCTTTTCTTCAGTGTCACCCCATAGAAAAGATCTATTTAGTCTATCAAGTTTTTCAGTAATTTTAACCGGAAGAGCCTGAGTTTGCAAAACATGGGTGGGAATAGCAGCAGTCACCGACTGAATGAGGGTACATCTACCAGCTAGAGTAAGTAATTTAGCTTTCCAACCAGCAAGTCTTTTTTGGACCTTATGGACAATTTGATCATAGAGGTGTTGAGAAAGCCTTTTATGGACAAGGGGGATACCAAGGTAGATCCCAAGATTATCAGTTAAAGGAATACCACATATTTGGCTAAGTTTGTGGGCTCTTTGTCTAGGAACATTAGGGGAGACAAACATTTTGGATTTTTGAAGATTTATCTTCTGCCCCGAGAGATCACAAAACCTGGTTAGAAGATCTATGATGGTTTTACATTCTACTTCACCTTCTTTGCTAAAAATAAGGAGATCATCAGCGTAAAAAAGGTGCGATATGTTAGGTCCTCCTCTAGAGGCTTTTAAGCCAATGACAGATTTTTTAAAATTGCATTCATTAATCAAGTGAGATAGACGTTCAATGCAAAGAACGAAAATATAAGGGGATAGGGGATCCCCTTGCCTGATTCCCCTTCTAGGAACGATGGGGCTCAAAGGAGTCCCATTCCACAAAATGGACATAGAACTGCTAGAAATGCAATTCATGATCAAGCAGATCCAATTCTCAGGAAAATTAAAGTAGATAAGGGTTTGATGGATAAATTCCCAGCTTAGTCTATCATAAGCCTTTTCTAAATCAATTTTAAGAATCAGCCCACCTTTCCTTCCTTTTAAATTCCTTAGGGTATGTAATATTTCCTGGGTTATAATCACATTATCAGAAGTGCTTCTACCAGGAACAAAACTACTTTGGGCCGGACTTATGAGTTTTTTCAGGTAAGGTCTAAATCTAGCCACCAAAGCTTTGGATAAGGCCTTATACGTCACATTCAAAAGGCTAATAGGTCTAAATTGACTAATTCTTAGGGGGCTGTCAGTCTTGGGGATAAGAGTGACCAAAGCTTTATTATTGTTAGCAGGCATAATTCCAGAGTTATAAACATTTTTTATGAACGAACAGCACGAATCTCCCACAATGTCCCAATATTTATGGTAAAATAAGGCATTCATCCCATCAGGTCCAGGGGCTTTTAGAGCATTAATGTTGAAAAAAGCTTGTTTAATCTCAGTGTCGCATAAGGGGCTAGCAAGAAATCTGGCTTCAGTTTCACTAATTCTGGCAAAAGGGGGTTTGGGAATTGGGATAGGTTCTATGACCAGTCTCATGTCTTTCCAGTTGAAAGAGATTAGCAAAATATTCATTGATGTGGTTTTCCAAAGCAACTGGGCTAGTTAACCAATTTCCATCCTTATCCAGCAGAGCATGAATTTTGTTCTTTTTCCTACGGGTTATAGTGGAGATATGAAAAAATCTAGTGTTTCTATCTCCTTCACAATTCCATTTTATTCTGGATTTTTGTTTCCAAAGGATTTCTTCTTGAGTGAGAGTCTCAATGTAATCTTTTCTCAAATCTTTTTCCAGAAGTTCCATATTATGGGACCAATGTACAGCAAGAGCACTCTGGATTCCTTTAAGTCTAGCGAGAAGGAGTCTCTTTCTCCTAAAAATGTTGCCAAAAGTGTTTTTATTCCATTCGGACGCATATTTAGTAAAGGTTTCAGTGGCATCAAAAATATTCACCACATGATTACTACTAGAATTAGACCAAGCAGACTTAACAACATTAGAAAAACTATCATCAAGCATCCAAGCAGCCTCAATTCGAAAAGGTCTAGATAAATTCATAGAAGGAAAAAGCGTACCTGAGCTGTTGACTAACAGTGCACAGTGGTCAGATGTGGTGCGAGGGAGGTTACAGACCTGGGCATCAGGAAAGGCTTCGTTCCACTTGTCGTTAGCTAGGCATCTGTCCAATCTCTTTTGGATGTTGGCCCAGCCACCTCTACGATCTGTCCATGTGAGTTTTGGACCAGAGCACCCCAAATCAATTAGGCCGCATTTATCAATGTTATCACGGAATTTCCTCATTCTGCTAGTTTCACCCTCTTCACCTCGTCCTTTCCTCTCTGTGAGATGAGCAATATCATTGAAATCTCCACCAATCATCCAGGGATTCGTGTTGTTATTGGCAAAATTAGATAACTTCTCCCATAGTTCCTCTCTCTTTCTTGGGTTAGGACTTGCATAAACAGCAGATAAAATCCAATCTTCATAGTCTCGATTGGCTACATTAACGTGGATAACTTGACTTGAGGCTTCTATTATGTTTAGGTTTATCTGAGTGGAGTCCCAAAAGAGCCAGATTCCACCAGATCTACCTTCGGGGTCAACTATGCAGGAAGCATGATAGTTAAGGTCATGGAAAAAACTTCCCATACGGGAGTATTGGACAATCGGTTCAAGAATCGCAATAAGGTTGGGATGAAATTTCCTAACTATCTCTCTAAGCTCATTTTGGAATTTATTATTTCCGGCCCCGTTACAATTCCAAATCAGAATATTCATCACTCAAATGCACTCGATGTCAGGTAAGGGATTATGAGTGGTATCTTCTTCACAGAAAGACAGTCTACCTTTCAGATATTTCTTCGCTTGTTTCAATCCAGCAGTGGGATGTGTCACAGCTGACATCCTTGTTTCTAACGGGGCTTCTGCTTCGTTCCACCGCTCTGGTCTCAGTATCATTCTGAATTCTTCGATTGCTGTAGCTATTTCGCAAAACATTATCAGCTCTTCTCCTTTCTGTTCTTTCATTTCCATCCCCAGAAAATTGAGTTTTCTGACTTTTTTCACTTTCATACTGGAGTTTTTGAAAGGGTTGTGGATCTGGTGGTTTATTATGGTTAGGAGTTGAGGGGTGAGGAGATAGGGTGGTTAGAGTCTCCGGCGAGCAAGGGGCTTGAGACGTTGCACATGTTTTTTATGGCTGTGTTGTTTGCGGTGGCTTAGCACTGGAAACATGTAGTTTCTGGTTAGGGTTAGAAATTATTTGGTCAATGGTTCTAGACGAGCTAGGAAGGTTAGGTAATTGGGTCTTGGATATGGGCGTAATCTTTTGGCTTCTAGATGTGGTGACAGTACTAGACTGGGCTTGTTAAGTCTGGTCTGTTCCAATTTGTGTTGTTCTTTTGGTTTGCTGTCCATCATCTTGAGGTTTCATATTTGGGCTCATTTCTATAGGGTCAGGGCTGCTCTCTTCGAATATCAGGGCCCCAAAACGGTTATGGCTGTTGTTGGGCCTTTGGTTTTGGCTTTCCAGATTTTTCTTTGGGCCGCTTTGGGCATTTTTCGTGAATTTCCTCTGTATATTTGTGTAGGGCCTTTGCGGCTTCCTTTTGACTAGCATCCAAGCTCCGAAATTAGGTCTTTGTTGACCCAAGACCATTTTTCCAGTTGTCTCTTTCACCAAACATTGGTCATTTTCATTGTTTCCGTTGGTGTACATCAGGTTACCGTTGGCTTGTGGCAGGGGAGCAGATTGACGGGAAGATTTTTCCAGAAGAATATTTTCCGGCCGATGGGTACATGTCTCTTTCCGGTGACCCACCCGGCCATAAGCAAAACAAATCTGAGGTAGAAATTCATACTCCACCTTATATTCCTTCCCAGCTAAGATGTATGCTGGTGTTAACGGCTTTGAGAGATCAATCTCTACACAAATGCGAGCGTACTTACCCCTAGTGGATGTGGCCGTATTGAAGTCTACCTTGATGGGTCTTCCAAATTTGACCGCAATTCTTTTTAGAACACTTTCGCTGTAATATTCAATCGGTAATTCCGGTAGTCGGAGCCAGACCGCTGTTGATGTTTCCACGGCTTCAGATGGTTTGAAATTGGGTTCCCATTTGCGAACTGTTAGGTAGTGGTTGAGGATAATCCAAGGTCCTCAATTTAACGCCTGCGTCGCATCCTGTTTGAAATCAAATTTAATTAAGAAAAAACCATCATCTAAATCAATCATTCAAAATCCCCCTGCAAATCCCAGATCAATTTTAGTCTATTAGAAAGAGCTCGATATCCAATGGATTTCCCCAGAAGTTTGATTATAATGCAGTCTTGCCATTGAGCTCTGATGGATTGAATGAGAAGATCTGGGAGGGTGATCTCTGGAATGATTTCCCCATCGGAGTTCTTGGTTCTGTTTGGGTTATATGTATCTGCCTCGAGTTGGAGGTCTTCCATTTCATCAATGAAATATACAGATTTGTCCTCCTGACTTTTATATACCGCATCTCTGTAGGATTTAATACTTGTGGCGTCGACAAACGGTAGTGGTGGGGGTGAGGGGGGGACCACTTCCCCAACCTTATCCTGTGGAGTAGAGTCTTTCATCATAGATACAATTTTTGGATTTACAGGTCCTTTTATCAGATTGTCAGAGGTGTTCTTGGTTTGGCTGTCACCTGCGTCTGCCATATCTTCATCTATCTTCTTTTGGCTAAAAAACGCATCTGTATTTCGGGTTTGGTGAGCCTTCTTAACTTTCTTCGAATTTCTCTCTCCACCATTATGCCGTGATGGGTTGACGTCTGGGGAGGGGTTGGCAGAGCTTTTCAGATACTTTTGAGTTCAATGCCTGTTCTGATTCTATTTTTTGCTCAAACATCTCAGCTTCCTCACCTTTTTCAGAGGAACTCCAAAATTTTCTGATTAAACAGGGAGCAGGGGGTGGGTCTGGTCTCGGGGGGCTGCGTTGAGGAGCAACTCTTACACTCTCCGTGGCAGTGCTACACGGCGACAACATTCAGTCTCGCTGCCGTGCTAATAAAATAAAAATAATTAGATAGTATCCAAGGATATGCAAATAAAACAATACAAGGGCTTACAAGACCCTCTTGCATCCGTACGACCCAACCAGCCATATTTACCTTCCAAAGAAGCCCTATTACCTTAAAAAAAACACACACATGAACACCCTTAAGCTAGTAGTTTGACCTGTTCGTTGCACGGTGATGATTTTGAGAACAAGTCATAAAGGGATGGCTTAATTACATTGTAAACTCTGAGTTTGTAAGAAAGTGATAGTAAAAAATCTAAAATCTACCATTAGGCAGCGAAAATCCTAAGGTTTGCCAGGATTTTATTAACGGGAGTCGATGATTCTATCTGCAGTTAGGGAATTTTTGTCTTTTTAATCTCATTTGGCCAAACCCTTCTTCTTCTACCTCAACCACCACTTACTTTCTCACCTCCACCTACCCACCTCATTTTCGTTCTTCCATCACAGCTCGCCCCAACCCCCCCCCCCCCCCTTGCCAACGAACGCCCAAAATCACCTTTACTAGCGCATCGCCAATGCCCAAAATCATTGCCACCGACTACCACCAGTAGCATCACCAACAACCGCCAATACTGCCTTTATCAGCACCACCTCTAGTAGCAGCGCCGCGATGTGCCACCTTGAGCAGCGTTACCTTTGGTGGTTAAATCATAAGCAAGATATATATTGTGCTAGATAGTAACTAGGGATGAGTTAAAGTTGGCTTTTCCTTAATTTTATCGTAGAAAACAACCCGAAACGACCAAACCCGAACATTCTGTGAGAAAAGAAGAAACCAAACCATTCGGTTTAATCGGTTCAATTACATCGGTTGGATTGTTTAAATGGCAATCCATTCCATGGTGTGTGGTGGGCTGATTCTCCCACGGAGACAAAGCACAAATACTATTTTTATCAGCAAACGGATGTTGGGCCATCATAGGAAAGGGCAAAAAGAGGACTTGTTTACTTGTCAAACACCAACAAACAAAGTTAAAGGCCCAACTTTCAGAAAAGAAAGGAGGATTGGGCCTAAATACCCTCAACAACAGTCAACACTTTGGTATTCTTTTGACAAACTGGGGTTTGGAGCGGCGAGTGAGCCGCAATTGTTGACCCAAATTGTACAAACATGTAACCCATTTTGGTCCAATGTCTGGAACACTGAAAGTTCAAGCTTTATTAAAAAGGCCCAATACAAGGTTTTCAAGTCTCATGCAAGGCGAGATATCTGGAGTAAGGAAGGAGATAGTCGGTTCAAGTCTTATGCGGGGCGAGATATTTGGAGTAAGGAAGGTGGGCAATCGGTTCAAGTCTCATGCGACGGCGAGGTGTATGGAGAAAGGAAGGGGTTTAGACTACCCCCTCTTTTGTAGCTCATACGATAAAGGGAGGACTTGTTTGATCTTTCTTGTCGAACAATATACTACGACTATTTTTGACATTTTTTAACTTCTCGTCTAACATTTTTTCGATAAATTGTTCAATCGTGTTCTCTATTAATTCTCTGGGGTTACTAGTGTGTTGATTCAGCTCAGATTTTTTAGATGGTTCTGAATCAAAGTCTTGAAATTGAATTGTCCCAATTGAAGAGGGCTGAGTCAATCAGGCTGAATAGCAGGATTCATCAGCAAGTTGAATTGATTCTAGAAGAAAGGGACGTTCTCTGAAAATATAAAATAATCTTATTGAATAACTAAAGAATCAAGTATGTGCCCTCCCTCCTGCCATCCCATAATTAAGTACATTAATGTGTCTTATTGATCATTATAATTAGAACCCCCTTTTCATGAAATTTATAGACAGGCCAAGCAGTTAATAGTTGATAAGCTAAGAAATAAAATGTGTTGTTCAAACTACGCCTTCATCATACGGCAGCGGTTTCCAAAAGTATTAGTAACTGGGACGCACGCAATGCATTTGCAATATAAAACCTTCGTAATGGACGTTGCAAAGAATTACTAATAGTTTGTGAAGAAGGATTTTTTTTCCCCATAATCCTCTCCAGAGAGTTTATAGATAAACAATCATGTTAAGAAAACTACGTATCAGCAGTAAGAGGGTGAAAGCAGAAAGTCTGGTCTAGATTTCTGCTCCCACTTAATGTATGGTATAACATAAACTGTCTGTCCCTATACGTTGCACTGCACAAAATAAAATTGAGGAAGTACTTTTGATGACAATATTTGTAGGGAGAGCCAAAAAAAATATTATATATATATATATATATATATATATATATATATATATATATATATATATATATATATAAGCAGGCCTAGTAAAAACAAAAGTTAATTCCTTAAAGTACACCAAAACCAAAAGTCTTTCCAAAGTTGTTTGATATTTTTTTGGTTTGAAACTTGATATATAAATTAGTACCCTCTCACATAGAACTTTGCTAGACTCTAGCTACCACGTAGCTGGGGTATTATTATATTATATCTTTCATAGTTGAGACCCTCCTGCCTGGATTTGAATTTCTTGCTGTAATCTATGGTTTGAAAGCTGAGAGAGAGGGAGGAGAGACACAATAGATTACAGCAGGGGATCCAAATCCCTCTGCTTGCCCTGTGTTTCCTTTATTCCCTTTGGGGTTTCGTCCCTTTTTCTTGGTATCCACATCATGAATGAATGTGACATCTCTTCATGATGTAAAAATAGTTTTCTTGCCTGATTTCGTGATCAGTATCTCCAAAAGAGAGTTGTTTATCTTTGAAGTGAAGAGTATTTTGTCTTTCATTTGCAGAATATTTAGTTAGTATCTTTTGGTAGTCAAAGCGATGGATTATAGAAGAAAAATTATCGTCATTTGTTGATTTTTGTATCATTTTCGTATCCCTTCAATAGTCATGAAATTTATTTTGATAAGGATGTATGTTGTGACTTAAACTCGACATGATCTCGTACTAGAAAAGTTAGTTTTGCTATCAAAGTGAAAACAAATCAACAACGATTGTCGTCCATAGTCTAATTTTTCTTTCTTGAAAGATCTTTCAATGTAGTGATACCTTTTTCACTTATTTTAAAAAAGAAAAAAAGAGTTCTTAAGTACCTACTAAAGAAGTTGCCGGAGAAAATAAAAAATTACAATTCTTGCAATACGACTCAATCAAATCACAAAGATATTGACACGAAGTCAATAATATAGGAAATGAGGGCCAAGTTGTATGAATTTTTTTTTTTTCATACCGAAAAAATTTGGGGAAAAAAAAACGGGAAGAGGAAGAAGTAGGAAAACAAGTAGGACTGTATTCATCAGATTTTGTAGGATACATATTTGAGAATGGGTGCCAAAGGGAACTTTGTTCCAATTTGAATTGGTTTTTTTACCTAAAAAATAGGCCGGATAGCTACTTATCATTACTTTGTCAAGTACGTAACTTGTCAATCATGAAGGTAATCTAACATTTGTCAAAACAATCAAATGCCTTTTTTTTTGTTTTTTTAAGAACAGAAGTGAGTAATATCTTTTCAAGGATGCATTCAACATCAGAGCCTCACCTAATCTTCCATTGTTTTGGCCTACAATAATCTCTTATAACTTATGGTATACCTTGTACGTAGTACAATCATTTATAAATGAATATCTGACCACCCGCGTGGGCAACACTAAAACTGTTTAAAACTAAGCATACGTACGTTTATGAGTTTGTTGGACCAAACAAACATACCTAAGCTACTTGATCTTCCGAGCTGGTCTGGCGATTTGATTGCTAGGACTGGACCAAATCAAAACCAATTAATCCCGAGTTTGAACAAGTCAGTGTATAGCGAGGGGTCCCGAGCAACTTAAATGTTTCTTTAGATCTTAAAAACCACTTTATTTCTTCCTTCAATATTTTCTTCTAAGGTTGTCCAATTTCTTGCATATGAAAGAGACCACATAAAATGACCAACCGTGTTGCCACAAAAGGCTTATTTGAGCCTTTCAAAATGCTTGAAGAAAAAAAAATCTCGCATCATGGTTTGTTGTTTTGTAAAAGAAGTTATGGAGTCATTCTAACCGAGATGGACGGACTACTTCAAGCCGCAAATCGTGACAACTTCACCATGCATCATCAAAGTTAGCATCTTAATTGTATGCATGACAAATACGTCGATGGATGTTCGTACGAAAACAAACTACTCTATGAGAAGTATAGACATCTCTAACGACTCACCAATTGATCTTTCTGACTATAGCCTAACAACAACATATGGTTCAAATCATCTTGATTCAATTTTTAAATGTATGGAATTTGAGAACCACTGCATAATTATATGACATGCATACATATATAGCTACAATTGCTCCATGATTAGCACTCAAACTCCAAATCAGAGGTTAATCTACTTTTCCGAATCCGAAAACTGAAATGTATAGCTTTACAATTGTACCATTGATCGTGTATGTATCTTTCAAAATCCTCTCTAACTATATACCAAAATGTTAATTCTAAACTTGTAATCAATATGTCCTTTTGAGATACTTGAAGTCCATAGACGAGCCAAAACAATCCAGCCTATCCTTGTAGCGATTCATCAACTTCAACAACTCAGTAGCCTTGACCTTCGTCATCTCACCGCAGCCAACTTGCAACACAACCAACACTTTCTGAAAAGCACCCACCTGAAGTGCTTCCACCACAGCACTTCCATCTTCATCTTTGCCCAGCTTCAATAGTATAGATATCGAAAATTCTGTTGCTAAAGCTGATACTCTGAGAATTTTTTTCACCAAAACCGGCATAGTCAGTGCGTGCCTTCTCGCCTCTTTTCTCCCTTCGTCGTGGCTACAGATCCTGTCTAAAACGGCTAAAGCCTTCTCACATAGGCTTTTTTCCGAGTCCACAAGGATTTCAAGTATCAAAGAAACTAATCCCATCTCGACAAACCCTAGTGCCAACTTCGAACCTGTTTCTTGTTGCGTGATCATGTGGTAGATGATCACTAGAGAAGCTTTGGTAACCATAGGGCAGATGGGATCCTCCACAATTTTGAACAAATCTTCCAAAATGCCTTCGATCTTCGTCAATCCCTTTACGTGTTGATTATCCAAAGAAAGTAGTTCTCTCAGGGCTAAAGCTGCTGTTTTCTTCGCGGAAAGGTCTTCCCCCTTTAGAAACCATGCCATGCAACGTAAAGAAGAGGTTGATCCTAACTTACACTGGCCTTCTTCCCCGAGTGGAAACATCCACGTCAACGCGGACAAGATTTCCTCCAACAAACACCCGTGTTTCTCCATAGATACGCTCGCGAAATGATCGAAGGAGGTCGCTAACACTCTCCCCGCTCCATTTTCCAGGATGCAAGTCTTGTTGCGCTCGCTGTCTTTAGCCCAAGCCTTGATCTTCCCCACCAATTCTCGGCATCTCCTTTCGTCTCCGCGTTGAGTTGCCGCCAAAATCCTCGTACAAATCTCGGAGACCTCATAAGGCGTGACCGGGATTCTAGGAGTAGGTATCCTTTCAATACCATTGCACCTGTTTTCGACGCACCATCCTTGGATCATTTTCCGAATGGAATGATTTGGTATTTGGTCGAAGGTTTTTAGCACTTGATTCGTGACCGGACACGTCTGGTTACCGGCTTCAATCCATCTTTCGATGCTCTCTCGATCGTACGTGATACCCGTAGACAAGGTAACCGGATCTTTCATTAGGTCGAGGGATATCGGGCAGCGAAAATGAGTCGGAATGGCGAGTTCCATGTCGGAGTTTATCTCGAAATCCTCTTTCTTGGCGGATAACCGGCCGGCTTTGCTTCTTCTCCAAGGGAAAACCATGTCTTTGGTACAAAAATAAAAATGTCTTGTATGCAGGTGATCGAGTTTAGTGTGTTTGGGAGGAGAGAATTAGATGGGTTGTGTTCATAAGGTCATGGGTATTTAAAGGGGTGTGTGTTTGTGTTTGTGTTAAGATTGTAAAGCGTGTGAGTTGGGTCAAAAATGGGGGAAAGGGGGACTTTGGGAAGGAAACGTTCAAAATGGTAGGAGGGGGGAGCTTTGGGCAAGTTTAGACGTTGTAGTAGTAGTAGGGAGGAGGGTATTTGAATATTGACCGTTGAAGGTTTGAAAATGAGAGTCCAAATGTCAAAGAGGGGGAAAACGTTTAACTTAATAGATTCAATTTCATCGTAAGCTGAGTCGGCCGAGCTTTGACTGGACGACCGAGTCAGTGGTCAGCCCAGTCGGTGGCCTCCTGAGCTGTTGTTGGTCACTCCCAGCTATATATACTATGCAGGTCTTCTCCCTTTCTTAGTTTAATTATCCCCATTCAACTGTAGAACGTTGAAATGTGGATGTCCCTAAAGGGAAAATGCGCACAAAATTAAAAAAAAGAAGCTTTAAAAGGAATAAGCTGTAGATAAGGGCCCATCGAAAAAAATGAACGTTTTTTTGGGTTAGGTGCACCTTTAAATCCTAGCAAAAATTATTGGCGAATAAACAAAAGTTAATGACAAATGATCTAATAGTACTGTATTACCGATTGATCAAATATCGCAATTGTTGAAAATCAACAATGTTTTGCAAATCTATGAGTAGTTTTACAGAACCTGCTATTTTGGCACATCACTTGCAATAGTAATTTTTGTAGTACGTTCTGCTCATTTGGTGGTAAAATTGGAATATGTGTCTATTCCAAATTACTAGGAATGCACTGTAAAATTTCCCTTATCTAGTTTCTTACTGTAAAAGCTTGGGAATGTTTGTTTTAACAATCACATACTTTTGTTCTCGCGTAATGGTATAGCTAAAAAGCTAATATTTTATAGTTAAAATAAATGAGAGTATGAAAAGACATACTAATACAAAGTATTAAATAGACATTTATGAACATGTCACCATTAAAAGGCAAAGCAGTAGGGTGGTGCGAGATGAACATTCGACATGGAAATAGTGCATTAAAGTGTAAAATCACCCAAAAACTATTTTCAGAAAATAATGGCAATTCAATAATCTTCTATCACTAGATAATGTTTCAAATCTAATTAGAGATAGTTCATTCTAAGCGAACATAATACCATCATCCTTGTCATGAGAGGAAATCATAGGAAGAAGCAGGGTCACCATACATATCCTTTAACCTATAACCATCTTTCGGTAACCTAGCCTCCTCCGTCCCGTCCAATAGAAATTCCTCCTCAATTGCATTTTTTTTTTGTCTCCATGGTCAACTGAAATGAACTGAGGAGTGGGTCTATTTTAAAGAGAGCAGCAGTAGGGAACGGGGCAATTACACAATGAACAACAGCTGAAGAACCGATTGATTGAAAATTTGAGATTTTTTATTTATTTAAATAGCAATTTGTGATGATGTGAAAGAAACAAAATTAAAAAAGAATGAACATTTGAGATGATGTTACGATTGCAAAAGTCAAAGACTAATTTTTTTGGGCTTCTATCTGCACCTCCACCGCCGCCTTGCACTTCAGCACACGCCTCTTTGAAAGGGTTGTGCCTAGTCCTAGGCGAGGGGCACACTATTAATTAATAAAACTAATTGAGAAGTAATTGTAACGCTTGAAGTAAATTTGAATTTCACCATTATACACTTTTACCGGAAAGAGGAATAGCTCTGTCATATGGACTAGGGGTGACCTATGTGCGGTCAAAAGCTATTGAGGAGCAATATTCTCCAACACAGGCGTGGTTAGCCTTCGATTTGATAGCGGTTTTGGAGCAGCAAAATCAATCGGGAAGGTCTTCAAAATTGCAGGAAAAATTTGGATCAACACTTATAAACTTTGACCAGATGTTTGACCAATTTCGGGCTATTTTCAGGAGAGCAAAGGGGAACTTCTTTACTCTTATCCAACAAGGAAGAATCCAACCCGTAATTGGCTTGCCCAAGCAGTAGCACAATCCAGTTCTATATAAAATATGCACCCTTCAGTAGGATTAGGGTTAGCTCAGGGAAAACCTAAGGCGGTATTGTTTTTGATCCAGTGTATGGAAAGCAATAAAGTTCAAGTGAAGAACTTTCTTCACTGGAAAAAAAAAAAAACTATTGTACGTGAATTTTTTGTTTATTATTTTTAATTATTATCAAGTGCATTAGAGAAAACTATATCCCTTCTTCAATTTCTGGATTACTTATACCCTAGCTTAAATACTTTCGTTACTACCCTCAATTTCAGAATGTTGTATAAGTGTCTCCGTACTCTAAATTTTAAAGAAAACATTTGGGAAATGTAGTAGTGGCTAAATCAAGGCATTCTAGAGACAAAAATGTTGAACATTGATTTTCTTTTAAGAACTTCTTTTTTCGTTTCATTTTTAAGTCAAGTAAGAGGTTTTTTTTCTTTCTTTAATCGATGGGAGGAATTTGATTCTAGAAAGAATACTTAGAGTTTTAATTTTTGCAATTTTTTACGCGGAGGCATTTTCTAAAAAGTTAAAGTTCTTATATATCAATGTCTCTGAAAAACAAAAACTCTAAAGTTCTTTTCACTGAGCGGACTAAGGCACATCAGATGATAACGGTGGAGGTGCACAAAGTAGCAAATGCTCCAATTCTTCGTGTTCTACATGTGCATAAAAAATTCTAAAGAAAGTAACCAAATCTTATTTGCTAGTACTGTCGTTTAACTCGAAATCTATTAACTCGCAAAAGCTCTTTCTCTTTAACATAATAGTGGCCCTAAGCTTTGGCTTACGTTAAAGTTGATGAATGTGAAAAGGGAGAGGGTCAAATAAGGAAAAACAAGATAATAATTTTGGAAAGATGTAGAAATAATTGAAAAGCATGCAAATATTCATATCATTATAGAGAGTACAATACACAATGAATTTGTAAGTTTTTAAGACTTTTGTAAAGTCAAAAAAACACATCCATCAATTCATTTTCCACTCATCATCGTCATCATCTAATGAAAGTTCGACCCATTCCTTAGATCTCAATCACTGATTTAAAACGGAGTTTAGTTGAACAACAAATAAACTACATATGCTTTGACTAAATGATGCGGTTATTTTTAGATCTTACGAATGCTTTAATTACATGAGTTGTTGTGCACACGCGATGCGTAACCTAAAAAATTGAATGCATGTGAGCTTTGTGGAAAATACCCTAAGACTTTAGACCATTTATTCGTGCACTGTGAGTATGCACAGGAACTATGGCAAATGGTGCTGAATAAACAGAGGATAAATATCAACAAAGGGACATGGAATCAATTTCTGAATGAAGCAGCCAGAGTTTGCAGAGGGAAAAGCTTTCAAGCAAAGCTGAACAAGTTAGTGGTGGCAGTAACTACTGATATAGCTAAAAAGACGTCTCCAATCTGCGGATGACACGTGGCAGTTATGACATGTGATCCCTATTAGCTTCATACTGATTTGACACTTGTTATATCAGTTATCATATAAAATCCTAAAAGGACTCTGACTCTATCATCAGAGATACGCATGCGATCCTCTAGGATCCTAATTGGATTCTGATTAGAGCTGGTCAAAGCCCAGTCCTACTAGAGCTTCTCCTTCTACCATTATATTTCTACCACTATATAAAGGGGTCAAGCCCCCCAGGTATGGACAAGCTCACACACACATATACACTGTGTACTACTGCTTTTCAGAGTTCTACATTATTAGCCATATCTGACTTAAGCATCAGAGCGTTCTCCTGCCAGAACCCCCACTCGGCGGTCACTCTGTGTTCTCTTTTGCTCTCTTTTGCCGACTTATTTTCTGGTGTGGTTCGGATCCAGTTTTTAGCTGCAACAACCACATATGAGATATGGCAAGAAAGGAATATGAGAGTTTTTGAGCACCAAAGTTCCAATGTACAGGGCAGCTTTCATGTTATACAAACTTGGATTAAATATAGAGTATATAGCTGGACAGAAGCCCCAGCCACTGAGAGGAATGTGCAGCTGTGCCACACATGGGGGGATATATACTCACAAAGTCCTGAAGCAAGGGCATTAGAGAGAGGTTTATATTGTGATGTATATACATATTGTATAGGTAGGTAAAACCAAACTGTATAGTACCGTGATGTATTTTTGAAATTGTTTGAGCATAATGGAATACTACGGACTTTTAACCAAAAAAAAAAAAAAAAATTCTTAGTTCCATACCAAAAACTGGTCTATCGAATCTGCCACATTATCAGAAACCCTTCAATGATCTCAGAAAAACTAACTAAATCCTTTGTATGTTCCCTTCTTCCTACCTATTCACTTTACAACTCAAACAAATACTATCATCGTTACCAATGACACCTAAATCTAAAATAAAAATTCATTGGAAAAAAAAATCACGGAATCTGTTTCTTTCTTAATCACCTGACTCTGACCCAATTGTCCGAAACACACCAACTGATCGCCTGCGAAATGGACGATGATGCTGTGCTGAATTCATATGTATTTGAAACCATGCATAAGTCTCCGACACCTCCTCAACTGCCCGCCAATGTCGGCCTTCCTCCACGCCAGAGCTCCGGTCACCATCTCCGCCACTGCAAACCCGTGTGCCCATATGCCCGTTGGAGACTCCTGCTCGCCGCCGTACACCATCTTCGGCAAGGGCCGTAGGCCATCAACGCCCATGGCCGCCGTAGATCTGTCCACCCATGGCCGCCGTCGGAGCAGTCTGGCACCGGGCATCCATGCACGCCGCCGTAACCACCACTGCCAGTCGCACGTCGTCGGCTACCAATTGACCACCCATGATACGGCCTCCATCAATCAGCCCACCCACGACCCCGGAGTCTTGCCACCCACCACCGATTGCCCAACCGCCACCAATCCCACAAAACGTTTCCTATAAATTCAAAGAAGGGGAAGGGAGAAGGGGAGGGGAAATGAAGAGAAGGGGAAATGGAGAGTGGAAAATGAAGAGATGCAAGAATTGGAAATGAAAAGGAGCGCAATTACGTAAGTGGAAAGTGGGGAAGTTTGAAGCTGTGGAGAGTGATGTTTTATAGTTTTATTCACCAAAAGAACACGTGAGTTTCGGTGTAACTTCAAAATAGTGTTACATCAAAAATATTGTTCTCATTATAAGTAGTTATTTGTGCTCGATGACAAATTGTAATTAATGTGGTGTTCTTTTTGGGCTCTTGTTTGAGGACTTCTCTACAATGAGAAACTTTTAACAAAGAGGCAATGACTAAAATGAAAATCGGCTAATCAAATTACAGACTGTGCACCCATAATGAAATGATAACTTGTATCACTGGATCGACTGACATAAACCATATAAAAGCCTTAATAGATAGAGGACAGAAGTACTGCATAGAATAGTAAGTTTTAAAATAAAAGAAAAAATTCTCAAGTAAATTGCTCGAGTATGATGAAACCCTTTTTTTCTTTTTCTCCTCCCCTTTTATCTAGTCTTCTACCACAGAAACCGTTCGCTTCAACTTTGTCCATTTTGATTTCGAAGATAATGTGAAAACCGCCTGCAACTGTTGCTGTCAATGACCTTATCAACAGTTGTACTGCTTTTGGCGATATACCTTGTATATGAAGTATCCACGTGCCAATCTTACCGACATTATGGCCACCACGTCCTATATAAACTTGAACCGTCATGAACCCTGCCCCATCATTATCTGATTTGCCGTAAACCGTCATCTTTGTCGGCACTAATGATGCATCAATCTTAATCTTCTGTTTGTTGTCCCTTGTCCAGGTGTCTACCATCTATTGGCTATAATTAATTAAAAAATTACATGTCAACAGTAGTATAGATATGCTTTCTTACATATTATGTCAAAGAGTTCATATTTTGTGTAAAAAGGTGTAGAAAATAACATAATAGGTTATAATCATTTCCCCTAAATTAACTTATAAGGCCAATGTCCCAAATTTGAATGGTAATTAATCTTTGATTTAACAAATGATCTAGTGATAAAATGAGACCTTTTGACTTTAGAGGGAAGTCTTAGATTATATTTTTTTTCACGTATTAAAACAAAAAAAAGGATCTATCAAGGTGAGTTACTTATATTGTTTAGTGCAAGTTTATTTGGTCTTGAAAAGTAGCTTAATTAAGATAAATTTTCCTGTGACGCTCCAGGAAGTAGCTTGACTACTCTTGACAAGGTCCTCGCCGTAAGGCAGTGGTTGTGGGAGATTTTTACGACATGCAAGGAGGTGCAAGGCGCGCTCGATGATTTTGTTTACTTTCTTACTGGTTTTCGTTATGTTGAATTGTCTACCATTTCAATATGTGATGACTTTGGTGGTGTCTTGCTCGAATTCCAAATACGCATAATTAGATTAAAAAATGCTGCCTCTCAGGGAAGAATGGATCGAGAAATAAGGTTACGAAACCCTTAAGCTGCCGGTGACGGAGCCCAATTTTTGGGAGAACGGTTGCTCGGAATCGTCACTTAGGAGTTTTGGCGTCAATGGCTGCCCAGACCTTGACGAAGAAGGAGAAAAGTAGGAACCACCTTATCAAAATGAGGATGGAGTGGAAGAACTGTAGAAGACAAATTTTCTTATACTTATCTTTTTGTAGAACAAAAGGGATACGCTAGACAATAGTCATCACTCCTCTTTACTTTGGCCATTCCGTCGGCTCCCATTGATCCGAACCAGTGACCCGCTTGGATGATGATTCCGCTAAACGGAGAATAGAGCTGCAACTTGAGCGGGTTGGATGGACCCAAATAATCAAATTATGTCCAGCACACCTCTAAAAAATTTGTGCCTATATCCAACCTAGTCCATCTACAAGCCAGATAATATTTGTTCGTACACAGCCCATAAAATTTTTGATTTAGCATGGGCTGGACATGAGTTGTCCATCATTACGAATTTATTTTTGTTTATTTCATTTTGAGCGTATCAATTAACATCAAAGTCTACCAATTAGACATGAGTTTTTGTTAACTTAATTTTTAAGCACATCATTGACATCTAAGTTTACTAATTAGTCAGGATAATGAAAAAATTCGTAGTGAAGTGTCAAAATTGATTCAAATATAAGCATGGAAACAAAGTTTTAGGACAAAATAAAAGAAAAAGAAAAGCGTCTTGAAACAATCTTAAGAAGTCTAATCATATAACAAGAAACAAAGCGGTAAAAAGAAGTTTAATTTTCAAAGGTCTCCAAACCTATATGGTTAAAGGATTTTAAAGAATAAATAAATACAATGCATATCTTGTTTACAGAATATTATATACATATTTTGTTTTATATGAAAGATGGACGGGCTGGACAAGCAATAAAATTTTTTTCCCATCCCCTACTCATATTTTTTACAGGCTCAAAATTTTGTACTCACATCCACCATGGTCTCTATAAAATTAAGCCCATGTCTATATTTCTTCAGGTTGGTACATGTTGCCCAGCTAAAATTGCACCCCTACGCAAGAACTATTTGGTTGATACTCGTCAAGAAAAAAAAAGCACATGAGAAAAATGTTAATTAATACCTCAACATATAAGCATTGTGAAACTCTCAACCTATACATGCTAGTTTTGAATTGGATAACTTCATATATAGTATAGAGTCGATTCACGCCCACCCAATAAAATATTAAAATTCAAAATCTACAGCCAATCAGTTTATTCTTTCTACGTGATAGCCCACTCAAAAAAAGTAAGATCGTACGTGAAGGGGTCTTTAGAGGTATAATTCCGCATTGAGAAAAATAATAATTAGTTCCTTAATTTATAAGCCTTGCAAAACTCTCCACAGATTACAGATTAATATTTTTTTTAGCATTTTTTTTTAGCTAAGATCAGAATCGCATTAACCAATTAATTTTAAGCTAAATGCTTTTATGATTTTCACCCCCGCTCCTCCCATCCCCCACTCGCCACACACAGAAAAACAGGCACAAGCGTACGCGAACACATAGAGAGACGCACACTCCCTAACCACTTCTCGTCCACCCACCTACTAAAATTTTGGCCTAAAAGGAAAGCAAAGAACAAGTCGTTGATAGAGGGCCATGGCTACAGTTATAAGACCCCTGAGAATAGTTTGCAGTATGACATACTAGAAGACTATTCCGCAGCTCGGGTGTCCTCCATTAAATCACAAATCCATGTTACGGTTATTATCTTTTTGTTCCAACTACCATAATGTTTTGTTTTCTATACGGACAAATTATTTAGGAGGACTGAGAGGTCCTTCTACTAGATATACTTGGACCAACTTATGACTGTATGGTCCAAATGTTTATCTAATGTCCATATGGGACCTTCTCTAGGGATATCCAGGTCATGCATGACCGTTTATCAGATTTTTTTAACCTGATTTTGAATACATTATTGACGCCATGGGATGCAAAGTGATCCAACATTAATGATCACAAATTCTACGTAGCTTGAGCTCGACCGAGAGATTATTGTCCCAAACTAGTGTCTATCTTGATCTTCCTATTCGTCAAAATTGGACTCCCTCTGTTCCTATAAAAATTGATCATATATTTTTTTTTTGATCGTCACACAGAACTTACTAACTTTTCAAATTAAGAAAGACTCTATAAGTATTCTTACATATCTACCCTTATTATACTATTTTTCTCTTAACATGTAACTCTCTAATAATTCATTTTCTCTTTCTACTTCTCCCCCCCCCCCCCCCCCCCCTCCCGTTTTTCATTTCTTTCTACACATTTAACACTCCACTAACTCATTTTTTTCTTTAATGGCCCACTTTCTCCCCGTACCTGAAAATACTTAATATATGACTTCAATCTTTAATCTGCGTGCAAAAAAAAGCGTGATCAATTTATCTAGGATGGAAGGAGGAACACTTATTAAGAATTCATCTTAAGTTTAGACGAGCAAAGTTTATAAACAAACGGGATTAGTTGGAAATTTCCCATTGAGCTGGAAAGAAAAGAAACGGAAAAAGAAAAAGAGAAGCATAAGGATAAACTAGTCTGAGTTGAATAATAGAGTGACGCTTCATAACGAAATTTTCATATCTCGGGACAATCAATGATAAAGATCATCATGTTATTGAACTTTAACATCTACTTTAACACAATAACGAAGATCGGGTATCTCTTTTTGTATAAATTTGTTTGTGTGCGGGCAGGGTATTAGACTTAGTTTCTAGTTGTTTCAAAATGGAGGTCATTCACAGCTAATTCATGTGATAAATACAAAGGAAATTTTTTGCTGCTACCAAGGTTGTAGACAGGGACGGAACCAAGATTTTTTTTAGGGGGTGCAAAAATTATATAAAATTCACCAAAAACTTTTATTAGTAAAATAATAGTAAAAAATAGAGTGCACTTAAAAATCATACAAAAAGTATTTTTTTAAATCACTAATTAAGAATTAGCAAGCAAATTAACCAAACATATTTTTTAAATCTCTATATAATCGGTGCAATTAAACTAAAATTTAAGAACTTATCTCAGAGTTAGTAGTGCAAAGAAGCAGTAGTGAGTACTGAGTAGTCTTAGTTCGTCCTTCCGGTTACAGATCTGGTTGGACTGTCGGAGTGAGTCACGGACTCACGGTCATCACCTCGTCGGTCACCGTCACGGCATCTCGGTGGCCGGTGCTCGATGAGGTCGTCTTCGTCCGTTAGTCCATCACCGTCGTCAAGCCATCAAGGTCGTGGTCGCGGTCGGAGTGAGTCTATCGTCATCACACTGGTCACGGTCTAGATCTGGTCACAGCCCATAGGCTCACCGTCGCGGTAGTCGATCGGAGACTGGGAGTGAGTGTGAGTCACCGGTTGGCGGTCACGGCCTGAGCCGACCACGGTCCTCACGATCACGGAGAGAGAGAGAGAGAGAGATGTGACTGTCTCGGGGGCTGGGGACTCGGGGACGGCGGTGCGATTCTCGAAGAATAAATTTTTTTTCTCAAAATTTCAGGGGATGCACTAGCCCCCTTTAGTCCCAATATAGTTCCGGCCATGATTGTAGAAAAATACATGCAACTCCTTGTATGACGATAATTAATGGTTGTTAAAATATTTTAAATGACTTTTATTTAGTGAAGTCAAAAAATGCTGTTAAGAATTGTGACTGAAAATATTAGAAAAATGTTATTAAAAATATATAACGGCCTATATAAGAAATTATAAATATCTTCTAATAACTCGGTTACTAGCTAAAATTTGTCCAAAATATAAATTTCAATAAGCTGAGCCATTCGTTAAAGGGCGAGATGGTTCGCTCTCTCATAAGTCATAACACTGAGCCCAAGTGTTGGCCTGCCTGCAATTATTATGAGACAGCCAAGAAAAGCCCTCTCTGTGTTAGCCCTTTCAAGGAATGACGGCTTCCACGATAAAAATAAGAGAAAGGCCCAGTCTACTCGTTTCGGCCTTCTAGACATCATCATGAGCATGGGCTTCACATTTTTCTCCCAGTAATTTGTGCCACGTTTTTCAGAACATCTATCCAGAGAAACGATGTTGGGTTTTGGGTCTAAACTGAGCTTGCTTGACCGCACTTCACTTTCGTGTAGATCACACACCAAGAATGAGAGAGCCCCAGAGCATGTAGTTGTTGTGTCCCAGTTTAGAGAGAATAATGGCAGCGAAGTTGAGAATAATGGGGTTGGAAGGGAGAACAGCAGTTTTTTGGGATTGGAATGGAGAACGGGCGTGAAAGGGAAGAGAAATTTGACGACCGTGAAAAGAGAATTAAATGGCTGCTGCTGCAGTATCTCAACTGAGACCAGCGTGTTGTCTTTATGCAGGTGTATTAGGGTTACAAGCAAGGGTAATTTTTGTACGTTAAGTCTTGGAGAACAATCTAGAATAATAAAAAGCGGGAAAGTTACATAATAAGCTGAAATACATTCTAATATCAGGGTGGCACATTAAGAAAGAGTCATCCCTATGACATTAATTTTTTTTTTCTGTCTGAATTTTAGGGAAATTTTATTTCTCAGAAGTTGCCAAATGAAGATTAAAATTTAGGGAGGAGGATGAAGTTTCTAAAGTTTCTTCCATTTCTAGGAAGGGACTGACCTGCCTGTTTTGTATGTGTAAACATGAAGTTTAAAATTTAACAATAAATTAAAACTTTTAACGAACATGACAAAGATCGGTACGTACCCAATAAAATATTTATACACCTGTACGCGCGCATGGGAACAATGGAGCCAAAGTTGGAATGGGCTCCTCTATCCCGACCCATCTCAAACCATCCCCTCTCGTCATACGGACGGTCCGAGATCCTTATTTTGAAGAGTCAAAAGATTGTGCGCTAAATTCTCTGGTGCGGTATATATTAACATTAATCTGGCGCACTATATGTAAAATTTCAAAAAATAGCCTTTTATGACCCATACTTTACCATTTCAATTACGACCATATTTCAACCAAAAAACCAGTGCGCCACATATATGGTGCAGTATCCCTTTTGCGAACAATACATCACAACTCCATTGATGTCTTCTTCATCTCCATCAAAGAGACCAGCAGCTGAAATCTTATGGTTCAATTGCATGTTAGTTTGACTTTGCTGTTAGATTAGTAAAGAAGTGCGGCAACAATCATCATCACCGCAACATCACAACAATCATCGGTCATCATCACAACCACCTGTTGGAAAGTTTTAAGACTTCCTCCAAAATAGGTGCATTTATTTATGGTTTGTCTCCCCTTAAAACTTCCTCCAAAATAGGTGTATTTATTTATGGTTTGTCTCCCCTCATTCAAAATATTTTAAAACTTGTGACATCTCTTTTGAGAAGAGTCTTTGCACGCACCCTTTCTTTTAGTATAAATATAAGAGATGTTTAGCAGAGGAAAAGAGTTAGATCAACTTTAGGAAAATAAAAGACAAAGACACTAGAGAAGTTACTACTAGAATATGTTTCTCTACATCAAATATGTTGGCGGTTTACAAGTTTTCGTGTAGTCGTGCTATTAAAGGAGACGCTTTTGTGAGCCTATGAGTTAAATCTTGAATAGTTGTTCCTCGTTAGAACCTGCTTGAAGGGAGACAATAAAAATTTACATTCAGCGAATGAATGATTTGTTTTATCACGGGCAAATGTTTCTTCAATTTCCTTTTAGTTATTACTTTTGCTAAGCACATATAAGTATCAACTCCCTCGATTTGAGCCTTCTGTCTTGTCTGCACCAATTCCACTTACCTTAACTACTTGATTGCGCAAGATATAAGATGAAGTAATCCTTGATTATTTTGCACATTTTGAGTACATGGATTTTTTTGAAAGGATTTGGCGAACATACGAACAAGGTGAAATCAGCTTTCAAAAGCTAAATAACAAACTGAATCATAATCCAAGAAAATGAGAATTATGTATGAGTTAATCACTTTTCCATAATCAAGTTTCCCTATTACTTACAAAGACCTTTAGCACCTTTTAATTTTATTCAAATCCTAAAATTTTGGTCAATTTGCAAATTGAAACTACTTTTGGGTTTTCTTATCAAAACATCATGCATTCAAGCTAATTTTGCTAAAAATAACTTAAAGCTAATTTTAAAAGTTGATTAAGATTCAATCTAAAATTTACTTTTGATAATCGATCCAGTATGCTCAAAGAGTGGAGGAGCATATAGTTATTTTCTTTTTCTTTTTCTTTGTGCTTGTTAAGTTCTCAAAGGGATATGACATCACTATGCAAATATTGGATTAGCTAATTAGTAATGAACGAAGAGCTTCAGAAGGCTTATATGATGCATAACTGTATCATATATCCAACGTGCCATTGCATTCTCAAAACAACCCCTTACGCGTTGCAAGATTTTTTTTTCTTGATTTGGTCAAGCACATGGATTAATCAATCTTGTTAATTGTGAATATTTATTTCAATTTGTTGAATATTTAATTCAACCAGCTCTAATACCATGTCGAAGCATCCAATTTGAAACAATTCGCACCAAATAGAAAGCCTCACAGTGCTTAAGAAAGTTGAATTTGCACCGTTCCTATAGTGACATGGGGCGTGGGGCACCGTGATGGAGTGCATAGGAGAGAGGGCACAACGACAATTTTTTTATGTGTTTTGGCAACGTTCGAGAGGAGCACGACGAACATGTTGCTTATTGGTCGTTGTAGGGGAATGGGGCTTGGGGTGTGGTGGCAAAAGCGATGGAGATAGGGTAGAGGGCAGGGGGTTTTTTTTTTTTTGGGAGGGGGGGAGTGGTTAGGGAAGGGGGAAGATGATTAGTCAGGGGAGAGAAAAATGGTGGGGAATTGACCATGTGGAGGTGACATGGATGCCATGCGACATAGATAGGCAAATGGACCATTTTGCCCGTACAACACTAACAGACGTGTGATCACAGGTCCAACTTGACTATCAATTGATGGTGGACATCACAACCTAAAAAGTCTGATGTTGTGCGGGATGCTAAAGTTAAAATATCGAGATACTGAGTGTAAATCACCCCTAAAATGAGTTGAGTAAAATTGATCCCATTTTTAACGAGATATGGCTCGGTGTCATAGCCACCAAAGAAGATGGGTCATTCTGGACCGACCATTTATACACTGACGAGAGTGCCTAGATTTACAGCAACTTTTAGCCAAAAGAAGAAGGAAAAAATGATTATGTGAAGGCAATGAAAGAGAACGTGAGGTCACAACGGCCCCAAGATGATATATCTTTTGTGTAAGCATTTCTTTAATATGAATCCAAGTCCAAAGTTACCCAACAAAAAGAAACACAGAATAATCCCGTGCCTTTGTGACGTGATGCTACTCATTTAAGAGATGCAGGACACTACAGTGTTGGGTAAATTAACAACCTTAATTATAGCTTAGGAGAAAGTAAAACTCAATTTTAAGTATTCTTCAAAATCGTTTCGCATACTGCAAAGTACATGGAAAAGCTCATTTACGATTCTTCTGAATGGGAAATATGATATCGAGAACAAAAAAATTAAATAAAGTTGGTAAAATGAATTTTTAGAAACCCACTAGCTGGAACTTCTTACTACGGCATGGGATTCTAGAGCTAAATAGAAATTATTACCTCTACCCTTTGATGACAATGTCTTCGAAATGAAGCCTAATTAATAGGACTATGCAACATGAAATCTTCTAGAATATACCGGAAATGGCAAACCGCAATACCCCACCCCAGATTTTCCTACAACTACATGATTTCTTACTTGTCGGAATGCTTCGCAATCTAATATTCATAAAAATTCACATCTTTTTCTCCTTTATCCTTTTGTCATTCATCTCGTGTTTTCCTTGATAATATAAGGGATTCAA